>JANAVB010008599.1:27295019-27427898 GCA_029216955.1 Iris pallida
GAAGAACTTGCATATTTTTTAAGTAAAGGTTTATCTTTGAATTACTCCGATGTCTACCAATCTGTAAACCAGTACATAGATACGATATATGCTCTAGAGCACAGCATAGGACCACATCTCTGTATGCCGGTCACGATGTCTCGTCTGCGGAAAAAAGTTTGGCCAGAAGATATCCACTACTTCATTGTTCCAACTAGAAAGAAGGGTGAAGAATTGATTATCTTCGGTCGAATAATTAGCAAAAGAAAGTTCGTTCTGGACTCTACTTCTTCCAATCACAACACTGAAGCTGACTATAATTCTAGAAAAATGCAACTTTACCGATATAGATGGTAGGCCAAGAATATCATCCAGAACATGGGATATGATATAAAAAGCGACCAGGGACTAAACTACGATCAGGGACGACGATTCTCAATACGTCACTTTGCTCCTCCCGGCAAACACGAGAACTATTATCAACAAAACGATGTTGGTTTGGGTTACGTTACTCATCCAACAACTCCTGAAGGATTAGACGTCGAAGCGGATCGTTGCTCTCATTCTTCTGATTCATGCATCTGGGATTCAGATTCCAACATTGGAGACATGTTCAAAGCAACTTTGTCCGTCAACATGGTGTCAGTTGACCAAATTACAGACGATGTCCAATCGATCGAGTTTGAACAATGGGCTCAAAAGATGGATACTAGGTAGGAGTTACGTTTTGAACAACATGAACCACCTACTGAAGACGAAATCGTCTAAGTTAATTTAGGAGATGAATCATCTCTTAAACTAATCTTCATCAGCAAAAGTCTGTCTAGCAAAGAACGACAATCTCTTATACAACTTATAAGAGAATACATTGACGTCTTTGCATAGAGCTATGAAGACATGCCAGGCTTGGATCCTAAAGTTGCTATGCATCGCCTAAATATCTCGTCCAAAGCTAAGCCAGTGAAGAAGCAGCAATGACGATTCTGACCAGATATCATGGAGGCCATCGAGAGCGAAGTCAAGAAGCTTATTTCAAGCGGGTTCACTCGCGAAGAACAACACCCTGACTAGGTCGCTAACATTGTGCCAGTTATGAAAAAGAATGGTAAAGTTTGAGTCGACATCGATTACCGTAATTTGAACTCTGCATGCCCGAAAGATGAGTTCCTTCTACCAATTACCGACGTAACGATCGACAATACTTGCAGCTTCGAACGGATGTCCTTCATGGATGGGTTCTCAGGCTACAACCAGATCAAGATGTTTCCCGACGATGAGAAACACACATCTTTTCGAACACCATTGGGGGTATACTTCTATATGGTGATGCCCTATGGATTAAAAAATGCAGGGGCGACATACCAGCGAGCTATGAACACATTTTTTTGCGATTATTTGCGTAAAATAGTGGAATGCTACATAGACGATATCGTAGTTAAAAGTCATCTCAAGGGCAACCACCTCCAAGATTCGAGAACGGTGTTCGAACTAATGCGTGCACACCAACTCAAGATGAATCCAACCAAGTCTTTTTTGGGAGTCTCCAGCGACAAGTTCCTTGGGTTTGTCATCACTTCAAAAGGTATACATCTTGACCCGGAGAAAGTGAAAGCTATCCTCAATATACATCCCCCAAGAAATCTCAAAGAGCTACGCGGACTTCAAGGAAGGCTAGCCTACATCAGACGATTCATTTCAAACCTTTCCGGAAGGTGTCAACCGTTTACTCAGCTCATGAAGAAAGAAGTATCTTTCGTCTGGACTGAACAATGTCAACGCGTATTTGACGACATCAAGAAGTATCTCACAAGCCCCCCAGTATTGGTGGCTCCAATAATAGGAAAGCCCTTCTTACTATATGTCCACGCTATGGACCATTCCCTTAGTGCCCTATTAGCTCAGAAGAATTTAAGGCGGCCATGAACAGGCAATATACTTCCTCAGCCACATGATGGTGGGTGCCGAGCACAGATACACACCTGTGGAAAAGGAATATCTCGTACTGGTATTTGCTATCTAGAAGATACGCCACTATGTGTCTGGGCAGACTATCCACATCATATTTAAAGTCAATCCTCTCAGAATACTCATGACTAAACCGGGTTCCCTTAATTCTTGTTTAGCTACATGGACAATGTTGTTGACTCTATACGATATGTTGTTCGTCCCTCAGAAGGCAGTAAAAGGCCAAGCATTAGCTGATTTCCTTGCAGCTCATCTGGTGCCAGAATCTTCCAAACTCTACGATAAAATCCCCCGATAAAGTAGTAGAGTCTAACACCGCAACTGAGAAAATCTCCATTTGGCGAATGTTCTTTGACGGTGCATCAAGAACAGGATCTAAAGAAAATATCGTGGCCAGAGTAGGCATCGTGCTTGTGTCACCCGACTATCTGGTTATACACCGTGCATATTCTCTCGTGGAATCCTGTACTAACAACGTGGCCGAATATAATGCCCTACTGACCGGCCTTCAAATGGCAAAACAACTAGAAGTTGACTATCTAGAAGCTTATGGCAATTCTAAGCTAATAGTTAGTCAGGTCCGAGGGGATTATGAAGTTCATCACGAAGACTTTATCCCATATCACAAAGTGACAATCGAATTGGCTTCTACTTTCGTTGGATTCTTTATCGAGCACGTGCCTCGATTACATAATATAGAAGCAAATGCTTTAGCCGGTTTTGCTGCTTTCCTGACCGTTTCTGTCAATGCTCGGCATTTGATCACAGTGTCTGGTCGAGAGCTATTCTGTGTGAAAGATGCCTTGCATATTCATCACAGTTACGCAACGGAAACAAACATCAACGTTAAAGACTGTAGATTTCCTTTTATAGACTACGCCGTCTATGGAATCCTCCCTGAGGACCCAAAGGAAGCAGCGTCTGTCCAAAGGCGATCCCTCAGATTTTACTATAATACAGCTACCAAAATGTTGTACTGACGCTCTTATGACGGGCTACTGTTACGATATTTATCAGACACAGAATCCAAATATGCACTTCATGAGGCTCACGATGGAGTTTGTGGTGCACATCAACCAGGCCCCAAATTACAAGATTGCCTCAGACGAATGGGTTATTGTTGGCCTACGATGATAGCAGATGCTGTTGAATATGCAAAAAAGTGTAGGGCTTGTCAGTTCTACACCGACTTCATTCATCAACCTTCGGAGTTTCTACACCCGATGGCAGCATCTTGGCCTTTTGAAGCCTAGGGTATGGACGTCATAGGCCAAATCAGCCTGCCATCTTCCAGAGGCCACCGGTTCATCCTAGCTATAACCGATTACTTCTCCAAATAGGCAGAAGCTATACCACTCACTGAAGTAAAGACGTTGAACGTGATTAGTTTTATCAAACATTACATTATCTAGCGCTTTGGCTTACCTCACAGGATCATCTATGATAATGGTCCACAATTCGTGAGCCATACATTCTATCGGTTCTGCAATAAGAATCGAATCCAGAATATAGCCTCTACTGCCTACAATCCAGTGGCTAATGGGTTAGCAGAAGCCTTCAATAAGACTATCATTAAACTTCTTAAGAAGTTCGTGTCTTCAAACAAGCGCGATTGGAATGAGAAGCTCGACGAATGTCTCTGGGCCTATCGTACAACGGTCCGGACTCCAACAAGCAGCACACCATTCTCTCAAGTTTATGGGAGTGAAGCAGTTCTTCCCCTAGAAATTCAGATTCTCTCTCTTCGAGTAGCCTTAGCCAGTGAGTTGACTGTCGAAGAAAGTTACCGTATGCGACTACAATAACTCGAAGCGTTAGACGAAAAATACTTTTTAGCTCAGCAGCGTATTGAGCTATACCAAGCACGCCTTTCCAGAGCCTTTAATAAAAATCTGAAGGAAAGAATCTTCCAAGTTGGTGATCTGGTCTTAGTAATGAGAAGACCAATGGTCATGACGCACAAGACAAAAGAAAAATTTCAGCCTAAATGGGAAGGTCCTTTCGTTATAGAATCAGTGTATCTAACGGTGCGTATCGACTAGCCAAGCCTGATAATGACTTGCTCATGATGCCGATCAACGGCAAGTTCCTGAAGAAATATTATGTGTAATCTTCATGAACATCATTCAGATATACCTTGTTTTAGTCATATAAATGTACAGTGTAATGATTATATGATTCAAAAAAATTATTTAACTATTATCTGTATTTTAAGAGTCTTGAATATGCCATGGATAATAGGTCCTCTAATAAGATTGCCTAGTGGAATTATTTTCGTTTTGGACTCTGCCCAAACTCAGTCTGACGAAAATAAGTCACGTCCATAATACCTCTGAACTATTTTTCGATAATTATTTCTCCAGTGTGATGATTAAGAAACGTTTTGCCACGTCCATATAACCTCTGAGCAAAGCATTCATCAAGGATAATCACATCCATATTACCTCTGAATTATCCACTCCTACCTAATGTTATATATCCTTCTACGTCCATATTACCTCTGGTCAGATATAAAATATCATCTATTATTACGTCTATATTACCTCTATTAGCAGCTTCTTTCAACTTATTATCTATATTCAAAAAACCTTAAATATAAAACAGAAATAAGTCCACATCAAATTCCCCAGCAGAATACTCACCAGAAATATCCTTACTACGTCCACATCACCTCTAGTTCTGATATTTTATAAACTTCATTCATGAATTTTGAAAGCCAAAAAGATTCTTTATTAAAAACGTCTATCAAAAGACAGAGAAAAGAAAAAGATACAAGAGTCTTGACAGCTAATTGAGCCTATTAGAAGAGAAAATCTAAGGGATACGCAATCGATTGATACTATCCCTTAGAGCCACAATTTTGGCTTCGGACTTCGCGGTAGCACGGCGGTGCGCCTTTCTTGACGAGCAGCCTCATCCTGGAAGGGGATCAGATTCACGTGCTCTCCTTCCAACTTTACCAGCTGTTCTTTTAAGCGGTCGAAAGTTGTGGCGATCATGGCAGCCTGAACCAAATAGTCCTCCTGTTCAGACGTCGTTGTCCTCAAGCTGGCCTCCAGTTGAGCAATCTCACTTTGGATTCGTGTAATGTGATTATATTTCTCAGTAATCTGCGCAGCCAGCTCATTCTTCGAAGCAGTACGTGCCTCACTCGCAGCGTTGAACTACTCATACTGATCAACCAATTCACTGATTTCTTGAGCGAGGGCATCCTTCCTTGCTTGGAAAGTAGCCCCCTCTTCCGCGAGAGCCATAACTAAAGCCTTGTCTTCTTCACGAAACAGCAACGTCGGGCTTCGTTGTTTGGCCTTCCTGAGTGTGGCCACGCGGTCCACCAAGTCATTCAGAACTTTTCTTATAGCATTACCCCGCTCCTCGTAGCCAGCAATGCTCTCAAGGACTGCCACTTGGCATTCAGTAACAGCCTTCACAGGGCCAAAGGTGGCATTTCGATTCAGAACTCCAGGAAGCTTTACTTTCAGGACAGAATAAAAAGCTTTGACGACTTCCTGGGCCATCTCGTCGTCTTCGAAGGAGGTCGTTGGGGAGGAAGCTTGATTAGAATCTTCCGCTCCAGGAAGAGATGCTTGATAAGATGCCAAACTTGACAAGAAAATAATATATATATATATATATATATATATATATATATATATATATATATATATATATATATATATATATATATCAGCAATGGAAAGAAGAACCTGAAAGAGTACGAAAGAGTAGTAATTTCGTACCTTCGACATGCACAGCGCCAACTTGGGCTAAATCATCGGTCTTGGCTTCAGGAAAATCGAGAGCAGGCCCAGGTTGTTCAAGAAGAACAATATCGAGGCCTCGAGCAGCATCAGGCTGGGTATCTTCCACGGCCCCAGCTGGACCGGGAGCAGATTCAACAACAACCACCTCAGTAGGCTGTTCAACCTCTCCTTCTGCAACCGATGCCGGCTTACTAACAAATCCCTCCGCACCAGCAAATTCAGAAAAACCAGGGATAATATCTTTTTCTCCTCTAATTCCTTGGGCTATCTCTATGAGTGGTTCCTTCTCCTTGTCTACAAGGAAATATACAATGGCAGTCAGCCTCACGAGGAGCACACAAAATCGAAGTAAAAAAATCTCATCCGAAGAGAGGTGCAAAGATAACATACCCACGGGAGGGTGAGTCGATTGGACTTGATTCTCGTCCAACTCTTTAATTATGGCCCCAATTTCAGACATCGCCCCCAAGAAGATATCGAAAGAAGGACTGGCTTTCTGGTCGCCACCATAATCCGGGCATTCGTCCTGATCATCCTTTGATTCAGCCTCCTTGACTGGGGAAGGTTGAACGTCGTCTGTCGGTCGAGGATAAGGAGGGGACATTGTTGTCACGTCTACTTCCTCAGACGAGGAGGCACCTGCCTCAGCTGCAACTTCAGAGTCATGTGCAAAGGACAAACGCAAGGGTGAGAAAGCTTCTAATGGATTGACCAAAACGGCTATGGAGTCTAGGAAGGGATCTACCACCCGAATGGTAACGGCCCACGACGCCGTTCAACTTTTTCCAGTTTGTCGGGAAGAACTTCTCAAGGGAGGTGGGCCAGCACCCACTTCCTTGGCTCTCCTTAGGGCTACAGTCTTCTTCTTCCTCTTAAAAGTTGGCTCCTGGGCCAATTCAGTTGAAGCTTTCCTCTTCTGAGGAGGATTGGAAAGAGCAGAATCATCTTTTGTGTCCTCCTTTGGAGGCACTGCCGGCTCCCTAAGGATAGCCCTCGACCGTGGTGTTGTGGCTGGCTTCTCGGCTGGAGCAGTGCTCTCCTTATTACGGCCCTTCGGCGCCTTTCGGGCTCGTTTCACAGAAGGGGGGCCAAACCGAGTCCCTAATATCAAGCTGTGTTCATGATCATACCGAGGATGAAAGGTATTGATCTGAACATAAAACTTGGCGGCAGCATAGCACAGGTGGGTCTCGGGCTTATCTGCGGGCAGAGTGAAGATTGCCTTCGTGCATCCGACATTGTAATATATCCAAGCACACGCCTCGTTAATTATGCTGCCTATTGACTCCAAATGCGGGCTAGCATTTCCCAAAAGGAGCTGGTTGTAGCCAAACTGCCGTACGAAATAACTCGGCAGGTATGGCTCCAGATAGGTATGGTTCCTGTTTCTGAGCACCAGATGCGACGGCCTAATAGACTGAAGCCAGTGAAACACCCCAACAGTCAAGCTAGTGGTATGAACTCCCTCATCCACTAAGGTATCTCCTGCACTGCCACTGCCGGACAGATGGGATACCCTGAAGAACTTGTAGTTCTGTAAAAAGCTTAAAGCCCTTCTGCAAGCGGGTACACCAGCGACGGCCCAGTCCACGTCACAGAATCTACGAAGAAAGACGTCTCCTGCCAAAGAGTCCGCCGCCGCTCCAGCGTTAATCAGGGTAGGACAGTATAGCAACAGCCACCCCATCAAGAAATGATATAAAAGTTCGGTCCGGGCGATGTTGGTTCTACCGTCAGGAGTCACCGCATTTCTAACAAAATCCCGTAGACCCCGTTTAGTGGCACAGACCATCACGGGAAGCAAGGCAAGCCGGTATCCGAATACCAGCTTCACAGCCGGAAGTATTATGCTTCGACTCATCCTCCTAATAGTCCCTGAACCCCTACGGACTATACAGTCACGGAGCCAGATCATCAAAAAACTGCCAGCATGTCTTTCTCCGACAACGAATATTCAGCTTGACGGAAGTAGTGGCCGATTGGGAACTTTCCCTCAGGATCATCACTATCCTCAGCATCCGTTGTATCATAATCTTACATCCGGACTTCTATCTCGAACTTGGTCATAGGTTTTAAAATCGAAAAGGAGGCCGGATCCTCTCATTCGCCTTGAACGAAGACGTAGCCCGTCCAAGCTCTTGTGTGGGGATTGGCCCCCTCGGTCCTTCCTTTCTTGTTGATCCTATGGCAGATAAGGAGGTGGTAGAATAACTCCTTATATATATCCATCATCTCAGAGTTCTCATTCTCCAGGTCTCGGAGCTCCTCATCACAAGGCACGTACTCTTCATACGGCTCTGTGCCCCAAGGAAGCTTCAACACTTCCTGCATCTCGTGGAGAGCCAATCCCATCTCTCCGCTCGGAGTAAAGAAAGTACAAGTTTGAAGGTTGCATAATTCCGCCAAAGAGACAAACATTGGCCAATTGACCTTTACGCCTTATTGGGTGGCCCTAATAGCATAAAATAGGCCAGCAATCTTCAGGGTGGCTTCATACTTGGAAAGCACCCAGTCAGTGAGGTTGCTCCAGAATGAAACTGGATACCTCCAGCCTTCCATCCGCATCTTCCCTACGGGATACGACACGTCCCCCGACATCATCAGATTGTAAAGCATGTCGACAGCATAAGAGTGGAGGTCAGTCGGGATGTCGTTTATTACGGCACCAGGTTGCAGCCCCCTCGTGGAGTAAGATGTAGAGCCCCTGACACACTTGAAAGTGTCCTTCTTCTTATCTCCCAAGTCAAACTATGTTCTTCCGGAGATGACCCCGAGGAGCTCAGGGGTTAAGCTCCCATTTTATTTGTCACCGTGCGGCTAAGACAGTGAATGCAAACAACGGATACTGACGCTCCATAAACGGTAGCCATATCCTCTGATTGTTCATCCTGACCACCAGTGGGCTTCTCAAGCGTATCGTCTTGCCATCTTCGAACCCTACATTGTCACCGAACAGGAAGTACGACTTCTTGAAATGACGTGTTCATCTGAGCAAGAGCTTCTCGTCGTTAATCATCTACTTTATGAAGGTCTTGTCATGTTCAAGTATGGCGATCGTCCATTTCGTAGGCTGATTATGACTGATCTTGTCCTGAACCTTTCTGACCATGTTGGTTATGAGGCTTGTGTCGAGAACTTGGCAAGCAGAGCCGAAAGAGATTCTACCAAGTTCTGGGACAAACATGTCAACTGCAAGGACAGAAGAGAAAGTCAGACTCAGAATTCGCAGAAAAAAAAACCTAAGTGCTAGAGGAATCCTATGCACCCAAAGGTTTATACGCCCAAACAGCATATGGGCGCATAAACATACAAACAGCATGTGGGCGCATAACATGCAACAGCATGTGGGAGCATAATATGCAGTAGCATGTAGGCGCATAACACACCACAGTATGGGTGCATGCTTCTATAGGTACATACGAATGCTCACAGAAACATGTTGCCTTGGTCACATGCGCCCGGGCAGAGAAAAAGTCTGAGCGTCGCAAATTAACACTCAAGACTTTGTTTTGAGGCGTAGCTCACCAAGGATCGGGTCTTGGACTAGCGAGGACGCTGTCGCAGGAGGAGAGCCACTCGGTGTAGCCCCTTGCCCTTCGTAGATCTATTGGTGGCCTTGGGAGACATGGTTCGTGCAGAGAAGAGATGAAAAGTCTTTTGAAAGTTTTGAAGGAAAGAGTGTAATGAATCTTCTCTCTCTTCAAGGCCTATTTATAGGCATGGGCTAAACACTATGCATCCACTACTCCTATGCGCCTATGCGCCTACTGCATACTATGCGCACACTACGGCTTATGTGCTCACATAAAGACCCAGTCTCTTGCACATTATGCAACTACCACTTTCTGACGTGGACAACGCATGAAGGATGGACCTCTTCAAATTTCACTCCGATGAATCTGTCAGTTCAGATTTTTGAGGAAGATCTCAATAGCCATCTCTCTGACAGTCTGGCCAAACTCTATGCGCCCAAAGGGAGAGCTATGCTATGCGCCCACTGCATTACGAGAAGATGGTCCATGCTTCTTTCAAAGTATTTCGAACTCGTTCAAGTATTGAAAACTTTGAAGGGGGTCTTGTAGAAGCATAAGAATTTTAGCATTCTTGACAACTATGCACCCAAGCCAGGGAGTCATATGCACCCAAGCCAGGGAGACATATGTGCCCAAGCCAGGACAGCCCATATGCGTCCAAGTCACCATAGCAAGCAATGCGCCCATGTTGATGGCATACATCCCCTATACGCCCACTCTGGACTCCTCCAGAAGGGGGCGCATAACCCTTTTTCATTCTATGTGCCCAAGTCAGGACAGCCCCCCGACTCGGTCAACACCCATGATCAATCGTGCACCGAAGCATACGGCCACGTCAGTCTCCACGAGCAGTCGTGCACCGAAGCATGCGACCACGTCAACCCCATGATCAACCCACGATCACACAGTCTGCATGCACCTACACTCTATGCGCCCAAAGCAGGACTATGCGCCCGCATGAAAATCAGTATATTTTCTCATATGGGCGCATAACATCATTCTAGCACGAAAATGACTATAAAAAGGGGTCTCATACCTCTTCAAAGGACAGAACAGAGAGCATTTCAAGAGCCAAATTGCTGCCCTTCTTGCCAGTGAGCCGAGAGTTAGCAATTTTCTTAGATTTTCTTCCACTTTTGTAATCGGAGTGTCAACGGAGTAAAGGAGCAACTGCCGCTCGATCTCCATCGTCCCATTCCCCAGAATTCTTTTTGTACTCGGGGCTCCTCAGTGCAGGATCTCTCAGGCATACTCGATTTGTGGTGTCTTGCGCCAATAAGAAAATACAGTATTTTTTCTTCTTTTTTGTGTGTGTCCACAGACATGCTACCAACTTTACCTTCTTGTGTCCATAGAGTTCTTCATATAATCAAATAATCGATTCACCTTCGACAACCAATCCATGAATTCCTCAATGCCGAGATCTCTATGGAAGATTGGAATATTGACTTCAACTTAAAGTCATCTTCTCTCCCATATGGACCTTCTCTACTACCGCCACATTGATAAGCATAGCCGTTTTTTAACTAATCTCTGTCGCTCCAAAAATTATTCATCTTGTAGTCGCCATATCGAACATGTACATAATACCAGATTGTCATAGTCTCGTCGGTCATGCATCATGTCGTCGCTACAATCGTCATCACAACCCTGTATGGTGAAATCATCAAACTCCTTGTCACGACCCGATCCTAAATTGTTGGGTCGAATCAGATCATGCCCAGCCTGCACCGTTGTGAGACGGCGGCAGTAAGTTGTTTCTATATGCAGGTAATCTCAACAACATATATACATTTTGTCACAACATTAAATTTATGAACATTAAAAACTTTAATTTTTCAACACAAAGAAATACATCTGAAAATAAAAAGTCTGAAATGAAAAGTCTTCATTTCCAAACACAAAGAAACTAGAAATGAAGATAACAACTATCTAGACGACCGACTCATCGGCCTCAGGATATGTGTTCTCTAAGTGGGACTCTGGGAGCACCGCAGGATACAACACAGGATCATAATAGCTATTGAACAATAGCTCAGCATCATCAATATTACCTGGGGGATCAAGTCAGGAAAGGAGCAAAGTACGAGTATATATCTAACATTTCAAATAATAACAAAAATATGCAATTTTAAACAGTTTGAAATACTTGAATAATATTTTTCGACAATTTTCAGCAATTCAATATTTGAAACAATGTGATTTGAATAGGTAACGTATATTACCGGCTTGGGTTGTACAATAGCATCCTAGCGATGCGATACGGCTTATCCCGTGTGTAAGAGGAGTTAGCTCGCACAAGAATGAAATATGAGGGTATTGGTCATAACAATATCCCCACAATCAATAGTTGAATCCTAGGAGAGAGTTTCGTGTAGCAATGTGGTTTAAGCATACAAGATAACAATTACTAATTAAAATGCAAGAAAACATAACCGTACTTGCCTTTGTTCAGTGACTGGATTGAGATGTCGGTACCGGGGAGGAAGTCAAGTATGTCCTTGAAATCCTACAGTTTGAGAACTCTGACTTAGAACCAAAATAAAGCCATCACTAGATGTGCTAGTTATAATCTCTAAAAGCAGGTCCTAGTCCAGTTTTAAGTTATTAATTATACTACCAGAACCATCTAACGTCGCAACTACAATCGTTGTCAATTAACATAGCAAAACCGATTTACTGGTTACTTGGGGAAAATCGTATTTTTCTGTTATTTAGCAAAACTTTGTATTTTTATAATATATATGCAAAAACTAAATTTTTCTTTAAATGAGAAAAATATGAAGTTGTTTATTAGAAATCTGTATTCATTTTATCTTAATATGAGAGACTCTTATTAAATTTTCCTATATAAAATAATTAATAACAATTTTTAATTATGCGCCTACTACGAAATCAACAATCCCAGAAAAGAAATAGAAAATCTACACTACACAAATACATGGTCGCAGAAAATAAAATTAAAAGCTGGGCTTATGCCCTTACAAAATATTACATAAATTAAATAAAAATAGTTGAGGCGAGCTTTGAATGCCGTGAAACGGTCCAATCAAAAAGGCCGAGGCCCTGCACCCAAAATACTATAGGCCAGTAACAAGTTCTAAATAATAATTTAATTATAAAAGTATAAAATAAGGTAAGTCTCAGACTTGGTCATGCAATCTCACGTTGCATTTAGCTTATGCCTCAACGTCCGAGAAATGTCGGTTCCGTTTGTATTTCGCTAGGGCCCATGGACCGATACGGTCGTCACCCGAAAGTGGTATCCGAAAGCCAACCAACACAAAACCGTCAAATTTTATGAATCGAACTTGAGAAATAAACCAAAAAGGTTTTCAAAATATTTTAGAAAAATTGGGCAGCATCTCCTTTGTAACTAGGATGATCTAGCTACATTGGTGATACAGCACACACCAACAAGAACATCCCGAATCAGGGAACACCAAAACACCAACCAAAAATGAATATCAATCCCAAAGAACAATAAGCCAAAACCAAAAATCACAGCACAAACTCTCCTAACCAAACTACAGAACCATTCCGAAATAGAGTTCGAAAAATTCGAAACCATGACTGCAACAAATCGAGCCGATTCCCACAGCGGGATCGGGGACCATGTCATCATCGACTCTATGGGAGGGACGAACTACTGTGATTAATCAGAAATTACCCAATATTCGTTGGTCGGGGAGCCGCGGGATAAACTCGAGAATACCGAAACAATGTTCGGACAACGGATCGGTGCTCGAAACAGCGATGGACAGCGGGCAGCACTGTCGCGGGTTCGCGGAGTACTGGAACAAGGAGACGGCGGTCGGGCTGGGCGGCCGGAGGCGCGCGTAGGGGTCGGCGGAAACGGAATGCGGCCGCGAGGGGGTCGTCGGGGTCGGGCGCTGGCCGGGGTCGCAAAGAAGGGCACTGGCGTCGAGGGTCACCGAGAAGGGCGCTGGCCGGGGCGGATCGGACGGCCGGAGATAGGGCTCGGCTCCGGACAGGGGAAAGCAGCTTGGGCACAGCACAGAGGTGCTAGTGATGGAGATGGTGATGGAGGGGTTTGAGAAAGGGTTTAAATAGGGAGTGAGGCTAGGGTTACGGAAAGGGAAGAGTCACCGGCGGTTACGTAAGATCAGAGGACCCGACGGTCGTGAACGGAAAAAGGGAGGGAAGGGGTCGGCTGGAGGTCGGGTACAGAGAGAGAGAGAGAGAGTTAAAAGTGAATGAGTTTTAACTAAAAACCTTTTATATATAAAAACCTTTATATATATAAAAAAATTTCAATTATTAATTTCTAAAACTAATTTTGATATAATTATAATTGCCAATAAACTTAAGTTTAATATTTATATTTTAGGAAAATAATTTTTGGGTTTTACAAGCTTTCCTTCTTAGAAAATTTCGTCCTCGAAATTAAAGGCAGGGTTAGGAGTTACCTCAAGCTTCAAACAGATACGGATACTGCTCCCGCATCTCGTCTTCCGCTCCCAGGTAGACCCGCCTGGGGAATTGTGCCGCCACATAACTCTGACTATTGGCATCACAGAATTCCTGGTCCTCTTCTCTCCTCTGTCTAATATCGCCACTGGCTTCTCTGGCATTGTGAGGCTGGGTCCAATTTCTAGCTCCGAATGATCCAAGATATGGCTCGGGTCCAGAATGTAGCGCATGACCTGTGAAACATGGAAGACGTTATGCACACCCTCAAGATTAGCTGGTAGAGCTAATCGGTATGCTACTTCTTCGACTCGGCTCAAAACTTCAAATGGGCCGATGTCTCTGGGACTAAGCTTCCCAGCTCTTCCAAAGTGAATGGTTCCTCTGGTGGGGAAGATCTTGACAAAGATACTATCTCCTGCTTCAAACTCCAGTAGTCGGCGACTGCTATCGGCCCAATGCTTCTGTCTGTCCTGAATAATCCTGAGCTTGTCTCTAATCATTTTTACCTTCTCTGCTGCATCGGTCACCATCTTAGGTCCAAGCAATACTCTTTCTCATATATCGTTCCAAGCAAGTGGAGTGCGGCAACGACGTTCATAAAATATCTCGAACGGAGTCATATCGATACTAGCTTGGTAGCTGTTGTTGTAAAAGAACTCTACCAAGTGCAAGTGGTCTTCCCAAGACACTCCAAATTCCAAGACGCAAGATCTCAGCATGTCTTCTAGCGTCTGAATTGTTCTTTCCGATTGTCTGTCAGTCTAGGGATGGTAGGCAGTGCTGGACTTCAATTGTGTTCCCAAACTGTCGTGCAAGCTTTTCCAGAAGTGAGAGGTGAATCTGGTATCCCTATCAGATACGATACTTACCGAAACTCCATGAATCCGGTAGATATGCTGCATGTATAATGCTGCCAATTTCTCGGTGGATAGACCAACCTTGAAGGGGATAAAGTGAGCTGACTTCGTCAGTCGGTCCACAATAACCCAAATGGCGTCCTTCCCTCCTTGGGATCGAGACAGTCCTGACACAAAGCCCATCGTTATGTGTTCCCATTTCTACTCCGGAATGTCTAGCGACTGCAATAGTCCTGCGGGTCTCTGTCTGCTAGCTTTCACTTGTTGACAAATTAAGCATCTAGCTACATACCTGGATACGTCCTTCTTCATTCCGTACCACTACACTACAATACGCATATCCCGATATATTTTGTTAGCTCCTGGATGTATAGAATACTGCGACTGGTATGCTTCCTGCATCAGCTTATTTTTCAGTTCGCCAGTTGGTACGCAAAGCCTCGTTCCGTGCCTTAGTGCTCCGTCGCAAGCGATTGAGAATCATTCAAGTGTTCCTGCCAGCACTTGGTCTCTGAGTTTAAAAAGCGTCTCATCTTGGAATTGTGTCTCCTTGACTCTGTCCATCAGACTTGAACGCACTTGCAACTGTATCACTGATGAATCAGCTCCTGGTACAATGGCTTCTCTTCCCAGTTTTTTTATTTTCTCTTCGGGTAGTACAATCTCCAGTCCAAGCTTTTTTATGTCTTCCAGCAAGTGCCGCTCCTTGGTCAAAAATATTGTCATCGAGTATCGACTAAGTGCATCTGCAACAACATTAGCCTTACCCGGGTGATACTGCATGTCGATGTCGAAGTCTTTTATCAGTTCCAGCCATCGTCTTTGTCGCATGTTCAGCTCCTTCTGAGTGAAAATATATTTAAGACTTTTGTGATCTGTGAATATTTCCACTCTCTCCATAGAGGTAGTGCTTCCATAACTTCAAAGTAAATGTAACCGCTGCAAGCTCCAAATCATGTGTGGGATAGTTCTTTTTATGAGTCCGTAATTGCCTAGATGCGTAAGCAATTACTTTCCTATTTTGTTGAAGAACACAGCCCAAACCTTTACTGGAAGCATCACTATAAATTGAGAAACCGCCGGTACCTGAGGGTAGCGCAAGTATCGGCGTCGTTGCAAGTCTCTTCTTCAGCTCCTCAAATGCTGACTGGCAATCTTCGGACCAAACAAATTCTTCATTCTTTCTGGTGAGCTTCGTCATCGGCTCAGCAATCCTGGCAAAATCCTTCACAAATTTTCGGTAGTAGCCAACTAAGCCCAAGAAGCTTCTGATTTCTGCAACTGAACTTGGTGTAGCCCACGTCTTAATATCAGCTATCTTCTTTGGATCCACCAAAATTCCTTCTCCTGTGACAACATGGTCTAGAAAATCTACCTTGTCTAAGAAGAATTCGTATTTAGATAGCTTATCGTAGAGCTTCTCCTTCCTTAAGGTTCCCAGAACTTTCCTCAGATGCTCTTCATGCTCTTTTTCGGTCTTCGAGTAGATCAGAATGTCATTGATGAAGACAACAACAAACTGATCCAGGTATTCATGGAAGACCTTGTTCATGAGATTCATGAATACCGCAAGGGCATTCGTCAGTCCAAACGTCATGACCAAAAATTTATATTGTCCATATTTGGTGTTGAACGCCGTCTTTGGAATATCCTCCTTTCTGACCTTGATTTGATGGTATCCAGATCGAAGATCTATTTTTGAAAATACCTTAGCTCCACTTAGTTGATCAAACAGGTCATCAATCCGGGGCAGAGGGTACTTGTTCTTGATGGTGATATTGTTCAGCGCCCGGTAGTTGATGCACATCCGCACAGTTCCATCCTTCTTGGACACGAACAAAACTGGTGCTCCCCAGGGTGAAGCTCCATCTCTGATAAATCCTTGGGCCTTCAGCTCGTTAATCTGGTCCTTTATCTCCTTAGCCTCTTTGGGGTTGACTCTTTAGTATCTCCGAGAAATAAGGAAAGAGCCGGGAACTAGATCAATGGTGAATTCCATACCTCGATCCGGGGGCAATCCTGGAAGACTATCAGGGAAGACGTCCATGAATTCTGCTATAATAGGATGAGGAGGCCCGGGTTATTCGGTGATAGAGGAGTAGGTAACACTCTCCATGTCTTCCGGAGTTCGAGAGATTTCAAACTATGGTTCTCCTGGTGGGCTGAAGACTACACATCCTCTGTGACAATCTATCAGCACATGCTGCTTACTTAACCAGTCCATCCTTAGGACTACATCATAATTGGGTAAGGGAATCACAAGTAAGTTTGCTAAGAATTTGTGGCCTGAGATAGTTATGGGGCAGTTACAGATCTCGGTGATAGGTATGGGTCCACCACCGGTCATA
The DNA here is from genome assembly GCA_029216955.1 of Iris pallida. Lineage (NCBI taxonomy): Eukaryota > Viridiplantae > Streptophyta > Magnoliopsida > Asparagales > Iridaceae > Iris > Iris pallida. Next base: position 27,311,900 of record JANAVB010008599.1, read on the forward strand.
ACTCTACATATCATCTTGCTAAACCCCGTAACTAGGTGATGTACAGAAATAAACTTTGATGATATAAAACTGTGTGATGCACCCGAATCAAATAATGCTAAAGCAAGATGTGAATGCACATAAATGGAACCTATAATGACATCAGCAGTGGGTTCCTGCTATGGCTCTTGCTCGTCTGCTTCTATGGTAAAAGCTCGTACAGCCCTCTGTTGATGTTGCCCAAACTATTGTTGTTGAATGGGTAGGGGAGCTTTCTGCTGTGTTGTTCCAGTCCGGTTGAATGCCGTGGGGCAGTCCCTCACTTGGTGGGTGGCAGACCCACAAACTAGGCAGTGTCCTAGTCTTTTTCTATAGATGTTCGCCTGATGTCCTGGCCTCTTGCAGAAATCGCAGACAGGGATCTGCTTCTGAGGTGCTCTGTCATTGGTCTTTGCCTGATGGTGCTGCTGCTGGTGGTGAGAAGGCATATTGTGGTTGTTGTGGTTGGGCCTCTTCTGGTTACTCTGGAAGTTGCTTGTTCCAGAATACTCCCTTTTTGAACGAGCAGGCTGACTCTTCTCTACATCCTGAGCTTGTATCAGTATCCTCTCATATGCCTTGGCGCCGCCTGCGATCACAGGGGTGCGAATATCTTCCCTCAGTCCATACCTGAATCTTTCAGCACGATCTGCGGGGTCAACAACCAAGTTCTTGGCAAAGCGGCTAAGTTGGCCAAATTCTGCCGCATACTCTCCAACCGTCATGGTTTCTTGCTTCAGATCTTGGAACTATCTTTCCATCTCCCGCAACGCTGATGTTGGGAAGAACTTCCTGCAGAACATCCTCTTGAAGGTGTTTCAGTCAAGCTGCATGTCCTGGGGTCGGGGTTCATTCTGATACTAGGTGCTTGCTACATCTAGTAGTTGGAGTCCTACAGCTTCAACCCGGAGGTCGTCTGGAAGTCGAGCGACGCTGAGGAGACGCTCCATGCCGTCGAGCTATTCGTCGGCATAGATGATTCCTTCGGTTCCCTTGAAGGGCCAAGGGCCCAACTTCTTGAATTTCTCAATATCATCGACCTTAGTAGGCCTTGGTTCTGATTGTGATGCTTCTCCTCTCTCGAAGGCAGCCATAGCCACGTTGTGGTCATTCTTCATGCCTTCTCTCATAATCGCAGTCTGTTCGCGATGAGCTTCAGCTTGGGCTCTCTGGACCTCAAGCACTCCTCGTAACAGGCCTACGAGGTCGATGGGGTCTACGGGCACTGGTAGGGCAACTGGATCGGGCACTACCGTAGGGGATTGCTGCTCAGTCTGAGAAGATGTAGGATCTGTCACTTGAGTTGTAGTAGTGTAAATTCCATGGGGTGCTGGTGCATTATGGGGACGATCGGTCAGCTGCCGAGGTATAGGATCCGGACTTGCTTGGGGAGGTGGGGTATGATCGGGTGATGACACCCCATCGCCAGTAGTGGTGATCTTGTCTGTGGCCTACTCTGGAAGGTTTAGGATGCAAAACATAAGCAAGGTAGCCTACCAGTCTATAACAAACAAAAATATTTATTTTATAATATATTTTGGTCCAATGTTGTGACAAATTAATATTCTAGTATTCTAATTGTTTCTAGATATGTTTACCTAAGCTGTTGATCAGACCTGCATGGGCTACCACTAAAATCATGTTACGACCCGATCCAAAATTGTTGGGTGGAATCGGATTATGCCTAGCCTATACCGTTGTGAGACGGCGGCAGTAAGCTGTTTCTATATGCAGGTAATCTCAACAACATATATACATTTTGTCACAACATTAAATTTACGAACATTAAAAACTTTAGTTGTTCAACACAGAGAAATACATCTGAAAATAAAAAGTCCGAAATGAAAAGTCTTTATTTCCAAACACAAAGAAACTAGAAATGAAGATAACAACTATCTAGACGACCGGCTCATCGGCCTCAGGATCTGTGTCCTCTAAGTGGGACTCTGGGAGCACCGCAGGATACAGCACAGGATCATAATAGCTATTGAATAATAACTAAGCATCATCAATTTTACCTGGAGGATCCAGTCAGAAAAGGAGCAAAGTACGAGTATATATCTAACATTTCAAATAATAACGGAAATATGCAATTTAATACTTGAATAATATTTTTCGACAATTTTCAGCAATTCAATATTTGAAACAATGTAATTTGAATAGGTAACGTGTATGACCGGCTTGGGTTGTACAATAGCATCCTAGCGATGCGATACGGCTTACCCCCGTGTGTAAGAGGGGGTTAGCTCGCACAATAATATAATATGAGGGTATTGGTCATAAATGCTACGCTACTCCCCCAATATCCCCACAATCAATAGTTGAACCCTAGGAGAGAGTTCCGTGTAGCAATGTGGTTTAAGCATGCAAGATAACAATTACTAATTAAAATGCAAGAAAACATAACCATACTTGCCTTTGTTAAGTGACTGGATTGAGATGTCGGTACCGGGGAGAAAGTCAAGTATGTCCTTGAAATCCTACAGTTTGAGAACTCTGACTTAGAACCAAAATAAAGCCATCACTAGATGTGCTAGTTACAATCACTAAAAGCAGGTCCTAGTCCAGTTTTAAGTTATTAATTATACTACCGGAACCGTCTAACGTCGCAACTACAATCGTTGTCAATTAACATAGCAAAAACGATTTACTGATTAATTGAGGAAAATCGTATTTTTCGGTCATTTAGCAAAGCTTTGTATTTTTATAATATATATGCAAAAACTAAATTTTTCTTTAAATGAGAAAAACATGAAGTTGTTTATTAGAAATCTTTATTCATTTTATCTTAATGTGAGAAACTCTTATTAATTTTTCCTATATAAAATAATTAATAACAATTTTTAATTACGCGCCTACTACGAAATCAACAATCCCAAAAAAGAAATAGAAAATCTACACTACACAAATACATGGTCGCAGAAAATAAAATTAAAAGCTGGGCTTATGCCCTTACAAATTATTACATAAATTAAATGAAAATAGCTGAGGCGAGCTTTGAATGCCGTGAAACGGTCCAATCAAAAAGGCCGAGGCCCTGCACCCAAAATACTATAGGCCAGTAACAAGTTCTAAATAATAATTTAATTATAAAAGTATAAAAGAAGGTAAGTCTCAGACTTGGTCATGCAATCTCATGTTGCATTTAGCTTATGCCTCAACGTCTGGAAAATGCCGGTTCCGTTTGTATTTCGCTAGGGCCCATGGACCGATACGGTCGTCACCCGAAAGTGGTATACGAAAGCCAACCAACACAAAACCGTCAAATTTCATGAATCGAACTTGAAAAATAAACCAAAAAGGTTTTTAAAATATTTTAGAAAAATCGGGCAACATCTCCTTTGTAACTAGGATGATCTAGCTACATTGGTGATACAGCACAAACCAACCAGAACATCCCGAATCAGGGAACACCAAAACACCAACCAAAAATGAATATCAATCCCAAAGAATAATAAGCTAAAACCAAAAATCACAGCACAAACTCTCCTAACCAAACTACAGAACCATTCCGAAATAGAGTTCGAAAAATTCGAAACCATGACTGCAACAAATCGAGCCGATTCCCATAGCGGGATCGGGGACCATGTCATCATCGACTCTACGGGAGGGACGAACTACTGTAATTAATCAAAAATTATCCAATATCTGTTGGTTGGGGAGCCGCGGGATAAACTCGAGAATACCGAAACATTGTTCGGACAACGGATCGGTGCTTGGAACAGCGGTGGACAGCGGGCAGCACTGTCGCGGGTTCGTCGAGCACTGGAACAAGGAGACGGCGGTCGGGCTGGGCGGCCGGAGGCGCGCATAGGGGTCGACGGAGACGGAAGGCGGACGCGAGGGGGTCGCCGGGCTCGGGCGCTGGCCGAGGTCGCAGAGAGGGGCGCTGGCGTCGGGGGTCGCCGAGAGGGGCGCTGGCCGGGACGGATTGGACGGCCGGAGTTAGGGCTCTACTCCGGACAGGGGAAAGCGGCTAGGGCACGGCACAGGGTACTGGTGATGGAGATGGTGATTGAGGGGTTTGAGAAAGGTTTTAAGTAGGGAGTGAGGCTAGGGGTTACGGAAAGGGAAGGGTCGCCAGCGGTTACGAAAGATCAGGGGACCCGGCGACCGTGAATGGAAAAGAGGAGGGAAGGGGTCGGCTGGAGGTCGGGTACAGAGAGAGGGAGAGAGAGTGAGAGAGAGAGAGAGTTAAAAGAGTAAATGAGTTTTAACTAAAAAACTTTTATATATAAAAACCTTTATATATATATATAAAAACAAATTTCAATTATTAATTTCTAAAACTAATTTTAATATAATTATAATTGCCAATAAACTTAACTTTAATATTTATATTTTAGGAAAATAATTTTTGGGTTTTACACTCCTCGTTTGAACCAGATGAATCTAAACGAGTCTTCCTTGGAGAATGCTCTCAGCACATTACTTGACCTTCCGAGAGGTCGTGGGCGTTGCTCACTTGTGACGTCGTTCTGGATTACGAAACCAGTTGCTTAACGGTTACTGATTGCCTACCGCTTGCTCAACTTGTTGGACGCATATTGTTGTAGTGGGGAAGATAGAGACGAAGAGGGAGAGAACCAAACGAGCTAGGTCTAACTGGCACTCCTAAAATGTTATCTTGCACTTCTTCTTCCATGCATGCACAAATTAATATTATATTTAATGCAGGATTATATTTTCAAATTGAATAATAAAAATTAAAAAGGAGAGTTGGATGACATTTTAGGAGTGTCAAAAAAACACCCTTTAGTAATAGAGAGATTATCCAAATAAAATTAAAATGTTAAAATTGAACAGTACCTAGTCCTCCTCCAATATTTCTCATACTGACCAAGTCATGTCCATGACCCGTCCAGTTTTGTAACTGTTCGAGTCTCTACACCTTAATCGTAGCAGTTACGATCTATCCGTCGCACGACAATAGAGATGGCCAGTCCATAAGTCGTGCCCCTAGCAAACTGTCTTAAACCGTGTAGTGTGTGTCATGGCCAAGGGAGGTATAAGGATGTCCCCCAACAAGAAGATAGTCTGCTAAAACTAAGTTAACATGCATATAATAAAGTAAAACGACTAATAAAGTCGCTTGCACCCAAGTGTGGCTTGGACGCGCAATTTATAACAAAGGAAACTAACAATATGAAACAAAGTAAATAATACGGAAAATAAATAATATGACAGTAAATTAGCAAGGTATACTTGCCTAGTAGGACTCCTGGTGAGCTGCAATGTTCAAGGTAGCACAGGCTGTTTCATCGGTCCAGGATAATCAGATTAGCTAGGGTCGATAAGAAGAGGTACGGTATTGGCAAGGAATAGGAATAATGGGCTAAATCACAATATGGAAAAAAATCGTAGGAAGTCAAATAATATATTCAATTTTAGAAAATATTTTATAATTTTTAAAATATAAATTATTAGTCAAAATATGCTCTCAAACAAACACCCAAAAATTGAAAGTCATTTTAGGACGAACTCTAAGTTTTGTCAAAGTAGTATTTTAGTTTGAAACCTATATATTTATAAATCAAAAATATTATAAGTGAAACAAAATAATAAAATTAGTTAGGGCTAAAACCCATATTTTGTAAAAATAAAATTTTGGTAAAAAGCTATGCTTTTGTTGACTATTTGAAAATCAAGAAATATTTTAAAACTATATTATATATATTTTTAGTTGAAATATTAAATAAGTATAGAAATCTAGAAAATATTCTAGGGCTAGTCGAACGTAATTGTTTTGGATCAAAGCTTTAAAATTGGAAAGAAATAATAGTATATTTAGGGTTTTTCTAAATTCGCCTTTGAACTAAATGCATGATAATAGTTATACACGATTTTTAGCAATACAAAATGTATACATAAATTTAGTTAATTTGTAAAGATAATAAATATGGTATTAGAGCTAGTAATTAAATAAACATATTCTGAACCCAACATCCCATTGTTAATAATAATTATTATATAAAAGAAATAACATAAAATAATAATAATACTATTAATAAAAACAAAAACCAAAAATTAAAGAAGGGGAAGGGAAAGGAGAGAAGTGAGAAGAGGGAAAGAACAGAGAGAGAGAGAGAGAGAGGAAGAGGGGTGGCGAGCCATAGAGGGAGAGTGGGAGAGCGAGGGAGAGAAGGTGGAGGCGGCTCTAGGCGCAGTGGAGAGCGGTGGAAACTCCGGCAGAAAGGCGCGTGCGGGCTGGAAGAGGGAGATACGGTTGAGCGAGAGGAGATGAGCGGCTGCGGAGGCGCCGCGCGGTCAGCGCTCGACGGCGCAGCTCGCGGAGTTGTGCGCGTGCGACCGGGGCTCGACGGTCGGCGCTGCCCCGCTCGCTGGGGTGGTCCCCTCGGTTACGTTTACTGGTGGAGAGGGTTTTCGCCGGCGTGCATCGAAGATGGCGGGACCAGGTTGCTGGCGGGAAGCCGGGTGACGCACTGCGATGCCGCACGGAGGAGGGGTCTCTGGAGGGCTGGACTGGCCGGTCGCCGTCGAGGCGGCGCTCATCTGCGATCGAGGTAAGGGTGGTGGTGGTGGTGTTTCTTTTGGGTTTTGGTGGTGGTTATGTGGTGGTGGCGGCGATTTTGTGATGGTGGCGGAGAGCGGAGGTCGACCGGGCAGTCGAGGGGTTATGGAGGCGGTGATGGAAGATGGCGACCATGGTGGTGACGTACTTTCTGTTGCGGTCGGGGATGGTTGGCCGGTTTGGTGGCGGTGGTGAGGATTTCTAGGTCGGGGTCGGTTGTCTGGGGGGAGACGAGCGCTGGTGCGCTCCGACGTTGGCGACGGACGTGGTGGTCGGGTTAGATGGTCGTGGACAACCGACGAAGTCGAGGGCGTAGCCATGGTAGTGATGGCGGGTTGGCTCCGGGTCGTGGGGCTCGGGAAGGAGGCCGGTCATGGTGTGGATGGTGGTTATCTATGGTTGGGTATGCCGGAGGCGGGTGGCGGATGGCGGAGACAGTGTTGGCGGAAGGTCAGGGCACGGTGGCGGGGCAATGGAGGTGATGCCAGGAAGACGCCGGCGGGGATTAGGATAGGATTTTAATTATTTTGGTTTGTGTCGGGGTGTATCTGACACGGAGGAGATGGGTTTGTATTTTGTAAAATATGGAATAAGAAATTAGATGGGGGACATGGACACGATGCACGCACATGTATTTGTGGAGAATTTTGTGGAATAGTATTGTGAAGGAAACAATGGAGAGACTCCCTTATATATAGGGTTGAGGTATCCTGGTTTGATAAGGATTAGGAACAATTTAAAACCCCTTATAGATAATTTACTCTTAGTTTAAATAAATTTGAGAAATCAAAAATCAAATTTATATTTATATAAGGCTTATTTATAAGTTTAAACTATTTTAAAAATATTTCAATAAAAATCAAATTTAAATTAAATTGCCAAAAATGTTAAGCATTAATATTCACAAATTTCAAAATATCTTTATGATAAATAATAAAAATAATTAATTTCAAAAATTAGAATAAATATTTTAAATAATAATAGAAAATATCTATAAAATATATTTTTAATAATTTTGAAAAAAATTTGAAAATGAACATAAATATTCAAATATTTAAAATGCCTCCTTGCTAACTAATTTATTATAGATAATAAAAATCAATTTTGAAAATATACATGAAATATTTTTCACGTGCTTTACACGAGCAGAATATTCACCTAAATCTAGTTTTCTAAATTAGCATTATTAAAATAAGATAGCATTTTATAAATAACTAAAAGAATAAGTTTTGGCAACCTCGATAAATACTTTTCACAACTTTTAATAAAAATAATTATTATATATATTATTTTGAAACTATCCTTCATAAATAAAATTTCTAATCAAAATCGTTTTTCTAAAAATGTGTACCCCGTACATATTCGCACTCGACGAGCAAATATGAGAAACGCAAATTCCCGCACAACGTACAATACGACTATTCGACGTATAAATACAAAAAAAATCAGTACTAAAAATATAGTAGAAATTTAGGGATTTTACACAACTCTATATCTCAATCCATGTAACAGAAGCATAAGAAGGATAATATGAATACTAGTATGCAATCCAATAATCATACTTGTCCGAATAGACTCGGGAGAAAAAAGAGTCTATAAATACTAGGCTACTAAGCAGATACAAATAGCAGAAAAAGAAACATATAATTCTGAAAGAGTGAATATCTGTAATAAAATGAGTATCATCAACAATCCAACAAGGAGCTCTACAAAACCTACTCAGCCAACCTGGAAGGAAACCAGGTCCTCAGCGGGACATAGCAAGATATATAATATACATGCCGTTATGAGTACGGTAAATATCATGTATAGGTAGTAACATGTGATCTAGGAAGTAGACATGTAATCAAGGTGATAGACATATGATCAGGGTAATAAACAGATGATCAAGTAACTCTACTACTAAGCAGACTATCTAGTCTGTGTGAAATACACATGAGGACAAAAATAGTATGCATGAGCTGTCACGGTGTACCCCGGAACTTTGGTAAGGAAACTTCGACAAAGTATGATGTAAAACCCCACAGTAAAACTATGGCAAACTATGAAATTCTCGAATCTCTGGTAATGAGATGATGACATACTCTGTGGGAAAGGAGCTCATACGCCTAATGACTACCCTCTCCGCCCAATGATACTGTCCGCGTCACATCCACGACACGTCCAATCCGCTCTAACAAATAATAAGTTCATAAATCCGGTCAAACATGTACACAGGAAATAATCATCAAGTAAATGTTCAGAGATCATAAATGAGTCACCTATATGCCATGCAGTATGAATCCGTAAATCATGTCTATGTGTCAGCAGGTATAATCATGATAGTGTACTGAAATACGAACATAATAAGAATTATTATAATTAAGGGTGATACATAAAGAAAATCTACAGACGTCATCGGATGATGAAACAAACATTACCAACATGTACAGAATGGTCAAATTAGCTAGGATATCCTGCCCATAAGTCCAATTTGTATCCTGCGGCAAAATGGTAATTTCAGATCAAAATGATGTTCCTCGTTGGACCCACTTTGTACCAAAAAATGTGCCAGGATACAAGTCCTCTAGACCTAAAAAATTATATATATGTTCCAGAATGACGATACGAACTCAACGGTATAACCAGAATTGGATTCCGATGAACCGATCTCAAAATGCCTCATTGATCCGATTTGTGGGACTCGCTTTGCATGGAAATACGTGTCGGAGCCAAAATTCTTTAAATCTAGCAAACTATATGTCAACGAGTCTAGAATGACGATACTAATCCAATAATATATCCATAATTGGATTTCGATGAGCCGATCTCAAAATGAACCGTTGACTCAGACAATGAGATATGATTTGCACCGAAATACGTGTTGGGGCAACGTTGCTCCAAACTCAGCAAATTATATATCAATTTTAGGCAGAACGATACCATGAGTCCACTAGTGGCGTTAAAATTGGAATTTGGAGTCTCGGATCCTAAATTAGAATTTTATAAGTTGGAAATGTTGAATTCGGACGGCCAACTTTGGCGACGAATTCAACCAAACGAACGACCTCCTAATAGAATGAAATTTTTGTCACAAAATGTTGGTTATACCAGCTGTGCACAGGAACTGGTGGCGCATCAAATGGAGCTGCGATGCCAGAGAAATAAATCTACGAAGTTGGCTCCACAAAATTGTCAAAAATAAACACAATTATTCTCCCAATTTGCGACCAGTTTTGATATAGTAAACGATCGAATTAAAAGCTAAAAATTTAGGTGGAGGTAAAGCTATATATCGAGATTACAACAAAGAATAGAGTTCGATGATCCAACGGTCAAATTTCTCGAAAAATGTGCACGAAGTCGCTATCACGAAGCACAAATTATGTCTTCAAAATCGTGCGTCCTGACGGGATTTCGTGCAAAATGCTCGAATCGACTGTTTCGTGTGCTGGAGATGTCGTCGCACGTCAGAGTCGCATGCAGGAGGGTTGCCGATGGTCCACCACGTGGGTACGACCGTGGAGGGGCAGTACTTTGTGGCTACTGCTGCTATCACAGCCTCTACCGTTTGCGCGCGTGGGGCGCTCTGTGTGCACACGTGGACGTGGGTTATCTAGCGTGGGTGCCTTGACAGTGCACAATGGGTGATCGTGGCCGCACGGTGGTGGTCGCAACGCCACGGCGGCCTAAGCACGAGTGCTGACGTACGGGTAGAGGAGCTGCCATCAACTTGGTTTGTTGTCGCGGGGAGGCTACGTTGGTTGGCCGCATTACTGCGATATGGTCGAAGAGGGCGCAGGCGCTCCGACAACGTGGTCACGTCAGTTTCTAGGGGAGGCTCGGGTCCGCATGAAAACTAGATTAACAAGATGAAGGGAAGACGAAGAGCAATGTGCGGCTAGGTTTTCCTTTTCCTAGTAGCTGCTACTATAAGTTTTATAGGAATCTACAGGTGAGTATAGGTTTGAGTTTGTGGAACTCTTTCCCAAAGGGAATGAACTGGCCCTAATGCCTAAATAATAGTTTTGGCTTAGAAGCCAAAGGCATAAATAATGTATATGACCACCCTTCCAATTTAAAGCATAACATATTTTCTAAATACTATATATAATTGTATACAATCATATTCATGTATAATAAAAATGTCTCTATGTATACATATACAATGCATGTACATAATAATCATACAATATATATTACTGGGCATTTATAATATATATATATATATATATATATATATATATATATATATATATATATATATATATATATATATATATATATATATATATATTTTTATAATATATATATATATATATATATATATATATATATATATATATATATATAAATATATATATATATATATATATATATATATATATATATATATATATATAGTATTAGGCTAATATAATCATATATACGAAGTTGTATTTAGACCTATGTTGCTATACAAACTCCCATAAAAAAATAATTCAAAATAATTCTACTGGGTCATCATGGCTCTACCGAGTGGGATTGGCTAGGTTAGGTCCAATTATATTTTTTTAGTCAAATCGAATCTGAAAATCACCCAATGAGTCTCATGTGTCATTCGCAAATAAATAGCACATAGGAACTAGATTAAGTGGCACACCCTTGGCATGTGCGTCGTAGGCTTAGGTCAAAACTATATATTGGATCGATATCGAGCCCCGAAATTAAATTGAAAGTTATGTCAAGTTTTACGGTAGATGGTCCAATGGTCTAAATTGACCAGAAAGTTGCACAATGTAAATAGAATATAAAAGAACAAGTTTGAGTGGGACATGATATACCAAAATAAAGATAAATTTGTTTAGGTCAAAACTCATAAAGGACGTTTTGAGATATTGACATTCCTAGCGCTCCAAAAATCAAAGTCACGAAAAGGTACATTTAATGATCAAAACTAATTATATTAAAATGTTTATTGAAAATAATTCATTTGAAAATTCAAAATAACCCTAAAATCTAGGGGGCTTACAGGTTGGGAGGTCCTCAGTGATGGGTTTTCGATCCTCGAAGCAGATGGTGCAAATTGGTTTCTCGCTGCTACTGGCGGTGTACATTCTTGCTCTTTTTTTTCTTTTGTGTGTTGTGTGTGCGTCTTTGCGAGATTTAGGGGTTTAATAGGTGGGAGCTTGAAAGTTGGAAAAAATTAAATGACATGAATAGGAAAGGTTGTCTACCTACTTTATCTCTTGTCTATTGAGCTCTTGTGCCTACTTTGCATGCATGCTTTATTAACTATTATTCCCCAAGTTCTCTACTTTGCATGCATGCATACCTTTGCTTTATTAATTATCATTTTTCGAACTGTCTACTTTGCGTGCGTGCATGCATACCTTTATACATATTTAAATATTATTTTTTAATTACTCAGATATCCTTATCAACTTTAATACATATTGAAGGACAATGAAAGATATTTTTGGAAAATAAAAACTTTCGCGGTGAAGCCTAGTTTTCCTATTATATAATAGAATAGATACCCTTATCAACTTTAGTACATACTGAAGGTTGGTGAATAATGTTTTCCGAAAAGGAAAAGTTTTATGGTGAAATCTAGTTTTCCTATTATATAGTAGAATATATTAACATGTTAATATTGCACGTTACTCTTAACTTTATCACAATCTACCACATTAGCAAGAACACGAACTAAAATGAAATAAAGCTAAGAATATTACGTAACATTATAAGTTACTGTTAGTGTCACCCCCCAGTTTTCAGAAATAGGGATATTTTTGTCATTTTGCATTTTTGAATATTTTTAAACTTATTTTATTATTTATGATATTATTTTGGGGTTTAAATTTATTTTATCATTTATGATATTGTTTTGGGGTTATTTGAGTCGGGTTCGAATTTTAACTCAATCTGACTTGAAACGGGGACCCGGGAGGTAGTTTGACTCTAGTGGGACCCACACACTAGTTAGACATGGCCCACATGATATTAATTTTAGTCCACATGATATTAATTTTAGTTAGTAGTTAGACTAATTATTTATGGATAGGTTTAGTTTAATTAGAGACTTAAAACTAGACTAAATCGACCTCAACCTTTAACCCATTCCTAATTTAAATCAAATGGATTAGTGGAGGGCATTTTGGACATTCAAAATAGGAACACCTCACCCTTTTTGGGCAGCCACCTATGGGGGGGATAAGGGGTGAGTCACCATCTCTTCCATTTTATTTTATCCATCCATTTTCTCTCTCTTGTTCTTTCCCAAATTTCTAGAGAATAACTCCATTGATTTCATCTCCAAATCCACCATTTCTTCCACCAAATCTTCTTCATTTCTCTTCTACTCCATGGTTAGAGGGTGCTAGCCAAGTTTGGGAGGAATCGGAGCTCGTTCGTGTCCTTTTGGAATCTCTACGTGTCGGTGTCGTGTCGGAAGGATTTTCCTTTGAATTTCTCTCCCGGAAGGTATAATCTCTCCTCTAATCCATCCCTACATGCATATAGGAATATTTTGAACCCATAGGAATGACCCACATGGTTGTATCTCCATTTGTGTCCATTTCGTATCCATTTGGAGGTCATAGGAGTGTCCTTTGTGTTGTGGTTGTGTCCTAGTGGAAAAAACTCCTATTTTGGACACTTGTATGCATATATATATATATTGTAGGAATGATTAATTAGTATTTTAATCTCAGATTTATATTTTTAGAGAGTTGTTCCTAATGTGTTCTTTATAGTATCATATTGTATCATATTCATTTTATATTTAGATTGATGTCTCTTTATATATATATAGGTGTGTATGGTTTGTGCATATATATATTTATTTGTGTGTGTGGTTAGATGGTTAGAAAGTGGATTGATCTTATTTAGGATGGTTAGAATATGTTTTATTTAGATAGCTATGTTGGTATCCAAGTATTTTGGCCTACATGTGTTTTTTTGTCCAAACAACCCAAATTCGTAATAATTTTTATCCACGTTTTTAGTAGCTAGAGCAACTTAGAAATGTCATAACTTTTAGCTCATAACTCCAATTAACCTTCCATTTTTTTTAAAAAAGCGTATCGAAGTTAGCTTTCCAAATATATATTTTATTAAGCCAAATTCGTTTTATAACTTTCTGTAGAATTGTTTGAGTGTCAGCTGTACGAAAGATGAACGCGCTTCGATGTTTTCGCGATTCCGGGAGCTTCCGGACACGAAAATGCGATCTGTTTGAAGTTTCGGAAAGCTAACACGAAGAGCTATAACATACTTTAATCCTAGAATTTTGTGAAGGCCCAATTGGTACAGTATTGGTTTTAAGTAGAAGAGTGACTATGTGACGTAGGCATTTTGTGTAACCTATGAGCCTAGTATAGATATCATGTGAATGTAGGTATCATAGATTGTCAAGAATATGTATGATATAGTACATATATATATATATATATATATATATATATATATATATATTATTGTTATGTAATATATGTTAGTATAGTGTGTGTGTTTGAATGAGATAAGGATGTGTGTGGTTAGTGGAGAGAAGTGAGATTGATAAAGGATATGTGTTAGTGTGTGTTTGATGTTGTATAGATGGTAGTGTAGTGTGTGTGGGTTGTGAAGGTGAGAGAGTTGGAAGGATCATGCCATCCTATTTGACTTGAGGCTAGTGTAGTTTGTTGAGTGATTTGTGTTTTGGTTGAGTGGTAGTGTGTTTGTATGTAGATGTGTGTAGGTGTGTTAGAAGAGAAGGGTGGTGGATTTGGTATATGTGTTTGTGTGTGTGTTAGTATTGGAGTGGAGAGAAATTTAAATGTTGTATGTATGGATATGTTAGTATGTTAGTGGTTATGTTAGAATCTATGTAGAAGTTAGAGATATATTCGAAGTTAGATAGTGATAGCTTGTATAAGTTAGATAATTAGTTGTGTTAGTCTATGTTATTGTCAGTTAGAGATGACATATGTTAGTTGTGTTAGGTTTATAAGTTAGAATAGATGGTTAGAAGTTATATGTTAGAGTTGGTTAGTATCTTATATTAGAGGTATAAGTTAGGATATAGATGAGTGAGTATCCTAAGATACAAATCAGTATCTTAGAGGATAAAAGTAGGATTTTGGGGTAAAGTCTAAGCAAGGGTTTTGATTGTTGAGATGGAATTAGAAATAGGTTGTCTTGGTAGGTAATGACTAGATGAGGGTAGTTTAGGCTAGTCTTGACCCCCGTTGACCAAGAGTTGACTTTTTGACCGAAAGTCAACTTCAAGTCAACACTTGACTTAGAATTGACCAAAACCAAACCAGAGTTGACCAGTTGACTGAAAATCAACTGTTAGTCAACATTTGGCTTGTTTGACCTAGGGTTGACCTAGGGTTGACCCAGGGTTGACCAGAGTTGACCAGAGTTGACTTTTTGACCAAAAGTCAACTGTAAGTCAACCTTTGACCCAGATTGACCTAGTTTGACTTGGATTGACTTTCTGTGACTTTGTTTGACCTTGGTTATCCTAGTGTGATCCAGTTTGGCTCAGTATAACCTAGTGTGACCTAGTTTAGCTCGGTGTGACTTGGTTTGACCTAGTTTTTGACTTAGACTTGCATATCATGACTAGATTAGCTTTCCTTTCATTATTAAACCATGTTTTGACTTGTAGTATCTCATCTTTAGGTCTATGATTACTCTGAACGTCTGTTCACCTTATCAGCTCAGAACCGCAGGCGAGTACATTCATTGATAGTTTTTATTGTCTTGATATCTACTATATCCGATTCAGTTGTAGTGTCTTACATGATTCCCGATACGGCGGTTCACGGACTAGTATACGTTGGATCCTGTCATGAGATGTTATTCTCGGATTTTTTCTTGGTATGTTGGTATGTGATATCCGTGTTCATGTACTTATATAGACATCGATTTGGGAGTGGGCTGATCACCTGCTTTTGAATCCGTGTCATGATGTGCCATGTCCGGATCCATAATACTATTCGGGTATGGGAGAATTATTAGGGGTTATGTGATCAAAGCCTCCCTGTCACTATTTTGCTAGCGCCACCCGCATCTCACGTAGGGTGTATCAGATACCCCATGCCAGGTTATCCAGGTTGGCCGGTATGACTCTCCGTTGAGGTTACCGCGGATTGCCGGGCCAAGTGGATAACCCCATCATGACTCCCTAGCCGATCACATATCGCTCTAATAATTCAAATCACATTTTACATTTATTGTCGTATCTTATATTCCAGTTCAGCTTTACTTTCTGTACTTCTCACCATGCTATGATTCCATTACTCACATGCTCTACCTGCTTTTATACAGTACCATAATTTGAGACTAAGTTCTGTTTGAAAGAAGGGTTACAACCCTGGTCCTTATTTGATTCAAGGGTTGTAACTCGGCTTTCAAATGGTTCCCAAGTCGCCTATATCTTTGTCTTGTATTTCATTATACTGTCTCTTATAGTATTTGTCAATTCATATGGAACTGCTGTTGGTGTTTGTACTTGCTCATTTTCCTGACAGGATACTGTTGACATATTACAGATGATTCTGAGGCAGATTGCCGACCTATTATGGGGTCGAGTCTGATGGAGTAGACCCGGGCTGTGGTTTGTTAGTAGAGCCACTAGACTTTGCTCACCCTGAGTAGTGTAGCTTAGTTAGGTTTGCCTGGCCTACGAGCCAGCTAGTCCTTTTTAGACTGTAGTAGTTTTTATATATTATGTGATTCTCTGGGTTGTTTGTGTATAGCTCTGGACTTGTGTGGATCTTGGACTTATTTTCTGTTCTCATCGTTCGTATTTTCCTTTCCATACTATCTACCTTAGTTTTACATTTGTGATTGAGACTGTATTGCTATGTCACCTCCATTCGGAGTGTATATACTGTACAGGTACATTTATCTGTTTAGTTGTAGTATTTATAGATGACCTAGACAGCGTTCTACCGCCGATGCTGCGGCGTAGGCTGGACGTAACCACGTACTCGTGCCCCTAATCAGGGTGCGGGTCATGACAGTTAGCAAATAATTTTTACTTAAAAAAGTAGACAAAATAAACATATTAAACATATCTAGATCCGAGTACAACCCTTGGGCCACGTTTGGTTCGCAAAATTAGAACATTGGGCAAGAAAAATTATTTATTTTCTGTGTTTGAATTTCAAAGAAAAGGAGCATAAAAGAAACTTAATTAATTTACAAAGAATTTTTTTTTGGAAGAAAGCGGTTCTCCCATCCATCTCAAGAGTTTACATTTACTTTCAATTTCTTGCATTTATTACAAAATTTTAGGACTAAACTATGCATGCTCAAAGATGTATTCTAACTATATTTCGAGCATTTCTAAACAACAAAATTTTTTATAATAAAAATTACAATTTTCCAATTGACTATATTTCTGGCCTTTCTAAACAAGGCCTTGGAGTATCCTACCAAATAAACATTTTTGGAAGTATGGTCAAAAAAATTAAAAACTTTAGATCAACTATTTTTCGCCAGGTCGAAGAAAATACGATCTAATAATAATAATAATAATAATAATAATAATAATAATAATAATAATAATAATAATAATAATAGAAAAGGATAGAGGATATCGATTTGATAGTTATTTTTTCAAAAAGATTAAATTTTAACTTAATATCCTCTACCATTCAAGTTTTTAAACTTAATATCCTAAACTTTAATATTAGATAACTTAATATCTCAACTATAATTGTATAACTGAATATTCTAACAGTGTTAACATCACCCTCATTCGTGGTCATTTCAAATACCACCAGAGGGGTTGGGAGGTGAGGGATAATTTGGTCAAAAAATATTATTTATTTTTGTTGAAACGAAAAAATTAACTCATGCCGATAGAGGATATCGATTTGAAAATATTCAATGGTTGAGGATAGTCATGGGTATGATATTAAAGTTAAGAGTATCAAATTGAAAAACTTGAATATATGAGGGTATCAAATTGAAATTAAGCCTTCCAAAAATATCCTTGTATATGTTTACTAATAAAAATTGTTTATCTTATGTAATGAGTTTTTGTATAATTACTTGTATAAAATACATATAATATGCGCGTCTCTCTCTCTCTCTCTCTCTCCTCTCTCTCTCTCTCTCTATATATATATATATATATATATATATATAATAATAATAATAATAATAATAATAATAATAATAATAATAAAATGAATTTAAGACAGCTTCATAAGAGATTTAACCCTTTTTTTTTAGACGTGAAGAAAGTAAAGGAATATAAAGGAAGTGATTTTATTAAAAAAAAAACATTTAGGTGTCCATTCTATTCATCCTTCTTCTTCTCCAGAATCCATTCTTGCGATCACCATCATCCAGATCCGCATCAGATCCCAATCGGATCCGGATCCGGTTCGGGTCCAGCCCCATCAACCCCCACGCCCCACCGACAGACGATGAAGAAGAACGGGATGGTGGACTGCAGCGTGTGCCACTCCAAGCTGCTCGCGCCGAGCCCGAGGGCCGTGTCGAGGGCGTACGGCGGCGGCGGTGGCAGCAGCAGCAGCAGGAACAGGAGGAGCAGGTCCTCGTCGTCGTCCGCCAGCCGGGCCCTCAACGTCCTCCTCGTCGTCGGCGACTGCGTCCTCGTCGGGTTCCAGGTGATCCCGATCCCGTATCCCAATCGTTTCTCTCTGTCGGACACGGCGCGGAACTCCCCCGAAAGAGAAATTTGCAGAACGTAGTAGACTAGTAGTCTTTAAAGCTGGCACCTTTAATAAAATGTTAAGCCCCCACCCCAACAATGCAGCATGCATTGTGAGTGAATGCTGATACGGACGAAGACGTTTCTGAAAGAAGCAACTTTTTTGTTGGTGGAATCGGCGTTTTCGGAACGCGCGTATGTCAAAGTGCTGTATTTTTTATAAATTTTGTTCCGAGAAGTTCCCTCTTTAAGAGAGATTGTTATTTTAGCAAAATTGTATTTTGCTAAAAAGTTCACAGTACCGGCAGCCGTTACCGAAACTGTCGAAGCTGCCAAATCGATATTAATAGGAAGGGTCCGAAACTATGTTGCTCGAGTACGAACACAGATACGGATAAGGACACAATCCGGAAAACTGACAAGTGACATGTTCAGATAGATACTTATGTAGTCTCCTATGTTGCACGAACATGGACACGAACAGATAGGGACACCATTTTTCTGTGCCCTTGCAATATAGTCCGAAACACGGTACCAAAATAAACTAGGACATGCCAAAATCAGTGTCGCGTCATGCCATTATTTGTCTCTGGGACAACCTAATGAAACATTTGACGGAATTTAAAATTCGGTTCGGTACTATTATTTTGCAAGAATGTTGCTCCTTGTTCTTAACTTTTTTTAAAATAAAATGGATTCATGTAGCTGACCCATAGTACCGCAAAGAAGGCTTTGTTGTTGTAATTGTGGAAAATGTTATTTTTCCAATTACTAGTGGCTGTCTGATCTGTCCTCTGATTTTGTTCCAGGTGCTTTCCTGGTAAAAAATGCAATTGATATATTTCAACCTACGTTGCACGGATACTACTCAGAGAACCATATTTGTGTCCTCCTGCACTGCACGGACGAAATACGGGTTACGGGATGCGAAATGACACGACAATACATATTTTTCCAGAAAACTAGGATATGACACGTTAATATATATCTTATATATAATAGAAAAACTTCTAGGCTTCACCGTGTAACTTTTATTTTCCAAAAGTGTTCTTCTCCAACCTTATATATATATCAAAATATGCTTAAATTAACTAGGGGTAAAACGTAAATTACACACGTCCCTACTAACATAATTACTTACCACTAATAATTACATACTTCCAACTATCCAACTACAATAAATGTTCACCATCTCAAAAATAAATTTTCTTCAAAATATTCTATACTATTTCAAAATGAGTTATTATGCAAGTATATATTTAAAAAGTGAAAGAAAACACTGATAAAAGACACGTGCATCGTATATGTGTGACTTCTAGTATATATACAGGGAATACGAGATATGAGCTAATGATTCGTGTTGTACAATGAGCCATGCTATGTTAGACCAATAGGAGAAAAAATTAAATATTGTCCAACATGTTAATGCTGTTTTCTATTTTTATTTCTTTTTCCTATTGGTCCAACATAGCAATGACTCATTCTACAGTATGAGCCATTGACTCATATTCTGTTTTCCTATATATATATATATATATATATATATATATATATATATATATGAATCTTTGGGAAATAAGCATTTGATTTATATGAAATTTAAATGCTACAAAAATGTTTTGAATTTTAACTTCTCTATTTGTTTTTTATCCTTATTTAAAGCAAAATACTATAAAATGTGTTCAAGACATATCTTCGTTTGGAAAGTGTTTGTGCCCGATTTCAAATGAAAATATGACACGTAAAGACACTTGCCCTTATTCGAAGAGTGTTCATGTTCGATTTCAAATAAAAACAAAAGGACACATAAAATGAGTGTCCAACACGTGCCCAAGAGTGTCGGTGTCCGATATGTGTCCGACACGAGACACATTACTAAGATAAGAGTGTAGTCCGCATCAGACATGATACTTCTTGGAAACTCTCATCGGATATTCTCATCCATGTTTAGGCTACAAGTCTCAAGAGGACTCAAAACATGGTTGATAGTGTTTTTGTATGGTTATAATCATGCCAAATATAATTGAGATATGTTCTAAAGAACTTTGAGCCTTTCTAGAACCTAGTGGAAACATGCATAAATATATTAAGACATAGAGATATGTGTTCATGTGTGGACCGATAATCGTACCTATGTCGTACTCATATCATAATAATATAAAATTTTCGTATTTTATAATAAAAAAAAATCATGCCTCTATCTTAATCCGTGTCTATGCAACCTTGATCAAGAAACTTCTTCAATAGTGTTGTATGCATATGTTAATTGTGACCGATTATGATGCGTATTACCACATCGTATCATTTTTGGAGTGGGTAATGTGACCAATCCAAGATTAGGCTATAATTTTGTTCATGTTAATCCATAGGAAAAGACATCAACTGAAGCTACAGGCAACAATCAAAGCTACATTATTGATCAGAAATATCACTCTTAGGCTAGGAAGCATGGACACTCAAAATTTTTTGGGTCTTGTCGTATCAGACACGTATCGAACACAGCCCAGAGACTCCAAAACACTCTGGGACATGCCAAAGTAGGTATCATGTCTGTGTCCCCGTGTCTTTACTGCGTCATGTCCTATCTGTGCCCTTGCAACATAGCTCTTAGGTATCTCATTATGAAATACTATCTCGTGTCTTTATAATCATTTTTGGTAAACCTGCATTTGATATACTGTGTTTTCATACTAATACTGTATCCTCTAGATACTATCATTTCTATATTCAAGAGCTAACCTTTCTTTTTTATCTCAATAGTTACACAATATAATTAGAAAACAACATACACCATAAAAACTGAGTTTATTAGTAACCAGTTCAAATAGCTAATGACTTAGATCCTTGATGTAAACCTTATGGTGATGGGAAATCAACATGCATCTGCTCTAGTAGTTTGCACACAGTCATACACCATATATATGACAATTTTCCTCTTTATTTTAATATTTTGTAGGAAATCTGTAGCCTTCTAATTTGATGACTTTGCCATGACCCTTAATAATTTTCTTTTTTACAGCCTATTCTCGTTTACATGTCTAAGGTGGACGGTAAATTCAATTTTAGTCCCATCAGTGTCAACTTCTTGACAGAGGTTGCAAAAGTTATCTTCGCAATTGCCATGCTATTATTCCAGGTTTGTTCTGAATTCTATATAGGCTAATTCGAGTATCATCCCTACTGTGTATAATTGGTATTTGTTGGTTATCTAAGGGTCTGTTTGCATGTTTATTCTGACTTCTAATTACCTAACAAATAGCCTTTACAACAATGTGGTATATGAAATGATCAAATGAAGTAGTTGATGTGGTTAATATCATGTTGGTTACAAAAGTAGATTGGCAATATGTGCTGTATGCATTTAACTGGTATTAGGGAAATGGCCTAAGATATTTTCTTCCTTTGGTCAAATTAGTTTGGAACTGTCCATTGGCCAACAACTAGCTTGGCTCCACACCAGATTAGCTTGCTGAATGACTTAAAAAATTGCCTCCAATATTCAGTTGATTCTGAATGCAACTGTTGAGATTCAGAATTACTCAACTCAATGTGATTTAGTTTCATTAGAGGGAGAGAGTACATATTTATGGGAGAGGATAGCCCCCACTTTGGTGGCTGTGAAATGAGTTAATAAGACAAAATACAAAAGAGTGGAATATATACTCGTATACATTCCTCTAGCTGGAGTGTAGATGCCAATAAAGCTCAGCTTGATAGAAAGTGTAGAAAAAGTGGTTGTAGAAGAACTTTGTTGAGGATACTAGCCAACTAGGAGGAGTAGGGACATGGTGAATGAGAATCGTGTGAAACTTGTCCTTGACATTAGTGAAGTGGTAGTCAACCTCAATATGCTTGGTGTGCTCGTGCGAGATAGGATTGTCAGCAATGTGGATAGCAATTTTGTTATCACAATTGAAAGATGTTGGAAAAATGAGCAATATACGACTCTTTAGTTAGGTGAGCTTGGAAACCACATGATTCATCAAGCAATCAGCCTCTAGAAGAATCAGCAACCACGGTTTCTTTTTTTGCGCCATGTTATCATGTTGCTGTAAAAGGAAGAAGCCCTTGGCCTGGAGACTTCTACAAAATCAGAGAAAACGCTTGATGGCGTGAAGGGGAGAATATGTGAAACTGCATGTACTGGTTGCCAGTGCTAACGCCAAAGGAAATGTTCAGGTGATTGATAAGGTAGAAGAGCCTACGATACATGTCGCAAACAGGGAGAAGTATGAACGAGAGGAGCTGAGGGTGGAGAGTAAAAAATTCTGATCCATAGGAATGATGGTCAGTTCGATTCATCTAAAATATATGAAATATATTTCCTCCAAGATATAGGCTATTCTATGGTCATAGGTGCTTGCAGGTACTTGTCGTCGACAAATTGTTTTCTTAGGTTTTAATTATCTATTTTTTTATAATTTCCCTAAAAAAAAAAAAAATCCTAAAATCCTTATAAATGTATACTTAACTAATATGGGTCCATGGAGTCACTCCTAGGATATAGCTCACCTGCTAGTTTGTTATTAGGCTTAGGGGTGTCGTCCCGGTAATCCGTTTCAAATAAAAAACACCCAATTTCAGTTTTCATACGAGATTAATGTTTTAATTAGGGTTTCCTGGTAGTGGATGCTACAATGAGTGCCTGGAGGTGAAAAGTTATATATCGGAGGCGACCTAAATGATCATGTTGAGAACAATTTTTATGTTAGCGTGCGTGTAGGTTATGGATATAGAATTAGGAATGAAGGACTTCAAGGGGGCAATAAAATAGCTGATTTTGCAGTTTCATGACATTATAATGGCAAATACTTGTTTTAGGAAGAGAGATGAACATGTATTTATTTCTAAGAGCGGATCCAATAGTAGCCAGATAGATTACTTTCTTACTAGGATGGTTGATATACAAGCATGAAAAGATTTTAAAGTCATACTAGGAGAGAGTTTAACCACTCAACATAGGTTGATCGTCTTAGATATTAGTATTAGGAAATGGAAGAAAATGAGTAGGATGGAAAAGAGACCGGAACAAAATGATTAAACTCGAAAGGGTAGAACTTAATGATTTTCAAGGACAAGATGATAAATGAAGGAAAATGGGACATAAAAGATAATTCTAATGTTATATGGTAAAATATGATGAGTTGTATCAAAAGAGTAGCAAGAGAGGTTCTATGAGTGTCAAAAGGCAGTGTTTGGACCTCGAAAGGAAATTTGTGGTGGAACAAGAAAGTTTAAAAGGTTATTAAGGAAAAAGATTGTCTATAAAGATTGACAAAAGTGTTAAAGTGAGAAAAACATTGAGAGGGATAAAATAACAATAAAGAAAGCTAAAAAAGTAGTTAGTGAAGCTAGATCCAAGGTCTATGATTATTTATATAGGAAGTTGGAAACTAAGGAGGGAGAAAAAGATAGTTAGACTTGCTAAGAGTAAGGAAATGAGGAGCATAGACTTGTGTAATATTAAGCCTATTAAGAGCGATGACCAAAACATATTAGTTTGAGAAAATTATATTAAGGAGAGCTGGAGGAGTTATTTTAACGAGTTATTTAACAAAGCAACCTAGAGTAGCTTAGTTTAGATTCAGAGTTAGGTCAGAATAAGTCACATTATTATTATTGTCGTTAATGACATTAAAAAAATATATAAAATAAAAAGTGGTAGGACCTGATGATATTCTTATTGAGGTTTGAAAATGTTAGAGGGGGGAATGATTGATATGGCTTACTAATCTATTCAACAAAATCCTAAGGACTAAGAAGATGTTGGATGAACGGAGAAGTAGTATTATAGTACATATATATAAGAACAAGGAAGATATACAAAGTTGTAATTATCATCAAGTAAATAAAGCTTATGAGTCATACCATAAAATTATGGGAGATAATGATTAAGCAAAGAATAAGAAAAGCGAGAAAAATTTCAGAGATCGGTTTAATTTTATGTCGGAAAGATCTACTATCGAAGTCGTTTACCTATTAAGAAGATTAATAGAAATGATCTAAAGAGAAAAAAAACAGATTTATTTATGTTTTTATTGACTTAGAGAAAATTTATAATCGAGTTTCTAGAAAGATAATATGGTGGACTTTGAAGATGAAACAAGTTCATAGTAGTTATACTAAGATGGATGAGTAGTTAGGATAAGAAATGGTTGTATCTGTGGAAAGTTAGAGGTGGCGCCAATTGAGGATAAAAGAAAATCGATTTAGGTGGTATGGACCAGTGTTGCAAAAATTGGCCTACTCGGCCGACTAGGCGGTGGTCGACGACGACCGACTCGATTTTTTCCTAGTCGACGAAAAAAAATCGACAAAATGCTTAGGCGAACAAAATCGGACATTTACAGCTAGTCGGCCGACTAGGCGGCCTCTAGTCGGCCGACTCGACTTCATAAAAAAAGGTATCAGATCCCACCCTACCAAAAAATTCAATCCAAAAAAAAAACCTAAGTCATTAGCAACATACTCTTTTCCACATAGAAGAGATTGGAGAAGAAGATAAAGAGAAGGAAAAAGAAGAGCGGGAGAAGAAGATTACCGTCGACGCCAACGTCAACGTCGAGCCGCTGGCCTCCTCCGCCGAACAGCAGGTAATTTTTTTCTTTTTCTCCTTGCTTTCTTCCTTGTTCTTTATGACTGTTCTTCTTCTTCTTCTTCTCCTTTGTGGCTACTTCTTCAGCCTTCTTTGGTCGTTCTCTTTTGTTTTTTTTTCTTCAATAGCACTTTTGTCTTTGTTGCAACTTTCAGTCTCTTTTTTTTACTTTGTTGCTTTTGTCTTCTTGTAGCACATTCTGTAGACAAAAGCATGTCTACCATGCAACAGTGTATTATTTTAATAAAGGCCTGCTATGCAACAGTCTATTTTTTTGGACAAAAGTAGCAACAGTCTATTCTTTTGATAAAGGTCTGCCATGTCCATTCTGTGGACAAGCAGCAATAGTTTATTTTTTTGGTAATTAATACTAAGTTGATTGACTGAAAGTTAGTCCCCATATATAATGACAACTAGCAATACCATCTAACTATGCTACACTAGAAAAAAAAAATTATATTCATTTTGTACATCTCAGAAACAGTGCAATGTCTGTACACAAAAAGTTTTTTTTTTTTTTTTTGCTTTTTTTCTGTTTAATAAGTTTGTTTTATTTATATGTATCCAAGTATCCAATTGTTTTATATATAGGATAATAAAATATAAAATAAATATGGCATATATATATATATATATATATATATATATATATATATATATATATATATATATTGGGTGTCCACTTCTTAACGGAGCTTGGGAGCATGCTCCCAAGGAGGCTCGAACCCGCGCCCTCCACGCGGGGGTGCCTCGTCGTTCCCAACGGGCTATATATATATATATATATATATATATATATATATATATATATATATATATATATATATAAAATTAAAAAATCTAAACCGACTAATCCGACTAGTCCTCGATTAATCCGATTAATCCCTAGTCCCCGCGAAACCGACTAGCGGTCGACTATCGATTTTTACAACCTTGGTATGGACGCATGCAATGCAAACCCACAGATCTCCATAAAGAGCGATAATGTAGTAGTTAATAGAGCCGCTAGGACTAAAGATAGGTCT
This sequence comes from Iris pallida, assembly GCA_029216955.1. Lineage (NCBI taxonomy): Eukaryota > Viridiplantae > Streptophyta > Magnoliopsida > Asparagales > Iridaceae > Iris > Iris pallida. The sequence goes on from JANAVB010008599.1 coordinate 27,337,714, forward strand.
AGACGAACATGATTTGAAGCGTTAAAGAAGGATATGAATTTTCTTAGTATTATAGAGGACATGATCATTAGCAGAGCCGAATAGAATAAGAGGATTCAAAAAGAGCCGAATGGAATAAGAGGATTCAAACAGCCGACTCCAGAAATTTGGGATAAAGACTTTGTTGTTGTTGTTTAGAAATACAAGATAAAACACAAAATAGAACCTAAAAACTTGACCCAACAACTATGTTATATTAAACGTAAGGCGAGGCGAGGCGACGAAGCTGGTGCCTCGCTTAAGCACGCTTAAGCGATGCTTAGTTAGCACTTCACCCATTTTTATCCATGGAACCTCCTACATGTAAAATACTCTATATACACATAAATTTTAATATTTTTTCATACGATACTACTAGTATATACATGAATAACATACCAATTATCAATCAAACAAAGTAACAATATAAATACTAGAATCAAAATGCAAAGTCATCAAAATACCATGGTCAAAATAGTCAACAAGTCACACAATGCATACATACTACGTAGTCATCAAAATACCATCAAACATAAAAGCTAAAGTCTCAAAAGTTCCTATTTTTTCAGGATCAGTTTTTTTTCGGTTTTTTTTTGAACCAAGGCGCTTTTTCCGGCGCCTAATACTAGGCGAGGCGCTATTAAGCACCGCCTAAGCGCGCCTAAGCGACGATTATTTTTCTGGGACAAGATTTTCCTAAGCGAGGCGCCCACATTCAAGTTTTCGCTTAAGCGCGCTTTTCACAACATAGTCCAACAACTAAACTCAACTCAATCTAAACCAAGGTTGTGAAAAACGCTAGGTGCTAGTCGGACGGGCACTCGTCGTCTAGCTCCTAGCTCGCCTAGGCGGCCACCTAGATTTAGACGGTTCAAAAATAAATAAATAAATATCAAAAAAATCTACTAAAAATTGTAGAAAAGTCCATAAACCCCCAAAATATTCATAGTCGGACGTCAGAGGGTGTAGGCGGTCGCCTAGGCAGATATCGGACGAGGGCGGCCGCCTAGACCACCTTTTAGAACAGTGATCTAAACCAAATGAAATCTAATCGAACTTCAAACTAAATGGCCCTCCATCAATGGGGGTCTTTTTTTAGTTCATTTTCTACATTCTTGCATTAGAAACAACCTATTAGGGATTTTCTTGATTAGTATAAGTTTTGCTGTCTAAATTTTGCAATATTTATATGCCTCATTATTATTGGTTCGGGTGGTTGCTTATACATGAGCCATATAGGCTTTATTTAGCATTTCCCTAGGAATAATTTTTTTTGCCCCTCTTCCCACATTTCAACTGTGCGAAATATTCCCACTTGCAAGACGTTTCTTTTCTTTTTGAATTGATTGAGGCTCTGCGGGTTTTAATCAGATTCAATATAAAACTTCGCAATACTTGTCTGCCATATTACTACTGGATGGTGATGGATTTCTTACAACATCAGCAAAATGTTCTCTTTTTTCCCCTTTCTTTTTATTTTGTAGGTCTTCTATTCTTGCGGAGCATACTTTTTGCTTTCTACTTTCAGATACGATCTTGTTTCTTACTATTTCTGCTCTTTTGCTTTTGGTGCTATCTTCTATGCAATTAACATCTCTTAATTTACCTTATTCTAAACCCTGAGAATTATTTATGCATACTTTTAATAAAGGAGACATGATATCTTCTTTTGAGTGAATAGAGGAGACATGGTATTACTACCCAATAGAGCCTGCTTCACTATTACCATTGTCAACAGGTTTTCGGTTTGGGCATGTTTGACCTTATACTCCTGGGTATGCTTTGCTTGTGTCCTATTTGATATGCAGTATCAAGTTGGCTCAACTTAATTGACTTAATTAATTTTGGAAATATATTATTATATAAAGGCAAGGGATATGTGGTTAGAGGCGACGCCTAGGTAATCTAGGCGTACATGTAAAGTGTATGTTGACTCACCTTGGATTAATTTCCTCTAGTTGTGCCGATGGTCGCCTAGGCGCGCGTAGACGGCCACGTAGGGGATTGTCTAGGGTCAAATATATATGTGCAACATGAAAAAAAAAATATGCGCAGCAGGGAAGTATCCGAGCTCTTGGGTGACATCTAGGTAGGTAAGTCAGGAGGCCTGTTGCCTCGCCTCACCTAGCACCCAGAACAACATAGGGCAAGGGTGACTCACCCTTTCTAGTGTTTTTCTAATGTGGGACTAATGTACTCTTTGGGAAGGGGGGAAATGTGGTGGGGGGGGGGGGGGGGGGAGGGGGAGAAAAAGGTTGAAGGGAAAGTGAGAGAAAAATCAAAAGTGGTGGTGTTTGGGAAGGGGGAGGGAAAATAGGGGAGGGAAATTTGAGCAGAAAAACTATGTGGGCGCCACTAAAAAATTTTCTCCCAAAGTGGGAGAAAAATGTAGAGAGATGAGGGAATTTTGGGAGAAGTTACCCAACTACCGTTCACAAAGATAAGTATAACTTATGATTTGAGAAAACAAAGGACTAAATAGTAATTATATCTTTATCCACAAACAAACAAAAAAATTATTTTTAAACTTTTCCTTCCCCTACTTTTTGATCATCCAAACAATGGAAGAAGAAAAAATTAACTTTACATCATTTTACTTTCCTCCATTTTCCTTCCCCTAAAATTTTCCTTCCTCTCCCCAAAAGTTCCCAAACACACCATAAAAGTAAGACAAATACAAAAGAGTTATAGAAAATAGACTATCTATCTTCTACAATTTTCATGTTGTTTTGTCACAGGCTAGACGGCAGAAGGTTGGAGAGAAGCCCCTTCTTTCAGTTTCTACATTTGTACAGGTGAGAATTATTTATTCACTACTGATAAATATATCGTTGTGAAATACATTTGCCGTACTTGTTTCTTTATTCAAATATTCGTTCTTTCAAATGTGAAAAATTCTGTTTGTAAAAGCTTTTCCTCATCCATACATATACCACACCTATAACTTCCACTGCATGGTGCATTAACCATCCTGATTGTAGCAAGCTCTTTTGCTTGCTTCTTATTTGAATACATTAAGTTTTTTTTTTCCTTTCCAAATAAGCCCTTTTATCTTTCCTTCTCAGAAAGTCTGGTCATAGAGAATTTGTTATTATTTCATTTTGGGTCAAAACATCTTGAAAAATTGATATTACATTGAGGGTTTAATTCTGAATGTATTACCGTGTAGATAAAGAGCTTACACAGCGACTAATGAATGGTTACCAGAAGTTCTAGATCTATTTAGGGTTTCAAGGGAGATAACGTCAAAAATGACTGCAGAAAGAAGTGCCACTTGCAAGTCTCTTTCATCAAATACATCACTATAAGCATGACTGTGTTGCCAGTTTTGACTTTTCACAAGGAACCTTACATAATGATTATGCTGAAAACTTTACTAAACTAGCCATTTAACCCAAGGATTTATGTTCTGCTGAAGATTATGTGTCAGTTTTTTTTGTTTTCCTTTTGACCAAAGCCGCAATGATGCCATGTTAATGCATCGGTTTTGGACAATAATACTAGGATGAAAACTAAGAGAATCAAAATGTTGAATGAAATATCTGCTCAAATATTTATTAATGAAATATGGAGGGAAAGTTGCCCAACATTCTCCTAGAAAAAAGAATTGTCTGCTTCATTTTAATCTTAAATTAATCTCTATCTAAATTAATGAGAAAGGAGTTCTCTTCCTCATTTCTCATATGGTAGCAATTAGTAAAGTGATGATTTGATCTTAAGTTATGCTAGTGGATGTTGACATGATTTTAGTTCAAGTCAATAGATCAATAGGTAACTCAGTTTCTGTATCGAAAAAGTTTATGGTTAACATGATTAACTTAATTTTTAGGTCTTGTATGTGAGGTGGTTTTTGGGTTTGATTAAGTAGTTCTGAGTAATTATCTTGTTATTCTTCCCTTGTTATGTTAGTTGCTGTCAATTTACAATATCGCATGAATGTGGGATTATTGCATTTAATTACATTTATCCATGATTGTAATATCATTGTGTGCGTAACCATGTTTTTATGTTGTACACTTTACAAGTTTGCCATATTTTTGTCTGTCTTTTTCTATGCCATCACTAGTTGTGCTTATTAGATGTTAGACAAAGTACAGATTATTAAGAATCTGGATCTACTTCTACACTTGGTTCCCCACATTTTACATACTTCTTTTCCTTGCAGATATGCTGAAACCTTAAATTTCTTGAGATTGAACCAGCAGAAGAATGCCTAGATTTAAGTTCTTGTATATTTCATTTACATATTTTGAGTTGATATATGGAAATTAGCGTTACATAATACTGTTTTTTCATATTTAATAAAATCCAGGGTATATTAAATAATACAGACAGTGCATAGGCTGTATGCCACATTCATGGATTCTTTTCACTCTAGCATTTGGGTTTATTTCCTTTAAGTGTCTCTTATATATACTGCATTCTGATGTTATTATGTAAGTTTGTGGAAGTATGCCCAATGGTTGTCCTTTGTATGCTGAACATCATTTTGTACAATATGTTACCTCAGGCAGCTCGTAATAATGTTCTGCTCGCTGTTCCTGCTCTTTTATACGGTGTCAACAACTACCTAAAGTTTATCATGCAGGTAAAAGTATTTGGTTCAGCTAGCTAGGCAAGCTTGTCCTTTTACTGAGTAGAACGGCAGTGTAGTTGATATGAACCTTTTATGTTCTTATTGTTCTTTGTCTACCTCATTAATGCAGTTATATTTCAATCCTGCAACTGTAAAAATGTTGAGCAACCTGAAGGTATTATTTTTATAGCTCCCTCAGTACCTTGTTTATTGAACACTACTGCATTATGTAGTGATATTCTGAATGATCTGAACCAACTTGTCAAGAATTTTGCCTGCTGTGATATTAAATATTTAATTGTTATAGAAAGGTTCTCAATATTATATCTGTCTCATATTTTCAAAGGCTTGTGTCCAGTAGCAACAACTCCTGGTGTTAACTTTTATTAACTTAAAACCAATCTTTATAGTCTCTACCTTTCTCAAATACGGTCACCTGATATAAATGGTCACCTGTTTCCTCGGTTTTTTCGGGTTGGCTTAGTGACTAGTAGAAGACTGTAAAATTAAATGGTTTATGTAGATAGTTCCATGCTTCTTTCAGTGTACAATTGCATAATTTCATAATATCTAGCATGTTGCATAATATAGTAGGCAAGTTACAGCATATAGGTTTGAAAATATCTTTTCAGATTGTCAGATGAAGTAAAACCAATTCAAGTAGACATTTTGACCAATTTGAACATAACTTTAGAATGTTCTGGCCAATTAAAAAAAATTATGGAAGTTTCTCAGTTTTGGTCAAGCGGATAATTCATACTAGTGATCGGTTCCAGTAAGTTTAGGCCATTTTGACCCATAAGGAACCTCAAAATGATTGAAACACCCAATATTAACCTGATACTGGAGATATTGATCCATATCACGTTTATTGTATACTTCATCAGCTTGTCTCAAAACCGATGAGATACGGCCGAAAAAGCATGTGGGTTAACCGATTGTTAGACTTGTTATGTCCATTGGAGTAGTTTCTTGGTTTGATTCAACCATTTTGTTTCATGTTCTAGAGGGATAGATTATTTTGTTAAACAATTTTCCGTAATCGATGGGATTTAATAGTTTCATTTGTTGGATTATATTTCTTTGATGGATTCTATCTAGTCAAGCCCCCCCCACCCCCCCCAAAAAAAAGTTAAGTCTATCATTTGGTTTGGTTTGTATCGTTGAATAATTTGATTTGGAAGGTTGATTACACATAGTCCAAGTTTCCACATGTGGACAATCCTGCAGTGTTTCCGTTTGGAGAAACAAAGGAGGTGTTTGGAGAAGCGGATGTTTAGTTGATTATTTTAGTTGGAGAACCAAAACTTAGTTGATTGAGAACATTGTGGTTTTCAGTCCAGAACTTGTTCATTGAGAACATTGTGGTTTTCAGTCCAGAACTGTTTGATGCAGTTTTTCAGTCTCTGTGGTTTGTTCTATGAAGTATTTTTAAAAAAAATGAGAAATGAAGTAGTAAGAGAGTTTCATATATTAATTTAAGTTTCGGAGTCCTTTGAGTTTATTTAATGTTGCATTGTTATGAAAATTTCCTCCTTGCTCGCCCTTTCCCTCTTCTTCGGATTATGAACAGATCTAATTTAATAATGAAGGTCCTCCATAGTATATTTTGGTATGGATCAAATTGTTGAAGATAACTATATATGTAGTCCATACTCGCATTTTACATATTGAATTCCTCATTATGCCTTTCGAAATTTAATTACTGTTGATGACTACCTACCTTATACTGATATTGACAGCAGTGTTCTGCAAGGATGCAGTTTTTGCAACTTTCTTTTATAACCCACCAAGTTGCACGGATGACTCATTGTTATATGCACTATCGCAGTATATATTGGAATGACTACATTTTAACTAAATACTCTGAACTTTCTTCCGATTTGCAAATTTGCTGCAAAAATTATTATAACTAGCAACTTAATACCCTGAACTTTTCCTGATATGTAACTTGCTACACTATGCCAGTAAGGTGGGTGTCATTAAGAAATATGAAAATAGGAAGGTATCATTGTTAAAAGCACAAGGGTAGCAAGTTGAAAATTGGAAAAAGTTCAAGGTATCTTGTTGCTAATTATAGTGGTTCAGGGTTAGCAACTTGTTGGGTTAGTAGTTTAGGTTAGCAACTTGCAAATTAGATAAAATTCAAGTATCTAATTGCAAATTAGCCTATTGATTTTTTGGTGTATGTTCAAGTGTGTTTCTTTTTTATATGTACCATAAGTTCTATCTTGAATATTTGCAGTATATCGTTGACTCAGGTTCTTGATACTTTACTTTTTGAATGTCCTTGTATTTCATAGAATATGTTAGAAAGCATTTTGCATATATTTGTCCTAGTGCTTCATATTGCTTTTTTCAGAAAGTTAATTCTCGAATGTTCCTTGTTCGTGATACACCTCCAGGTTTGGTTATTGCTGTGCTGTTAAAGATGATAATGAGAAGGCGTTTTTCCATAATACAAGTAAGTTTCTAGCTTCACAATAGTTTTTATACCAAGCTATTTGATAACTCGTCTATGAAAGACATTTAGTGTCAGATGTATTCGTGCTAATTTACTTTTATGGAGCTGTAATTATGAGTTACTCAACTAGGAGATCTGTTTTTGTAGTTAGCAATGCAGAGTTGTATCCATACAGGTTTATAGCCTTTTTCTTGAATTCTAAGTGTTTTGATGTTTGGTTATGAGCAGTGGGAGGCTCTTGCACTCTTGCTTATTGGAATCAGTGTAAATCAACTTCGATCACTCCCTGAGGGTACTACCGCCCTTGGTCTGCCAGTTGCAACGGGGGCTTACATATATACACTGATTTATGTAAGTTCTGTTAGTTGTATCTTCTGATTCTGTTCATTGATTTAATTTCTTAATCTTAAATTGGTACATGCACGTTGGAGTAACAAGTTCAGACTAATACCATACTTCTTTTTGTTGCTTGAGGGATACATAGTGGATTCCTCTTCCCCCTCCCCTCCAATCCCCCCCCCCCCCCCCCCCCCCCCCCCCTTCTCCCCTCTCTTAAAGTGTGACCTTATGAATGAAAATAAATCTGGTTTAGTCTAAACGTATTCAATTAGACCCTGCACGTCTGCCAAATGCCAGTAGACAATTTAAACTGTCAATGTTTGCTGCAACCCCATATCTCTAAGTTTCAGTTGTTTCTGGGCATAATCTATTCCCTTGGACATAATTTTTACTTTAAACTTTGACACGAAAATTTACCAAGTTCTATCTGTTTTCAACCTAGTCAGTACCAACCAACCCTTACAGAAATATGTAGTCATGAATCTACAATTTCTTCCTTGTGCGTGAGCTATTTAAATTCTGACGTAGATGCTTGAGCTAGTTGGCTGCTGTCTTTTACTCTCTATTATTCAGATGTACACATATGAATGTGAAAATATTCTTCACCCTGACAATCATATGCCAGGGAAGGTTCTAGCTGTTTGCACTAATGATATTGGAGTGTAAGTAACCCATGTTTTACGTTGTTGAGAGGATAGTTTCTATGATGCATATTTAGTTATAAAATGATTTTGGAAGAAGGTAGGTCTATAACTGCTCTAGTAATTTACTTTCATCTAGCCGAGGTGAAGTAAATATTCAGTGGCTTTCTCTATAATCTTGGTCACATGGCATTTATTATTGCTTCTTGATATACTTTTTCAGGTAACTGTTCCATCTATGGCCTCTGTTTTCAATGAGTATGCATTGAAAAGTCAATTTGATACAAGTATTTATCTTCAGGTGACTCTTCAGCAAATGCAGTATTTGTCTTTTCATAGGTTAGGCACTTAAGAATCTTATGTATGAAGCATCCTCAAGTTACCCAGATAAAATCCAATTGTGCTAGTTTTACCCTAACCAGAGTGGTATTTATAATTTATGAATAGTACTTCTCAACCAATAAATCCCTTGTTATACTCTGTGTTCACTATCTTTAAAGTTTGATTGGTGTCAGATATTCAAAAGTTTTTTGCCCCCTATTTCAGCCACCTTTCCATCTGATATTTATTATATTGTACAATTTGCAGAACATATTTTTATATGGTTATGGGGCGATATTTAACTTACTTGCCATCCTTGGAATTGCAATATTTAAAGGTATGACATCTTGATCATATGTATCATTCATGAACATTGTTCTGGCCTTGGAACTTATATTGGCATATAGGGATCATTGGTCAATGAACATTGTTCACACCAAGATAATTGGTCAATGACATTATTTGATTTAGCAGATCTGATTCTTTTGATTGATCTTCTAATCTTACATGCACAGATTTGTAGAGTAGGGTGCATTCTCTGATAAAAAGATTATCTATCAATTGTATGTCTATCATGTGCTTAAGCTACATATGCGACATGTTAATGGTTTTCTCTTGCAATAATAATATCGATATGGGAATTTTATTTTATTTTACTAGTTTTTACTTTTCAAAATGGTAGACATGGTACTTTGAACTCCAGAACTGGCACATTCAGCTACATGCATACATGGAGATTTATCATAAATATGTAGGGTTGAAGTATGGTGGATAAATGTTCCACTCATGGTTTAAAGTATCGGCCGATACCGATCCGATATGGCCGATACCGATACAGTTTGGCATGTCCCAATCCGATACCGACCGATACCCGATACTTACCGATACCAACATTGAGGGTCTCTTTTCCGATCAATTCGACAAAGAAAATTAAACGAAAAAGACAAATCATCAAGGGTTTAAAGCATAGTAAGATTGTAAAAACATGTAAAAGAAGAAAATCAATATATTATATGTAAACCAATCGCTAAGGGTGATTACAATGTTATTTAATTTCAAAAGTACTACGAAATAACACTGAAAATACTTAAATTATGCCTAAATGTATAAAATATATGTTTTTAAATGTAAATAATTTATTAATAATTATTTTTTTTCGATACCAAAAAATTCGATACTCCGATCCGAAACTGCCGATACTACCGATATCGCCGTTACCAATACTCGTAGGAATAGACCGATACCGATTCCGATTCCGATACCGATACTGTGAACCTTGGTTCCACTAAATCTATTGACAACCAATTTATGTGATATGCCATGTTGCTTCACCTTATCAAAATGCATATACAAGAGTTCTGCTTTGCCTTTCGATGTAAAATGGAAGTTAGAAAAGAGTGAATATTCGATCACTATTTTCAACATCCTTGAAAAGTTTTATGGCATATAGGTTGCAGCCTAAATGCCTAATCCATTAAGATGAGTTTCTAACTATCGATCAAAGTCAAAGTTATAATTTATACATCAGAAGTAACAGCTGACTAGTTTGGCTAAAGTTTTGATTTAATGCATCATCATTATCTTCAACCAAGCTTTGTCCCATTAGAATGGGTCGGATATGGAGCATAAGAAAGCTCCATAAAAAAATTAACAAACTGGTTGTCGACGTGACATCAACCCTCTACCATGGTGCCAAATCCATAGAAAAGGTAGCTATGAGAATGGGAGGGTCCTGCCATAAAACCTAGAGAAGCAGTTGGAGGGAGCAATAGCTATACCTCAAAGTCAATTTACTTGGTAATAGTTTATAATAGTCCTATTATTTTGAAATTGCCTACAAATCTACAATTCTTGTAAAGATTACATTGTAAAGAAGCAAAGGGAATCTTAATAATATCCCATATGCATAGAAGGCAGGATATATCTTGTAGTATGAGTAATTTTCTTGGTCGATCATTGGCATCTAAGCCATATCCATGATAATGATATCAGTATCGAGCATGATTAAAACATTGAGAAAGGTCTAAGAAAGAGTAGACTAGGTGTTACTACAGGTTGTAAGCTTGACTAATCCTCTACGAGTTATTGTCCAAGTACTAGATGAACTATGAGCATATGAACATAAGAACCCTGCCATAATACATAGAAGGCCTTTCAGGCCAAGGTGACACTTTTCTGGACAAATTCAAAAATTCATGCAACCAAGGATGAAAATTCCTCACCCCCCCCCCCCCCCCCCCCCCCCCCCCCTCTCTTCCCCCGCTAGACTCTAAACGAAGTATTTAGATCGTAAGGATGTTTCAGGAAACAAGATTTATCTGTCTGGTACTGGTACAGTAGGACAAAGAGCCACACATTAGATCAAGGCAGAATCTTGGAAGTAGGTTATAGAAGTAGACACTGATGGAATGAGATGCGAGTACTATGACTATAACTTTCTAGGAAATGGTAACTTTCTTTATTTAAAATGGTCTGATGCCTTAATCTAGCACTAAGAAATGGGAGAAGGTAAAACTTTTTGTGTTTACTCTTGCAAAATTGGTTGAGCAAAGAGAAATTGGTACCTAATGAGGTATGGGCCTGTATGGTATTGTCATTCCTTCAATCTTTGCATAATTGATACGAATGCAATTCCCAATAGTATGATCTTACCCTCTTTGTCTAGACTCTTTATAGTTTAGGGGAACTTTGAGGGTGCTCCTTGGTTGCATGAGCTTAAACAATTCAAAAGGTAGATTTTCGTACTTGCCAACTGCCCACCTATGATTTATGGCATGACCCTCTCATGCTCATGTCTACCTTGGCTAGGAATTTGACACCAACATATAGGGTTGACGTCAGGTCGACAACCAGTCATAGAGCTTTGTCAAATCGTGTATAGAGTTTTCTTATGTTCCATAGCCGACCCCACCATTCTGATGGGATAAGGCAATGATAATGAATGGATATGGGTTTGTAAGGACAACCACCCTACTTCGAAGTTGAGACCTGATACCAGAATACAATATACAATCTTAATGAGTAAAACAAAATAGAAAACACATGGTTATGGACAATGGAACACAGTATAGTTACATCACATTTCCTCATTTACTTTCCACTGCAAGGAAACAGTAAGTGTGCTAGTACAATCTATTGTTAGCTTCAAGAAGAACTGGATATCGCTTCAAGAAGAACTGGATATCACTCCATGTTGCACGAACATACTACCAGACATGGATGCACAACATGGCCATGATAACACGAAGCAAACTAACAATATAGCATATGAATTTCGGACATGGTGAGTACAATGTACAGATTATATTTATGGCAGCTAACAAAACTCCCCTTCAATGGTGCTCTAGATTTTATTTACTCGTACCGCTACCCTTAATGTTGCAATACTGAGCTTGCCCTTTTCAAGTATCTTAACTATTATAAGTAGGTTGCTTATGCAATAAGAGGTCGAGGAGAAACCATTTAGAATTCAACCAAATTTGGATTTGGTGCCTTTAGTTGCATGTATTTTACATTTTTTTCTTTTGATTTTTTTTGTTTGATCAATGTGCGTCTGCAGCAAGATTACCCTGCTTGGCTTTACACATAGCATAATTGGACTAAAGTAAATATTGTACACTCGACAACAGTCCATATGTAAAAAACCGTATATGGCTTGGAATTCTAGAAGGCTTTTATTTTTTTTCTCTTTTCATGAACAAGGATAAGTCATCAACATGCAATGAGTAAAGAGACGGCAATTTATATGGAAATTAGCAGAACAGTTCAAGCAGCATCTGTCTTGTATAAACATGAAAATCCACTTTTGTCTTAATGCTCATTGCTTCACATCTATCAGTTTTGCACGCTTCTTAAGTTTTCTCCTTTGTTAAACCCAGATTATCTGCAAATAATTCTCGCAAACATTTGCTTAATGATCTACTTTTGCTTTCATGACATTAACCTTTTACATGTTTTTTTCCTGTTAGATATCGACTTTGCATTTTCTCTTGGTTATTGGTAACCTGTGATTTTATTAATACATCTTTTTCTCTCCTCTCTTTTTTTTTTTTTTTTTTTTTTTTTTTTTCCATTTTGGGTTTAAATTCCCAGTCGTTGGGTTGATATGATGGATATAATAGCAGAGTAATATAGCGCTTCATGTTTGTCATTGTGCTCACAGGAAATTTTATATATTGATTCTGCATTATGATGCATGCTAGTGAGATTCCATTGTGCTAATACTAAATCCTGGCTGGTGTCTTTGATTTTTCCAGGGCCCAGCAGCTTTGACCTCTTTCATGGCCACTCAAAGGCTACCATGCTACTAATTATTAACAATGCAGCACAGGGTATACTTTCCTCATTCTTTTTCAAATATGCAGGTAAGTTATCATCATCATGTTGTATTTAGTTTGTATGTTTGCAAAATGCTTTAGTTTGGCTGTACCATACCTTATCCATCTCTAAATGTTTGTTGGCTGCAACATTGGATACAGATACAATTTTGAAGAAATATTCATCAACAGTTGCCACTATTTTTACTGGCATAGCATCTGCTGCATTGTTTGGTCACACTCTGACTATAAACTTTGTGTTGGGAATCTCGATAGTGTTTATATCGATGCACCAGGTAACTGTTGCATTAAGTTTCATCAATTCTTTATTTTTTTAATATCCCTGACATTCGGATTTTGCAGTTCTTTTCCCCCCTTGCTAAAGTCAAAGATGAGACGCCAAATGGAACATTAGAAATGCTGGATGCTCAAAATCTCAGGTGGGTAATTTGTTTTGCTTAACATGCTTTATTCTTTCTTTCTGATACATCACTTTATGTTTGACCTTAGGTCGTTAACTTTTGGAATTGTCCAAATAACAATCATATGTTGATGACATGATGGCACTGCCCAACCTTCTTCATGACACTATCCCAGCGGCCACCTCTTTTTACTTGGAACTTTTTTTTTTCTTCATAAGCCATTTTAAAATTTTCAGTCAATTTTCATCGTAGCTTGTTCACTGTTTTTATTTGTTTATAACCCACTTTAAACTCCTGTAATCTGCTTTCATCCAGCTTATCCACCATATTGCATAATTTCAATGCACTATCTAGATGGGAGTAAAAATATATAAACTGCTTACCGTTGACAGTATTCCTAGTTACCATTCCTCATATACATTCAATCCATCAAGAGATGTCTTCAAAATTGAAACCAATGCGTGCCAATGTAGATATCATTATTGTCTTCTCTATCTCGCTAATGCTAAAGGAATAAGAAACTAGGAAAGAGTTTTGGATCAAAAATATCTGCTTCAAGACATTAGTGCCTCCACATCATGTGTTAAGGTATGGATTGGCCAAATGGGAAGAGTTCTTTTTAGTCGCATGATCTCCGAGTGAACGATTATTGTTATCATCGGTATAGTAGATGCTAACAACAGATTACTTTTGTCAATTGTAATTAGTTTCCCGTCTTTTGATTTTTTTTTTTTTTTAATTTTAGTATCTTTAGTTGGCAGTTTCCAAACCCTTAGTTACGCGAGCAAACACATGCATTATTATCTTTGTTATTTTTTGGTTCATTGTTCTTGCTGTTATGATCTTATAGTCATAGTCTGTTTTCTGGTTCAGGTCAAAGGATGATTCTTTTATAAATATGACTGCTGGAGCAGCTGAGGATGTAAGAGGCTCACTTCTATCATGTCTTGCAAATATCATTTAATCTCAGAAGTATTTTACAAGTTGGATAACCTTGTCTTACCCCTTTTTCAGGCTAGCCACCAAGTGGTTTCTGACGAGAGACGACCACTTTTGCCCACTTAATGTGCTTCCCAAGGCATGATCCTGATCCATAGTTTTTCCTCCGGCAGAATCTCAAATAAATTAAAATTTTCATATCACATCTACTTAGTTAACCCATAATTGTTGATCCTCATATACTGCATGTTCATGTTATATATTTCATTAAGAGATGCCATGACAATTCGCCTGGTTTAATTTATGACCTGAGAACCTTATTTGAGTTATTCCTCGATTAGGACCATGGTGAAGGCATGCATCATTATATGGAGAACTAATAGAAGATGGGAAAAGCGAATAAATTTGTGAATATCTTTCTCAATAATTAAATTATTCAAAAGTATGCTAAGATGAATCAAAACCTTAGATTTCAATAATGTCCATATATCATTATGTTGTATCACAACCATAGTGCAAGAAGCAAAAGACTATTTTTTGTTTACGTGCAGGAGGTGAGCAGGACCTCCCAAGAGAAACCTTGTATAAGACTTATATTAGATGTTATTTCTACAGTTACCTAGATAGAACAGATCAGATGTAGGAGGATATAAAGATTCAAAATTTAGGAGAGACTTTCTTTAAATTTGACTTTGCTTTTTTATTCAAAATTTAGGAGACTTTTTTAAATTTGACTTTGCTTTTTTTTTAATATATTTTTATTTAGGCTTATTTGCAACTAAATACTCTCAACTTTTTAATTAGCAACTAATAACTTGAACTATTGGGCCATTAGCAAGTAGCAACCTTCCATCAGTGGACCGTAATTATGATTATTTGGAAAACTAGTATCATACACTGAGGTCATGCAGAGTCGGATATGACAATTGTCCAAAATCATAGCACAAACAGAACAACTATGTATGTATTTCTGAAAAATAAATACATCCAGCTACATTTCAGTTTGTGTATTGGTATCTATGTTGCACGGACACGGATTCCACACAACACATTTCGAACACCAATAGAGATTCAACACCTATTTTGGTGTGTCCTAGTGTATTTCAAATTGTGGTGTGTCCAATACATGTGTCTGACACGAAAGGACTTGACATGACACGTTCACGGCATGATTTTGGAGGTATCTGTGCTTCTTAGATTAGTATTAAATAACCTAAGGGTTGAAACACTGAACAAACTAATGGAAATAATAGATATCACATTTGTGAAATAGGGGAATATTACTTTTTGTCTTATGTGTATCTTTAATTAAATAAATGTGCAGACATCTGCAAGTCTCCAATAATCTATTGGGCACACATGGACATGCATGTTGTTCAGACCAAGGTTTGCAGTATCAGTAATGGAATCAGTATCAGACCATTCCTCTAAGTATCGGTATTGGCAGTATCGACTGTTTCGGATCGGAGTATCGGATTTTTTGGTATCGGAAATCAAATTGTTATTAACAAATTATTAACATTTTAGAAAATATATTTTATACATTTAGGCATAATTTTAAGTATTTCCAGTGTTGTTTCTTAGCAGTTTTGAAATTGAATGAAATAATAACCACCCATGCTGATTAGTTTACATGCGATACATAAGTTTTCTTCTTTTACATGCTTTTACAGCCTTACTATACTTTGTCTTTTTCTTATATGATTTATAGCATGTTATTCTAAAATTGATAGGGGGAAATGACTTGAGAAGATTTATAGACCAGAGCAGTAGAAAGTGTGTGCTGAAAATTTGTAAACACCGAGTGACTTGTTTACCCAAAGGCCTTTGTTATACCAATGTATATACCTTTACTTTATCAGCTTATGTTTTTAGGGTATAATTATCTTCACAATAGTGTGTTTTCTTGTGTTCGGAACAATTAATATGCTAACCTTTAGGAAATGTGTCTTCTGCTTCAGGTTTTTGGACAATTCTTTTTTCTTTAGATCTGGTACAGAGACGGTCCAGTCTAAGAAAACTAAATAAGGTCTGCAGAGTGTGAGAGCAAAAGATTATATTCAGAGACATACCTCTGGGACAACACTGTTCTCGCGCAGAGGGTTTGTTGCGCAATGAAGAGAGATTACCTACATCAAGTTGCAGGATAATACAAGTTATCTCGAATTTTTGCCGGTAGTATTGCCTACATGACACAGTAATTCATTGTTGATCAAATCATATATGTAATGCTTCTTCTTTTTTCGTCTCTAAAGAAAGCCTTTGGAGTAATCTTGATCTTTCATCATGTTTAAATTTTGTAGACAGGTATTTATGTTCTTTAAAGCGAGTTATATAAAGGTGTTTCCTATCATCCCTGGGTTATATTTCCTTTGGGGCTTGAATGAAACTATAGATCAAGCAACTTGAACAGTATGATATTTACCTACAGTAAATTCTTATAAATTAAGGTTGGAATTAACCCAACCTGCAGACTCGAGGCTAAACTGACCCAGATTTGAAATTTACAAGTTTGGATACTGACGATGTTCTACCATCACCAGGACGTTGGGTTGACTGACACGGTAGCCGGAGATGTTGTGGTGGTCTCTAAACACCCTATGGTCGCGCCCAATATAGATTCTATGTTTGGGCCCATGCGAAGGTGCTGAGCCCTCAAAAAGGTGACGATGGAGTTGATAATTTAGTCTCATCGGTAGAAAGTGGGATCATGAGATATAGATAATTGGAATTGGTTCAGGCCTTGTATAATTTTTTTTTTTTTTTACGACAAATGAGCCTAAAGCCTAATTCAGTTTCGCACCTCTTGGACCAACTTCAGTCAGGGTCACATCGTGTTCCCAACAAGCGGTATCATAGCCCAAAGTTACGAAGCTGACTTGGACAGCTCTAATTGGTTCGAGACAGCTTGTGTTGAACATTCATGCGTATAGTCGGTTTATACGGGCTACTATCTTGATAATGTAGAGTTATGAGATTCTTGGTCTAGGTGTTTAACATTTGCAGGAAGGCGGATCAAACCTAATATTAGAGGTAACTACACGGATTGACTTCAAAGGTAGATCTGACACACCAAAGGCGGAGCAAGACGTGGTTGGCACACAATGGTGTCAGTTTGTTTATGTGGTCAAACGGATCGAGATGACAATATTGGATCTACTGGGTGTTTAGTATAATGGATCTCCTGGGTGATCAGCTGGCGGAAACGAGCAAAGGTATCCGAGGTGCTTGTTTCAGCTAGCGGAGGCTAGTAGAAATAAGCCAAGGTGGAGATTGTTGGGTTGTATCTCTTTTCTGGTTGAGCCCTAAAAAATGTCTGCGCGATTGCGTTGCCTTTCCATGAAGGGCGGCAGATTAGGGTCTGGATTAGGGGTGACGGCTAGATTAGGGTTTGGACTTTTACCTCTCATATATATGTTCTCTTCTTTGCTCTTTCAAAAAATACAAGCTAGAGATATATCGCAGGAGCCGTCACCTTTCCAAGAAATTATGTTCTTCGAGTTATTCTGATTCATACAGTTTGAGATCCAATATAAAGGGTGACAAGAGCATTCCAGAAGTTCTATCATTGTACTTGCTGGTTCCTGAGAGCAGATCGTCGACATGGACGAATCTTGCTTTGAGCAACGGTGATCTTCAGCACTCCAGCAATAAGTTTTTCTTTTCTGTCTTCATCTCCTTGTTCTTGTATTTGTTCTATCTCGTTGTAGCAACTGCGTTGACAATAGAAGAAATATTTTTATTTTCAACGTTTATTTGTTGCAAGATTTCAGTTTCTAAAGTCAGTTTGTAATCTGATTACATAAGACCAATAAGGACAGTAATCAACTTGCGATCTTCGATCTTTATAAGTTCTGAGTCCATCTTTGTAACCTCGGCGATAAGATAATTTAGTCCCACATCGAGTAGGAAGTGGAATCATGATGTGTAAATAATTTGGATTGATTCAGGCCTTACAAGAAAAAGTTAAAATTGGTGGAGAAGGCATCGAGTACCCTAGGAGAGAAGCTCCGCAAAGGGATTAGTATTGTGGGTAATAAGAAAAAGTCTTGCTAAGCCCGGAGGGGACCACGGGGACGTGTCCCCCTATTGGCCGAAGCCAAATCCGCATTTGTCAACCCTCTAAAATCAACCTATGGAGGAGGGACACGTCGGTTTGAGCTGCGTAAGTGTGCCACTCCGACGGTGAAGTTAGGATTGAGACGGGTAGGGTAGAAATTTTGGCATGAGTTATGGGGCACTGTAAGAGCATCTCCAACCCTATTGTCTTGTTAAGTGTTGTGAGTCTTAGGTGGCTCCTATGTGGCATGAGCCACAAGACAATGTCTTGTTTATGTGGCAAAATTATATCCCAAAAGACAATGAGATAGAAAAACTCTCTCCAATGCAAAAGTATTGAGGAGACAATAAAAAATATTTTTTCCAACTTCCAATGCAACTTTTAAGACAACTACTCATCTTCTTTCTTTTTTCTAATATTTTTTATTCATAATTGATGACATGGAAGAGAAGACATTGTCAAGTGCATTGTCTAGAACAAGACAATCAACTTCACAATGTCTTCTTTAATTTTTGCCGCATAAGCTTCACAATTGACTTGACAATTGCATTGGAGAAGAACTTTTGAATAAAATTTTATCATTCCTATGTGGCAACAACTTTTTTCCAAAGTCACAATAGGGTTGGAGATGCTCTAAGTGTGTACCTTTTTGAAGAAGAAGTATGACCCTTATATATTGTCCCCTATGTAACTACAAGTCTGTTAACAATGTTGCTTAGATCTTATGCTTAATGAATAAGCGATCCATGATCTCTTATGACCATATGAAAAGAAAAAAAAGGAGTCGCTACATATTTTTGCCACTGATTAATTGGATGTCATGGGAGAGAGCTTGCGGCTGAGACAAGACATATACTATCAAAAGCTCTCGAGAGCATGTTTGTGCCCACGAGAGTCAATATTGGATTTTAGCTAGGACATGCATTATCAGAAGCCCTCAGCTTCTCGGATGAAGTCCTGCGACTGACTTTTTTTTTTCAAAGACAGGCTTATCTCTTCTTTTTTTTCTCTCTCTTTTTTTTTTTTTTTTTTTTTTTAAACCAAAGCCGATGGACGACTCCAACCGACCTTGGACCGGAGGCCGTGGCCACCGCCATCCAGCCACCTCCGTGGGAGGGAGGGCTCGAACCCGGCCCTCACCCCCGGTGCACGGTGGTGTTACCAGTACATCACGACTCGATGTGCAAAGTCTTGAGCTGGGGCGTATATATTGATTTTGTGCAACAGCATTAGGTTGCATTGTTTTTAAATTGGCAAACATCCTGAGTCAATCTGGAGCTCTCCCAAACGTTTCCACAAAGATGATGATTAGAAAGGAAGGATAACTAAGTTTGGAAACAGGTAGCATCTGAAAATGCAGCTGTAAGACAAGATTCTTGATATCAAGCCTCGTGTCGGGATCGACGTTATCATCTAAGTATTTAATTTTTTAGTGTCAAAAAATAAATAATTATTAATAAATTATTAAAATTTTAGATTTTTTGATTTTTTTGTTACATTTATGCATAATTTTAAGTATTTTCTTAGTACTTTTAAAATTGAATGAAAATAATAGTCACTAGCTTTTACACCCTTGCTTATTGATTTTTTTATTCAATTTTCTTTACCGAATTGACTAGAAAAGAAACCCCATATGCTATAAGATGACAAAGCCACGAATGGCACAGTTGCCCAAGACAATAAAGATGCAGAAACTCAACCTCATAAATGGTTGAATATAGAAATAAACAACTTGTAAGCCAGCAACGTATATATTGAACTTGAATCAAACAGATCTTCTCTGTACATCATAACCATTTGGTAATAATAATAATGAACATCTACAAAGAAAAGAAAAGAAAAAACATCTACAAAGTAGTTGATTTGCAATACTCTACTAGTTGCAATACTCTAGCCGTGTCCCATAAAAAGAAAAAGAAAAACTCAATACGATCATGTGGTATTTACAAGTAGGACTGATACATTGATATGTGAATCAGGTTGTATGGAATCTACTCTTTCCAGCATTATTCACTTGAAGAAGAACTTCCAGATTTCCCTGTCCGACAATTCTGTAACCACATGGGTACCGAAAGTACCCTTCTCGTCCACCAGGGCTTTCAGATGCCGAGCTCCGCCATTAGTACCGACGAAGCTCTTCTTTGCAGCTAGATACAACACTCCATAAGGCGGACGCAAGCACTGTAAATATAGAAAGACCAGTTAGACTCCTATCAAATTCTTCATTTTTACTTGAATATCGTTGCAAGAGGCGTAGGTGCAAAGTGCATAACAAGCACAAGCTGAGCAAGCAAGGACAAGAATAAGAATATGAACATCGGCCCTCGATCCCAGGTAGGATTTGCTTACAGCAAAACATGGAAGCTTGCACTTTGAACCCTAGATGGGGAGGGTTAATAATGCTATTGGGTCCTTGTGTAAGGTCACAAATGTTCCAAGCAAAAGCTAAGGTGCGTGCCTAGGTGAAGCGATCCACAACTTCCCTTAGCGCTAGCTTCTTGCATATGCACGCTAAACCTAAAGTTTACCCTGAAGGCATTGAGATATGGTTTTCCCTATCTAGCTCTTAGGCAACGTTTGGTTCAGAATCAAGGCCTTGGAAAAGGAAAGTCATTCATTTCCTATATTTGGATGCCAAAAGAAATGAGCAAGAAAGGAAAATGATTCCCAAATGAAAAGAAAATAGGAGAGAAATGGTTCCCCACCACCCCAAGAATTCATTTTCCCACCCCAAGAATGTACTTTCCCTCCCAATTTTCCTGGCCTTTCCAAACACTAGAAAGAAAAATGGATGGAAATTGCAATTTTCCGAAGGAAAGAACAAGGAATTGATTTCCTTCCTTTCCTCGAACCAAACGAGGCCTGAAGGAAAAGCCTATGCACAATTAAATTAATGTTTACATTTAGGGGCTGTTTGGTACAAGTTTTAGAGGCTTGGAAATGTGTTTTGGCTTCCTTACCATGTTTGAGTGCGAGGTTGAGAATTGGAAGGGAATATAGGGGGGCTTTAAATTCGCACATACGTAGGAAAGTAAAACCCAAGCCCCCACTTGGAAATATTTTTGCTTTCCTGGACATGTTGGTTGATTGCATTAATTACAATTTTTTTACGCTAATATCCTCAATGACACCAATTGAATTTAGTTAATAATAATATAATAAAATTAATGAAAGAGTATTTTGTGGAAAACTAAACAATTTAAGATTTATATTCGTCTGAACCAAACATTAGAATGGAAAAATTGAAGTTCTCGGGCTACATATTCTCAACCTAACCAAACATGGATATAGGAATGTTGAATTCCTTTCCCATGGGGAAGGAATGGGTAGTTGATTCCTAAGAATACAAAACCTTCATCCAAACGCCCCCTTAAGGCAGTGAGATATGGCCTTCCTTATTTAGCTCTAAAGGGAAAGTGGAGCAAAACAAGACCTTAAGTTGAAGCATCAAAGTAAACTGCTTTCCTTGTACTGTTTTCCTTATCTAGCTCTATACTCTCCAGGTCCTTGAAACCCTTACCTTTGGCAGGGGCCAACTAATAATCCATATCAAGAGTGATAAAATCGATACCGTGATATCAAACAATGAGCAGGTTACAAAGACTTGAATGA
This sequence comes from Iris pallida, assembly GCA_029216955.1. Taxonomy (NCBI): domain Eukaryota; kingdom Viridiplantae; phylum Streptophyta; class Magnoliopsida; order Asparagales; family Iridaceae; genus Iris; species Iris pallida. Next base: position 27,359,422 of record JANAVB010008599.1, read on the forward strand.
AGAGGCAGTAGCCACTAATTAAGAAGTTGAACGATCACAGCTACCGTCACAGACCAGTTATATAGTAAGCAATTGACAGTCAATATTTTTTTTAATGATATAAAAAAATGGGCACTTCAATTTCTTCCCGTGCAATTTTTAGCAGTAGGTACTGTATTCTCTAAAATACCAAGAAAAGAGTATCAAAGTCATAGAAGAAACTAAGCAACCAACCTTTCTTATGAGGCCATAAAGCTTCTTCAGAGAGGTCACCGAGTGTGGGATATCAGTAAACAAAATAATATCATAACCACCATCCCCGGTGTCTACTTCGCTTGCCCTCTCCCATGCACGACTTCCAGAAAGTTTCCTCGAACGCCTGGAAGAAGATTCATGACCAACAATACTTTCATCCTGGCTACTGCACCCATCCAAGAAGTCTTCCTCAGAGAAGCTGAGTCTTGGAACAGGTGGTAGCTCGGAGGCAACCAACGACAGAACAGTATGGAGCTCCTCCCAGTCTCCAGCAAAGAAATGGACATCAGGAGCCAACTGCTGACGAGATGGAGTGATAGGGCTCTCTGGTTGACGGCTCTGCCTATCGCGGGCCTGCTCAAGATTCGCAAGCACGTTGGGTATGGTTATGCATCTTATAGTCTCAGCATTTAGATCCTGGAAATGCACTGTTGATGCACCCTGCAAAAGCTCCAAATTAAATTACAAGGGATATGTAACTATAACATAGTGGATATTGTTTTTGTTAGCATAACAGAGGACGTGGCCCTTAACCGAGCGGAAAGGAAGAGGATTCAAACAGCTGCCACCAAAATTTTGGGATAAAGGCTTTTTTGTTGTATATAACAATAAACTATTAAAAATTTACAAGTCATGCAGAGTACAGGTCTTTGCATGAACATTTAAGATTTTGTTATATGTATACGTCGATTATCTTAGAATGTAACATGTGAAATTCAAAGTAAGCTAGCTGAGGCTTACCTTCAGGCAAGCAAAGATCCCCGGAAGACCATAACCACATCCAAGCTGCAGAAATATATAAGAAACGTTTGGTAGACATATCAAACCTGACGGTAATAAAGTGCAGAAAGTCCGTCTTTAGGAGTTATTCATAACATTTTCATTTGAGCAAACCATACTCATTTAGAAAATAATATACAATATACAACTAGGTTCAAACTCTTTTGCTAAAGCTCATCATTAATTGATTACCGACAGTAAGTTTATCCCTTAATACTTTTAGGGTGCAGTTTGTACGCAATGGGATGTGTTTGGCATAAGACTAATTCAGAGTTCGTGATGTTTTGATATAGCTTCCACACAAATTTTTAATCTCCTAATAATCGCAAACCTTGAGAAACTCTGTGATGTTTTAACATAAAAATGTGCCTTAAACTCCGTGATGTTTTAACATAAAAATGTGCCTTTAGATTATCCTTGAATTCTGAATTTGTGAAAACATTAACTAGCACCAAATGAATTTTATATGAGTAAATTTATGTAACCATGTAGTTTTCTGCAGCCTTGTGGTAATGAAGCCAAAAAGAACCAAGTCCAATAGGCCCCCATCTATCTCAATCAAGCAATAATATATACAACTAATAAAAGTATGGGAAGAAGAAAATGCCACAGACACAGTATCAACTTGTCTATTTTATTAACAAGCTTAAGTAGATTTTGTGAAGTCTTACTTATAGGCATACTGGACATTTTCTGTGTTGATTTTAGGCAGATGTGAGCTGAAGAAAGGGTATTATTTGAGATGTCACAGGAATTTTTTTGCAGGCGCTATGGCAGTGAAGCATTGATTATAAACATGTAAAGATCTAATAGAACCAGAAAAAACAGATATCCAAAGTGTCAAGTTCACAAAAGCTTTGCAGATATGATAAACAACTTCTCAAAATAAAAATGTTCGAGATGTTCGGATAGATACAAGAAAAAACAAACGAGTTGTCATGGTCGTCCTCTTAGCTGCTGTAAATATAAATATAGATGACTCTTTTCCCACTGAATTACCTCAAGGATGTGTTTTCCCCTAAAACTTAGTTGCCCATCACGAATCTCATGCTTAAGAGTATTTACAAGATCAATTGAACTTTCCCAAGACTTTAGAGATCCTGCAACAGCAAAATATAGAAGTTTCGCATGTTAAATATTTTGCCATGTCAATACTAAAGAAGTGCATTCAATGAACCAGAGATAGCAGAAACTCACCATCTGGTTTTGTAGATATCCTCTCTGAACTTGAGAACCCAATAATATCTGCCACACTCACTCTTCCCTGAAGCATGAGCAATCATCAACATCCAAGTTAAACACAAGAGAGAACGCTTTTATTAAAAGAAAATTCTTCATAAATTTTCATTGGCTAAAGACATTGCAGGGCAATGATCTTGATTTGTGCAATGCATGGTTAGTCAAATATGGGTTGCAAATTTACCTAACACAGACATGACCTATTCTAATCAGCTTCGTTTTAGCAAAAGATATAAATCCCATGGCTTAAGACCAAGATCCTGGTATAGAACACATACCTCGAAAATGTTGATCCCTTGCAAATAAACATTCTCTCCAGCATACTTGTAGGGGTGAGCATTCTGTAAAATTGCCACATAGTTTATTATAGACATATCATAGATAACAAAATGGTCACTATCTACCTCTTTATGAAAATTAACATATTTGTCATTGTATACAGAGTAAAGATCTAGAAAACACGGGTACTCAGATATTGGTATCAACGCCTTATGATGTCTGTGTCCGACACAACATAAACACTCTTGGACATGCCAAAATTAGTGTGTTGTGCGTGTTTCCGTCTACATGTCGTGTCATATATGACATACAATATAGTAAAAGATCCATGTCCACATAGCTTCAGTGCTGAAGAAAAGTATGGCATCTCATGGAAAGAAGCACAAAATCCTCAAATGATCAAATAAAAAAGATCCATGGTAAAGCTATTAACATATAAAAGGACTAGTAAGAGAACATGATGGTTGAAAAAGCAAGTCAAAGTTCTAAAATAATCAAACAAAAGGTACAAGTTAATAATAGTGTACAATCACTTTTTCGCTCTTGCAACAAGCAATAATGTTCTAGGATATCATAGTAACTAATTTTCAATCAAAACCTCAGTTGAACATGAATTGCAACAAACGTCTCTTTACGTATACCAAATGCAAATATTGTAGACTAAGCAGAGGATGTAATTTATACTTTGGAAGGAAAGATCTCAACGGCTGGTGAAGGAATATGCAAATCCCTTTCGGAAACTACGGCGACACCACCATGACTGTTCTTGCCATGGGGCAGCAAGCACGGGAAGCATTGGGCGAGGAGCGACGGAGCTCGCATTGTTTCCTTCCCAACTTTCCTCAACAAATATAACCTGCCAGCAACACCAAATCAATCATATCAACAACTAGCTATCCAAAGATCAGAATTTTCCTATAAAAAGTAAAGATCTTGAATTTCCCAGAAACCCACCAAGAAAATTAACTAAAAATAAAATTTGAAGAATATCCAGGATCAAATTTACACCAAGGAAACAATCTTGTCAAGAAATTAGGAATTAAACGTGACAAAATAACTAATTATTTAAAATAAAAAATTGGGGGACATTTCAAACCCGTAGAAAAGAACCCTGAAATTCCAAGAAAACCCACTAGGAAAACAACTAAAAATCAGAAAATTGAAACACACCCAACCTTCAATTCCTCTCAAAAAGTAATCCTTTCAAGATATCAGGAAATTATAAGTCAATAAAAGGCAAAAAATGTTAATACTGGGACATGAGATTTAAACCCTAAACTTGCAAGCAAATCCACCAAGGAAATTAACTCCAAAAAAAAAAAATTTAAAAACACCCAGAATGAAATCCCTCCAAAGATGCAATCTTTGAAGAACTAAGGAATAAAAAAAAAGTTAACAAAAAATAATAATAAAGTGGGGGCATGAGATCCGAACCATATAATTAACCAAAAATCAATACTTGAAGAACATCCAGGATGAAATTACTCTAAAGATGCAACCTTTACAACAAAATTAAGAAATTTAAAGTCAATAAAATGCCCCAAAAAAATTGAAAACCAACTAAAAAAATTCAAAAATGGAAGCACGCCCAGGATGAAATCCTCTAAAGCAACAATCTTTCCAACAAACTACGCATTATAACTCAACTTGTCGAAAATAATCAAAAAGTTTTTTTTTTTTTTTTGGTAAGATGAGATTTTTGAAACCTTAGCAATCAGATCAGGAAACCAGAACCCTAAAAAATCCAATCTTGACAAGAAAACAACACATACCTAAAATTTCTTAATTTTGTATATTAATGGACAGCGATGGTGTGGGGAGGCAATGGAGAATATTATATTAATGGGATATATTGAAGCTCCATGGAATAAACCCTAACCCTAAAATTCAAGTCAAAACAGCGCCATATAATAATAATTACAGTCAAGAGAGTCAGAATGACGAGCCCAAAAAAAACGGAGGAAGCTCAAGCTGCTTCTTCCGTGCTTTGTCATACTACTTGCTTACTCTTAGGGGCTGTTTGGATAGATGTAACTCTTTGAAAGTTTGAAAGTGGCACTTACGTCATGATGAGTTACAGTTGAAAGTGTGAAAGTGGTACTTTTCAAAATGTGTTTGGATGTAGTACTTTTTGTCTCCTGCAAGTGAAAAAAAAATGGATTTGGTGTTTGGATGGTTGTTGAAAGTGGAGAAAAAATGAGTTTGGTTGTTTGGATGGTTGTTGAAGGTGGATGTTAAGATTTGATGGTAAGTCTAGGTATACTTACCCCCAATTCATTTAAACATAAATATTACAATATTAATTATTATAAATTACTACTACTACTAGTAGTAGTAATAATAATAATAATAATAATAATTATTATTATTATTATTATCATTACAAATGGAGTTCGATTATTACCTTAATTTAAAAAATTAATTAATCAAACCTATAGAATTCTCCAGAGAATTCTCTATACTGCTACAACCTACCCCAACCATTTATTCCTACTCTTTCCCACACACCCCTACTCTCTTTCCTCCAGAACCGTCCTCCTCTTCTTCCTATTTCTTTTTTTTTCTTTTTTACAGGAATAATTCTCCTCTCCACTTCCATTTCAAGAAAGGAAATAAACAAATTAGAGTTTGATAGAGTGAGAGAGGGAAAGTAGGAAGAAGAGGAGGAAGAGACCCAGGAGATCTGTTGTATGTCGGAAGCAAAGTCATGCTGCGCTAGCGGCACCGGCAGCAACGTCATCGTCGTCGCTGCGGCTGCGAATGGTGCTGTCGCCGACGGACCTGTTGCCACGCCGAGAGCCGTTGCGATGGCGGCGATGACCGTGCTGGTCGGGACCGTTGAGTTCCGCTGTCGAGTTGCCAATGTCGTTCGTCCAAAGGGGGTGACCAGAGCTTGCAACGGAAAAAAAAAATACTTGCAAGAGAGAAAGAGTACCAAACCCCCACTTCCAACCAAGCTCCTCCCCTTTTCTCCCGTAGGTGAAAAGTGAAAAAAATGGGGGAGACAAACCACTGTTCCTGTCAGTGACAGGACACTTACATTAGAGTTACAATGTGTAACCAAACACATGAACTCTCGATTTCTCCATCCAGTTGCAAGAAATTTATTCACTTTCAATACACCTACGCCATTCCAAACAGGCCCTTAATGGCTATTAGGGGTGCAACTCGGGCGGGTTGGGTCGGGTTTGAGGTCAACCCGAGCCCAACCCGATAGATCGTAAGCCTAGCCCAAGTCCAAGCCCGATCCGACTTCGGGTTCAACATATGAAGCCCAAGACCAAGCTCGGAGGATCGGGTTGGACTCGGGTTGGGTCGGGTCCATCGGGTTTATCGGACTCTAATATGATATTTGAAATAATTTAAACAAGAGTAATATTAAATGCATAATCAAATAGCAATCAAGCCTCGATCATTACAAAATAAAACTGAAATAAGATTTAGGACAAAGAATTGAAGAGTTCGGGTGAAAAAAATTATAGTTTAAACTTTTTATTTAAGTAGCATGAAACAATATATATATATATATATATATATATATATATATATATGTCGGGTTTCGGGTTCTTCGGGTTACCCAACACATGAACCCAAGCCCAACCAGATTTTTGATCGGGTTTAAATATTTTAACCCAAGCCCGAGCCCAAACCCGAATATCTTCAACCCTAACCCAACCCATTAACGGGTTTACCTGATCGGGTTCGGGTTTAGCCCGCCCAAGTTGCACCCCTAATGGCTATTGGAAGATTTTTTTTTTTTTTTTTACTTTTAACTTGATATCTTCGATTATTAAAAATTTTTTAACTTGATATCATAAACACTAAAATTAGACAATTTAGTACATCAAATTATACAATTTAGTACATCAACTCTTAGCTTGATAATTTCGTACATCAACTATTGAATATTTTCAAGTTAATATCCTCCATTAATATCCTCCATCGGTCAGGATTAATTTTTTTCTTAAAAAAATATGACCAAAAGTCCGACTCTGAGACCACTCTGTTGGAAATGTTGGTACCAACAAAGTCCGGCTCTGATAACACTCTGTTGGGAATGAAACACAAAATTCGTTTCCCAAACCAAGAGAATGTGAGAGAACAAGAGAAAAGTCGCACAAACTAATTTGCCAAAAATCACAAAGAAAGTCAAATGCAATCACAATCACTTTAGACGTGAAAAACCCTTGCAAAAAAACTATGGAACGATCGAAGTCCAACCATGAAAAGCCTTCACTAATTAAATAGAATATACATCATTTACAAACTTCTACATCCAATCCAAATGGATCACCGCAACTACTCAAAGTAATAAAAATCAAATTACAAAATTGTTACCAAAGACGAGAACCAATCACCGATGATCTCCCAGGAACAATCTCTCTTCGAAATAGTCCACAATCCCTTTTTTTATCTTCTTTGAAAGTTGTAGACTTGTTTTTATCTTCTTTGAAAGTTGTAGACTTGAAAACTCTCTCCTTTTGATCTGGTGATGATCTTTTTAGAAATTAGGATTAGAAAAAAAATCTATTTAAAGCCCCCTAACCCCGCAACCATCTGGACTATTGATTTAGATCCCACGGTGTTAATAAAACACATTTTTGGCTTCAACCCCGAGATCGAAATGCCGATGGTATACAGATATCAGTATGTCGGCGGTATACTGAAAATATGCACTTCGAGTCAGAACCTATTCTAGAACAAACTGCTTCAAAATCGGTATACCTTAAGTACACCGGTAGCGATATACCACTGATACTGTAATTTCTAATGGCTTCTGACACGCGCTCAAATCGATCCACCTTTGTCGCTTTCGACTTCTCGAGCTTTTTCGACACACGAATATCGCTCGTCACACTCCAAGGTGTCCTTCACATATGTTGCGAACCCCATACAACACCAACAAATCTTTTCCTTCCTAACTAGGTGGAGGAACTCGTCATTTCAACGATCCTCCTGCAATACTCAAATTTTTCTCTTGGCAGAACCTTTGTGAGCATATCCGCTCCATTGTCTTTTGTATTGACCTTCTCAAGCACAACTTGTATCCAGTGATACCGAGTTGCAATATGCTTGTACAAACTATGAAATGTCGGATTCTTTCCAAGGTGAATAGCACTTTAGTTATCGCAAAACAAAACATATTGCTCTTGCTTAAGCCCTATTTTATGTAAGAACTTCTTCATCTATAACAACTCTTTGCAAGCCTCCGACGTTGCAATGAACTTGCCTTTTTCATAAACAAGACAACACACTTCTGCAACCGTGAGTACCACAAAATTGTCACACCAACAAACACTATGACATAATCAGAAGTCAACATCCTTGTATCTACATCCCCTGCCATATCAATGTCGATATACCCAATCAACTTCGGCTCGTCACTTCCGAATAAAAGTTTTCAATCAACAGTGCCCTGGAGATAATGAAGGATCCATCTAACCGTCTTCCAATGTATCCTTCCCCAATTTGAAAGCTATACATACTAATCATACCAACTGTTTGAGTAATATCTGGCTTTGTACACACCATGGTATACATGAGATCACTCCCATAACTGAAGCATATAGAACTTTCTTTATATCTTCCTTTTTGTCATCAGTTGATGGACACTGCTCCATAGTGAGCTTAAAGTGAGCTGCAAGAGAGAGGGGTGCTTAATTTCTTCGACTCGTCCATCCCGAAATGTTAAAGTACTCAGTGAACGTACTTCTTTTGGGACAAGTAAAGCAACTTGGATTCTCTTTCTTGGTTGATCTCCATCCCAATGACAGTCTTCATTGTGCCCAAATCTAGCATAGAGAAGGTCGCACCCATTTGGCACTGTACCTCCTCTATCCTCGTGGTATTTTATTCTACCAATAGCATATCATCGACATAAAGCAATAAAATAATAAAATTATTCTCGGCAAAATACTTCACAAATATACAATAGTCCGATATCGTAGGTGCATAACCATGTTATCCTATAAACGACTCAAACTTTATATAACACTGCAATAAAGACTGCTTTAGACCATACAAACTCTTCTTCAATTTGCAGACCAAATATAACTTGTCCTTTTCATAGAATCCCTTTTGTTGCTCCATGTATAATTCCTCCTTTAAATCATCATTAAGGAATATTGCCTTGACATCCATTTTTTCAACCTCCAAATCGAAGTTGGCTGCTAAATCCACCCAAATATATGACAACTTGACAACCGACGAGAATATTTCATCAAAATCCATGCCCTTTCACTGGCTATAGCCTTTGACTACCAGCTTCGCTTTATGTCAAGAGTGAGTAGCATATTTTGTCTGCTTCACTCTGAACATTCATCAATGCTTCAAAGATTTCTTGCCCATTTGCAACTGCACCAACTCATAAGTAGATGTTGCATGTAAGGAACTCATCTTCTCCTACATGGCCTGCATCCACTCATATATGTATTTTCCTTTCATCGCCTATTAAAGGGTTTGACCCCTCCCTATCAATTAATAGAACATACTCATCTGGAGAGCACCTCGTGGATGGTCGATGCTCTCTCTACTTCTCCTCAACGGAGCCTCTGGTGTTGGTCATGTACTAACCACCTCATTCCCTTCAGGAAATGCCTCATGGGCATGCTCATCCTCCTAAGGGTCGCGTTAATCATCATCAGCAGGTTGATGACCAAGATTGGAAGAAACTCTATGTACTAGCTCTCCAATAATTGAACTCTTTACAGTGTCATCTGAAAATACTTCAGAGCGTGATGACTCTAACTCAGGTAAATCATTAGCCATAGAAGGCATCTTAAAATCTTGAGTGTCAGTCATGGTATAATCCTCAACGAATACCACATCCCTACTTCTATAGAGATTTTCTTCTATTGTACCATAGAGTCTATACCCAAATTCATTCCGACCATGGCCGATAAAAATGTACTGACTCATCTTCGGATCAAGTTTGGACCTCTCGTCTTTAGATCCATGCACGAAGGCCTTATATCCGCTCGAAGGTGACTGTTTGACAACTCTTTGTTGTACCTGTCATGCCCCGATTCTACAGAGTCATTCGTCCTCGCATTTATCTCTGAGAATTGATCATCCTCGCTTGGGCGTGATGTCGTACAAGTCTAAGTTGCACTTGTACAAGGCAAAGATGGAGCATAATTGTTAATCTTTAAAAGAGGGACACATCACAACGGCATAAGCAGACAAATTATAGATATAAAGGATACGTCTTCTTATTGAAAAGAACTCTTTATTGATTTACAACAGCAGAATACAAGGTTTACATATGTTTACAAAGATTCTCAATGGTTAGCAACTCATACCAATTTGGCTTATATTCAATATGCCGACTCAACTTACAACTCAATGGTACAACAAGATTATAATATTCCATATATGCCCTTTATAAATAAAATATATCATCTTTCATAAGGAGATCTTTTGTATGCCCAACAAATCTTCGATGCGTCGGGACTGATCAAGCCATTCTTTGTGTACTGAACTTTCCAAGCATGAGCACCAGAAAAGATGCCCACAACGTGGGTCAATACTTGCTGTGTTTAGGCAAGCAGAACCAGCCCACTCGCCTAAACCAACACTTCTAGTCATGTGAGCAAACATTTATTAATATGATCTTTCTTTTTGGGCCTAGGGTCAGTTTACAATTCATATATAGTATTCATGATAAAACATGTACAACATGTTACAGTAGTATTGATAGAAAGGCAACATTTTAGCATCATTAAGATTGGCATGTTAAGCAGTCAAATTGAATTAACATGTATGATAAACATATCACTTTTCAGTAATTTCTTATCAATGGCCAACTTTTCCATACCTGCATAAATTATAGGATATATAATATACTCACCACCTACATAAGACATTCATTAGCATGCATCCTGGCTACATGATCACTTGTATTTTTCCACCATTTATGATTCTTTGCCATATAGGACTTCAAAGGGTATGCGACGTGTCATTCAAAATAGGTAGCAAGCCTTAATGAATGTCCCGATATCTCGTGCCCTTAAAGCACGCTTACATTTTCCCTAGGTCGAATCGGTTCCAGTGCTTAGGTACCGTTCGAGGAAACTCATCTCTCCTTGTGCACAAGTTGTCCATAATCATGCAAATGCGTGTCCGACTCGATAAGCATAACGTGCATGGTAAAATTAAAAGTGTAACGCCCCAGTCCCAAAATACTTGGGACTAAGTACGTAGATATGTCAACTGTATACATACGAAGTATGCTCCAATATATGAAATTCTCATATGTATACATAAACTGTAAATACAGAAAAACTAAGGCTAACTAATCTCATCCACAAAATAAAAGAATAAAAGATACCATATAGTAACCATGAATTATCTTTGCATAATATGTTGGGCGGAGACAAATCCACTACCAATAAGTAAGGGAAGAAATACATGGAAAATGAAATGAATTGTCGAGAGTAGCAAAGAAAGATCCAAGACACGTCATCTTCGAAGGAAATGAGAAGATCACGACCTCGGCGAGAAGACCTACGGAAGACAAAAAACACACACCTAGAGAGATAACCAGGTCCTCAGAGGGACGTAACAAGATACATAATATCATGCCATATAATCTGAATAAATACTGCTCAATAATAATAAGTAAGATCGAATCATAACATGGTCCAATACCTCACCATTTGGATTAGCGTACCATCCTCGCAACCAAACAAGGACATGAGATGGCACACTAACCCACGATGAAGTATCTTTCCAAGTCATGAATCCAATATGGTATTCGGACCCCAACAAGGTTCAATACCTTCTCATCGGAGCAGTAAGCCACACCTATAACCAAACAAGGACAAGATGTGGCGAACTAATCTGTGATAAGTTATTGTTCCAAGCCACGGTCAGATACAAGTACCCAAACCAAGAGTACTCATACCTAACAGATAAGGGTGTTTAACCAATCTAAGTGAATGCAGTTTTAAGAACACCCTCCAACACATACGCCCTGGCTAAAATAGGATCGGCATGGTCCCCCCTTGGGGCACCAGAGGCCCAATCAATAAGAGCATAACATTCTGTAGAATGTCAGTGGCCGTCAGTAATCATGGGTCATCTCACACCACATCTCCAACGGAGCATCCGAATCACAAAAGGGAAGTGTATAGTAGCCCATACGCTAAGAAATTGTCCTCTCCGTCCCATGCCTACTGTATTGTATCCACAACACATAACCTCTATTAACCGCTAAGTCAAACTAATCATACAAACACTATTAGCGGTTAATCCTACCGCACGGCTTATACGTACTGGTGACCAGCCAGTCACGCATGTCCGAGTTCTATATGTGACTCACAACAACGTGGTACAAATGTGTCAAGGCCTATGAATGCAACACACAAAGGTGGTCCCTTAAATCTAAGTTCAATGTGTAAAAATGTACATAGCAGGAAATAGACTGAACAGTAAAATTCTATCTAATTATGCCATGTATTACAGTTTATTTTGCAGAAAAATAAGTAATGAATAAATGCATGAATATGAGCTAAAGTAAAATAAACAGCTAATGGCAAGGTATCTTGCCTGGTGTGTCACCTGGTGTGGTGCGATGAATTGACATGTCCTGTTTGTCTAATAGCTGTTGTCGATGTTTAAGGGTCCAATTTTGAGAGAAAATAGGAACATATGATTAGTCATGATCAATGACGATAATCGAAGAGAGTTTTGAGTAAAGACATACGTATCTTATTTTTAGAAAATTTTATAATAATTTAAAGACTATATTTTATTAGTAAAAGCATTTTACACAGATACGTAAAATTCAAGAAAATATTTTCAGGCAAAACTACAAGTAGAATTTTTGGTAGAAATCTATAATTTATTAGTCAAAAATTATTTCAAATGAACAAAAAAATAAAAAGAAAGAAAGAAAAATGTATATTTTAGGGCAACACTCAAAATTGGAAATCCCTTATACCTTTATATGTAGTTTGAAATTAATAATAATATACAATTCTAAAGAAAGTAACTTTTATAACAAAATCATAGTAATTAATAAACTAATAAAATTAATATTACTAACAATAAACTGGACAGTGTTAATTAATATTGATAACAGTATTAATTGAAATAATAATAATTATTATAAAATAAATACTTTTTCTTATAATATAACATTTATCGATAACAGTAAGTAGTATAATAAAAATAAAACATAAAAAAAATAAAAAGAACAACTGCTGCTGCTTCTTATACTTCAATTAGAAAGGAAATAGGAAGAGAGAGAAGACATAGAGGGGGAAAGAGCGAGAGCAAAGTGAGAGTGAAAGGGTTACCAGAGGGGGAGATCTGGCGCGGAGGCGGACTGGCCCAGCGAGTCTCGGTGGGGTCGACGCCGGGGAAGCGGGAGAGGAAGGCGGATCTTGCTCGGCTGTCCCGGCGGTACGGAGAAGCCGACAGTTAGGCGGAAGCTCGCGGGCGTGGCGGCGTGCTAGTGGCTGCGAGGTGCGCCTCACCGGAGAGGCCTGTGCGACCTCGGCGGTCGCCGGCGCGAAGGATGTGGCTCGCCATCCCGTTCGACAGAGGCGGGGTGGAGAACGGGAGTTTTACCGGTTCTCGGCGGGGCTGGACGTGGCCGACTGCGGTGGGGAGTCTCGCGACGGGATGACTGGGGCGAGGCTGATCCGGAGGTAAGATTTGGTGTTAAATTTGGCATTTTTGGTGGCGGTGATGGCAAGGTGGTTGTGACGGTGATGGTTGTTGCTGGGGATGATCGGCGTGATAGTTTGTGGCGGTGGTCGTGGGATAGGGTGGTGATGTCGAAGACCATGTGGTGGCGATTATAGTGTTGGTAGGGGCAGTGGTAGCGTGGTGATGATAATAGTGGTGGTGGCGTATTTGTCTGGGGACAGCAGGGATGGTTGTCGGGGCCGTGCAGGGAGGAGGAAGATGAGCAGGGGTTTGGCTAGGGTGATTTGGGGAGGTCGATATTGGGGGTGACGGTGATCGGGGTTGTCTCGGTGGTGGTTGGAGATTAATTGTGTCGGGGTTGTCGACACGGAGGAGGTTGGAATGTAGTTGTAAACTATGGAATAAGATATGGACGGGAGAGGACATGGACACGATGCACTCACGTGGTGGAATTGGTTTGGTGGAATTGTGGAAGAAGAGAATATGGAGCCTCTCCTTATATAGGTGGTGGTGCTTCTAGTTGGATAAGAATTGGATTTGTTTAAATCCCCGTTAGATAATTTCCACCTATAATTTAAATCAATTCAATAATTTCAAATCCAAATCCAAATCAATTTAAATATAATTACATTCCATCTTTTAGTTCATATTCATATAAGATAAATCAAATTTCAAACATAGATATTAATTAAACTATTTAAATCAATCCATAAAATCAAATCAAGATTTAAATTACCACAATAATTTCAAAATATATTTTCTGAAAATACTAATAATAATAATTTCAAAAATTACCATAATTATTTAATTATTTGAAAACACCTTTTTGATAATTGAATAAAATAATTAGTACTTCAAAAATTCAAAGTAGACATGAAATAAATTTCATGTCTCTCACATACATCCATAAAATAATAGTTTTCTAAACTACTACATATATTTGTACAATAAAAAGTAAATAAATAGTATTTTGGAAATCTCGATGTGCCACTTTCACCACTTTAAAATAATCAACATATGTTATTTTTGAAAACTATCCTATATAAATAAAATTTATAATTAAAACATTTTTTCCAAAAATATGTACCTCGCACATATTCGCACTCGACGAGTAAATACAAAAATAAAAATAAAAATTCCAAATTAATAATAAAAAAATCGTAGTGAAAATTTAGGGGGTTTACAAAAAGTAAGTAAAGGCAACAGTTTATTATCTCATCTCATTCAAAGTCGTATTCAACAACTTAACATTTCCATCATTCTTATCATTCTGGTGATCTATCGATCCCAAGCCTCATCATTTCATTTTTTATATGGGCATACAATATTTCTTTCTCATGTTCCAGTTACATAGCCAGTTCATTTATCAAGTGTCTCATTCCTTTTAGCAACATTAAACATAAGCAACATTATCAATTCATTTCTCGTGTGCGATTCACAATGACAGTTCATATTCATGTGTCAGTCATTTCAACTGTATTCAACATCAGCATCACTATCATGCAACAACTAAAGCATGGAACAATTCAAGAACAAAGCACAACAACATAACTACTCATTTTATTAAGCGTGAAGGAGTATAGGAGAAGGAACAGTTCCACTCACTTGCACAAATGGCCTTCCTGTTCCGTTCATATATATGCTCAATGGGTCCTCCAGAGATGGTTTGACACAAATCATGATATTTCCCTGTCACGACCCGCACCCTGAAGAGGGGCACGAGCACGTGGTTACGTCCAGCCTACGCCGCAGAATCGGCGGTAGAACGCTGTATATAGGGTCTATAAATACTACGACTAAAACAGATAAAGGTACCTGTACAGTATATACTCTCCGAATGGAGATGACATAGCAATACAGTCACAATCACAAATATAAAACTAAGGTAGATAGCATGGAAGGAAAATACGATAGATGAGAACAGGAAAATAAGTCCAAGATCCACACAAGTCCAGAGCTATACATAACATCACAGAGTCACAAAATATGTACAACTACTACAGTCTGAAGAGTACTAGCTGGCTCGCAGGCCAGGCAAACCTAACTAAGCTACACTACTTAGGGTGAGCAAAGTCTAGTGGCTCTACTAACAAGCCACAGTCCGGGTCTACTCCATCAGACTCGACCCCATAATAGGTCGGACAATCTGCCTCAGAATCATCTGTAATATGTCAACGATATCCTGTCAGAAAAATGAGCAAGTACAAACACCAACAACAGTTCCATATGAATTGACAAATTCTATAAGAGACAATGTAATGAAATACAAGACAAAATCAACAGGAAATTTGTATCAAGATGTGAGTACTGAAAAGGACAACAATATATATATAGGACGACTTGGGAACTATTCGGAAGCCGAGTTACAACCCTTAAACCAAACGAGGACCGGGGTTGTAACCCTTCTCCCGAACAGAACTTAGTCTCCTATGATAAATAAATATAAAAGGTGCCTTGAATTATTAGTACGTTATGTGATCGGCTTGGGAAAAAATGTTCAGACTTTCCATCTAACCGGCTACGAACAAGTAACAAGTGTGAAGAATAAGGTCGGTCACCATGGAAAGTTATGAACAAGTAGCTATGGACAAGTGACGAGTACAAGTGTGAAGAACAAATGAGGATTTTGATCACACAACCACTAATAACTCCCCATCCCCGAATAGTATAAAGGATCCGAACATAACACGTCATGACACGGGATTCAAAAGCAGGTGATCAGCCCACTCCCAAGTCCATGTCTATACAAGTACAAGTAACAAGTCGAGCCTTGTACCAATATACCAAGTAATCCGGGAACAACATCTCATGACAGGATCCGACATATACTAGTCCGTAAAATATCGTATCTGAAAATCAAGTAAGACACTACAGCTGAATCGGATATAGCAGATATCAAGATAATGAAAACTATCGGTGAATGTACTCGCCTATGGTCCTGAGCTGATAAGATGAACAGACGCTCAGAGTAATCACAGACCTAAAATAAGATACTATGAGTCAAACAGGGTTTTATACTGAAAAAAGAAACTAATTTAAGTCATGAATGCAAGTCTAAGTCAAAACTAGGTCAATCTAGGTCAAACTGAGTCATACTAGGTCATATTGGTTCATACTAGGTCATACCAAGTCACTGGGAGTCAATCCAAGTCAAACTAGGTCAAACGGGGTTAAAGGTTGACTTATAGTTAACTTTTGGTCAACTGGTCAACCTTGGTCAACTCTGGTCAACTCTAGGTCAACCCTAGGTCAAACTAGTCTAATGTTGATCAACTGTTGACTTTCAGTCAACTGGTCAACTCTGGTTTGGTTTCGGTCAATCTAGTCGCTTAAAGGCTAAATTTGCCTCTCGGTTGACTTTTGTTGACTTTTGGTCAAAATGGTCAACCGAAGTCAAAACTAGTCTAGGAGCACTATATTTGATCATTACCAACCAAGGGAACCAAGTTCTAACCATGTCTTAGACTCCAAACTCAAATACCTTATTTCTAGGTGAAACCTACATTACCCTTACCAAGGTAAATCCCGATACCTTGCCCAATACAAAAGAAACCCCGCTAATACCCAAGATACTAGCCTAGGCTCCTTAGGGTAGCTAGATACTATCCTATCTAAGGTTTACCTACCAAAAAATATAGGTATCCTAGGTATCTAGCCTATCTTATAACATATGTTGGTTTACCCTACCCATTACCTTACCAATATCATATATCATTCTCACATCACCCTAACACTCACCCACACAACTCACTCACACACAACAATCATGACACCACACTCATAGGCTCTCACCTAGGCTTACATATAGGCTAACACCTATAGGCACATGCCAAACTCATATAGGCTCGCACACACACTCACAAACACACACACAAGAGTGAATTTTAGGACAGCATATAGGTGGTCAAAGGGGCTAACAAAGGGCTGATTTATGGGACTTTGTAGGGCTGTGTTTGAGTGGTTTAAGGACTGATATTGGACTGTCTTTGGACAGCCAATAGATGGACTGAAGTTGGACAACTAGTGACAGGTTTTGGGGTGTGTTTAGGACTGAAGTTTGGGGGCTGATTTCAGGGGTAAATGGACAGGTTTTAGGGACTGAAGAATAGGCAACAATGGGGACAGTTGGGGCATTTATTGGACTGAAATGGCTGTGGTGTAGGGACTGGTTTAGAGTGAAATATGGACAGCCATCATGGCTTGTTAAGGGACTGAATAGGCATGTTATGGGGCTGTGTATGGGAGTGTAAATGGACTGTTTTTCAGACATATTGTGGACTGTTATTGTCACGCCCCGACCCGGAATCACCCGAATCTTCGTCCTCGCATGGGGCGTGATACCGCACGAGCTTGGAGTTGCGCTCGTGCAAGGCAAGGTGACAAGTTCTCAAATGGTTATCTTTGAGTTGAATATTAACAACGAAAGAAAAACAGAGTATACGAAACGATTCTCTTTATTCATATTCGAAATCAGATTACAAAGGCTTTCGATAGCCCAACGGAATTTGCCAGATTGGCTACAACACTCAGGTTCTCTCTTGCCCACAAAGGATTTCACCGTTCCATACATCATGCCTTCTATATCTCGGCCGCATCAATCCTGTTGCATATCCGAGCGTCAATGCGATCGTACGCTTCAATACGCTTCGGCATTCCAAGCCTCAACGCGTTCAAGCGAAGCTCCGTCGCGAGCAGACCAATCCCTGAACCTGCTAGCACACTAGTGGGGGATTAGTACTTTCGTCCTCGCTGTACTGATCAAAAACCCACTTAACAAACCGACATTTAGTATTGTATTGATTCATACAAACATACAATTTAGTTATCTTTCTATGTTCTCCTTAGGATGAGTTCATGGCATATTCGAAGACTGTAAAGCATGGCAAGCATGTTATTCAATTCACATAAGTAAACAGGCAAGCAATTTCGTGTTTGATTCGTGGTGCAACTTAGCAAATATCGACGCACTCGCCCTTGCATCGACGCAAGGTGAATACGCCTATCCATTTTCCTTGTCATGTTATAAGTGCTCGCTATTCAGATCTATCCATGCAGGATACGTATACCTTGCACTTCCAAACCTGTCGCCCTTAACTATATGAAGGTCACTAGCTTTTTGGGCTAGAATGGACTTATATTTATTGAATCGAAACATAAGACGATGTTAACTCTGTGCGGTTGCTAACCAACATCAGAGGCCATCGAAATAATCGCAGTAAGTGGCTTATCACATTCACCAGACGGTCGCAACCCATCTAAATGAAGTGCACCAACAATACCGTAAATGAATCCCTCATAGGCCGAACGGTCCCAGCGCCCTAGCGCGCCGCGTTCGAGGGAATACCCATGCACGGGCTTTTATATCTTTAAGTCCATTTGACCATGCAACGTATCTTATTTCCATACAACCAAGCAAGTTCGCTTATCTTTATTTCAATTGGCACAACGCCCAAATGTTCTCATCGAACGCCCGAAGGCCGCGAACATTTCGAAGGGCACCATGCCGTATTATTGTCTCGTATTTCTTCCGTTAACTTTCTATGTTCTTCCGTTTCATACTTCGTTTCAATGTTCAATGGCATCATGCCTCAACTTAATGCTCGTCAACTGAACGACCCGAAGGTCCCGAACACCTTTCGAGGCATTATGTCATAACCGACAGTTTTGCCACATTCATGCCACAACTGTATTCTTTCGCAACGAAGCCATCTTTTATTATCTCGTGCACAAAGGCACGTTTCGACCGTATTTCCGATGTTCTATGACTTAGCATTCAATGTCCGTGGCTTGCGCGCTAGGGCGCTCGCCTATTGTCTTTCAATGTTCTAGCCGTTCTAACTCGTGCGCGAAGGCACGGTATGGTTCGTGCACTAAGGCACTCGCTGAGTACAGTTATCCCATGTTCTTGCGGCTTGTGCACCGAGGCGCTCGCCTTTGCGATATCCAATGTCCCGTAGCGACTCGTACATTTGTTGTACGATTTATTTCGATTGTTCTATCTTGTGTTCGACACGCACTACATTTATCTCGCTATCGAGCCACGCCCGTGGCGTTGATAGGTTAACTCAGCATTCAATGATATGTGTTTTACTTAAGCATGACGGAGTAGGAAAGAGAGTTAATGTCCTCCCACCTAGAATCAATGCGCCTTGTTGTTTTGTCGAGCCGTTGCGGCTTGATTTTATAACTTCATCGCACGGACAACTCTCCTGACTTAGCCATTCGAGCACTTCGTGCTTCATTGAGTTATACGTCCGATTTGCCTTAGCGTGCCAACGCTTCCGTCCGTCGCAAGGCGACGATTTGCTTTCGCGGACTCCTTACTGAATAAGGCAAAAGATCGACCTCTAACATTTCAGCATAAACGTATAGCCTGCACATGAAACCAACTAAAATCAATACTTGCATCGATTCGGACTTGCGCCTTGGTCGATTCGATTTCTTAGAATCTTCGAGCCGTCTCAACGCACTTATCCTTCGAGGCAACGCGGCGCTTCGCATCGATACGCAATCGGGTCAACGCTACTCTTCGAGTCAACGACTACGACTCAGCATAATGCACCGTGCGGAGCGGGGCATTACATAATATACCACTCAAAACAAGGTTCGTCCCGAACCGAAACCAATACTAAATTTCCAAGGGTTTCATTAGATCGTTCCACGATCTCGTCTCACTAACGTTTGGATCGTACAACTTAGTTTGGAATCATACACATATTTTAGGCGTCCCACCAATATATGCATTTCAGCCAGGCTCAGTTGTAAGATATCGAAACAACGCTAACATGTAACTTCTTATTTTCAATTACTTGCCATCTCGTACTCTCGATCGGACTTGGCTCTGTTACTTGTTCTCGCAATTCTAGCGCACATGCATATTGATACATACGCGATCCTTCAACAAAAGTTAAGGCACACGATGTGATTCAAAAATCGCATTTTTTATTTTTTATGTTTCGTCGGAACTATCAATTCTACACGTCGCGTCAAGCCGTCGCGCATCCGATCACAACGAGTCTCCGCAATGCCTTGCGTTCGGCGTCACTATCCAACAATTTCTTATGTTTCACTTCGTATCCTATCTCGACATAATTCTCTTTTGTTGAATTGCAAAAGCATTAACATTCAGGACTACGCCCGCTAGGTGACTTACCTAGACACCGTGCTCAAATCCTTCCGACGCAAGTTTAAATTGACATTGCACAAAGGCCACAATCTATCCGACATAACAGTTTACATTAAGATGACGGTGCTCAAGGCAACGATCGCCTTGACACGAAGGTCTTTCCGATATGCCTTACGTTCGATTCCTAACGAGTAGGAATTCACTAGCCAAATTTTCGACTTATCCGTCTCGCAACGTCGAACATAAGTTCAATTCACACAAGCTCAATTGTAAGGTGAATCCGAATCTAACGACATGACTCGTAAGTCATTCCCTTATCGTTTCTTCTCGTG
This sequence comes from Iris pallida, assembly GCA_029216955.1. Taxonomy (NCBI): domain Eukaryota; kingdom Viridiplantae; phylum Streptophyta; class Magnoliopsida; order Asparagales; family Iridaceae; genus Iris; species Iris pallida. Next base: position 27,380,068 of record JANAVB010008599.1, read on the forward strand.
CCTAGCACGATTCTTGCAATCGCCTATCCGAATCACCAAGTTCGTTGGTGAATTTCTAGTTTGATCGTCGACCAACATAACCATTCAAATATTCATCCGACGAATACTCAAATCTAACTATATCATTCTCAATCGAAAGTTGTTCCAACAATTCTCGATCGCCTAGACTTATCGTCACATGCACCACATTGTATTTGTTATCGATGCAATCTCATATACGATATCGCATGGGTCATCTTACGGTCTGCAGCATTCAATTTGATTTGGCGGTCAAGTCTTCTAGGGTCAGCTGCCCTGAAGCTACGCTCGATAATTGTGGATCATCATCGAAGGACAGTTTACTACGAACCATGCTATATCTTATTTCGGAGCCAAATCATGTTTCGACGATTTCTATGCGACTATCCAATTCCGGACAAAACCATTTCTATCGGCGCAACTGATGCGCAACTATCCTCCGAGTAAAGTCATGCACTATCGTCGATGATTCTGCAATTTACGAAACATCTACTCGTATCGAGTTCGAGTCTATCTTATTTCGCGGTCGACACATGAGATGCTATATACATCGAGCAATCGTCGATGACTTATAGTCTCGTCTGATTAATCACCAAGTTCATGATCAACCAGCTCGTTTTATTCTCGTATCGTTACTTATAAAATTTTATTGCACGGGGTACACTCTATTTTGTATTCTCACATCGTTTACATTTCCTTACGTATCGATCTCGATACGCCGTATCCATTTTGATAACGTAAGGGTCAACTTTGAATCCGTTTCAACGTCAACTTAACTCGTATCGCATACATCCAAGTTCGCAACGAACTTTTCCATACGCATCAACTCGTTCTCCGATTTGCCGCATCCCGCTATACTTCGATCACGTAACTGAGTTACCGATTATCCAACATCGAACCTTCAAGTCATACGATCTCGCCCTCTAAGTTTTGCGTGTTTTCAGTCATACTCAAATGAGTTTTGCCGTAACGTAATCAACTATTTCTTAGGCACGATTACTCACATCAACCAACTCTTCACCGACGTCGCATACTGTGCGATTCGATTACAATTCGCATTGTCCAATATTTCTATCGAAATCGTAAGTCGTGCGATTCGATTCGCCTAGCCGAACATTTCTATCGAGATCACAAGTCGTGCGATTCGATTCGTCTCGCCCAACATTTCTTATCGAAATCGCAAGTCGTGCGATTCGATTTCAACGTTTCGAGTGTCCTATCCCGTCGATCCGATTGTTGCCTCAAGGCATAATCGTTTCGCTAGTTCCCGTCATTCGTTCAACACATAAATTTTTCAATCGACGTATCGTTCAATGTTTACAAGTCACACCTTACCGTTCTAACCGATCATCGAAGAACACTTGCATCAACATGCCGTCGTACAATTTCTCAATCGAGTCTCGGTGCTATCCCGTCCGTTGCGGACAAACCTTCCGCAATTCTCACAAAATGTCGATGCAATTCATCGCACAAGTGGTATCACATATACCACTCGGAATCGAGCCATTCATTGCATCGGTGGTATGCCATATACCACCCAGAAATCAAGTTACTTCCGTCGCAACGTACTCCTTACGAACCAACGAACTCTTCCGACTCACGATTTCCGCAGTGATCGTGCTTGATCACAACCGTAACTCTGATTAATCAAAATCTGACGCAACTCGGCCAATGCATTCATTCGCCAACACAAGCTCGGTGCGCAACCGAACCGATTTCATTTCGATTTATAACTTTTGTTTTCTTCCGTTGCATCTTGTGCAAAATTCATTCTCGATATCCGTTGCACTTCGTGCATTGATTACTTTGATACGCGTTGCACCACGTGCAATAATTTTTACTTTCGACATGCGTTGCACCACGTGCAATATTTTACTTTCAATACGCATTGCACATCGTACAACGATTTATTTTCGATATTTACCGCACCTCGTGCTTCAATTTATTCTCGATACGCATTGCACATCGTGCAACATTTCCTTTCCGACATTCAAAGTCAATGCTCAAATCCGTTTCAACACATTCGATATTGACTTATCGCTTTTCATCGCAAACGCACATTCAAAATCGATATGTGAATCCGTTCGACACATTCAATATCAACTTTCATTTTCTTTTCAACGCATCATTTACAATCAACGCGTGGCAATTGCTGCAGCAACATTCCATGACTTTCATTGTATCGATGTAACCAATATTTCTCATCTCGTTCGTTGCAGACAACGAATATCTCAAATTACAATTCACGACGTGTTGCATTCGCGGCAACAAATCCTTGAATTCACATCTCGCAACTTGTTGCACTTGCAGCAACAAACCTTCCGCAACTTTTCTAGCAACACCATGTAATTTCCAAAACAACACGCGGCAAAATTATATGATTTGTATTAGACTTATTGTATGGAACATCCAGTGCGGCATCGAGTAGAGTCAAGAGTGATTTCGATTGGTGGTGGGCAACATTTTGGAACTGAAATGAAGCAAGCGTCCAGAGGAAATTGAGCCTAGAGCTCTGATACCAATTTGTCACGCCCTGACCCGGAATCACCCGAATCTTCGTCCTCGCATGGGGCGTGATGCCGCACGAGCCTGGAGTTGCGCTCGTGCAAGGCAAGATGACAAGTTCTCAAATGGTTATCTTTGAGTTGAATATTAACAACGAAAGAAAAACAGAGTATACGAAACGATTCTCTTTATTCATATTCGAAATCAGATTACAAAGGCTTTCGATAGCCCAACGGAATTTGCCAGATTGGCTACAACACTCAGGTTCTCTCTTGCCCACAAAGGATTTCACCGTTCCATACATCATGCCTTCTATATCTCGGTCGCATCAATCCTGTTGCATATCCGAGCGTCAATGCGATCGCACGCTTCAATACGCTTCGGCATTCCAAGCCTCAACGCGTTCAAGCGAAGCTCCGCCGCGAGCAGACCAATCCCTGAACCTGCTAGCACACTAGTGGGGGATTAGTACTTTCGTCCTCGCTGTACTGATCAAAAACCCACTTAACAAACCGACATTTAGTATTGTATTGATTCATGCAAACATACAATTTAGTTATCTTTCTATGTTCTCCTTAGGATGAGTTCATGGCATATTCGAAGACTGTAAAGCATGGCAAGCATGTTATTCAATTCACATAAGTAAACAGGCAAGCAATCTCGTATTTGATTCGTGGCGCAACTTAGCAAATATCGACGCACTCGCCCTTGCATCGACGCAAGGTGAATACGCCTATCCATTTTCCTTGTCATGTTATAAGTGCTCGCTATTCAGATCTATCCATGCAGGATACGTATACCTTGCACTTCCAAACCCGTCGCCCTTAACTATATGAAGGTCACTAGCTTTTTGGGCTAGAATGGACTTATATTTATCGAATCGAAACATAAGACGATGTTAACTCTGTGCGGTTGCTAACCAACATCAGAGGCCATCGAAATAATCGCAGTAAGTGGCTTATCACATTCACCAGACGGTCGCAACCCATCTAAATGAAGTGCACCAACAATACCGTAAATGAATCCCTCATAGGCCGAACGGTCCTAGCGCCCTAGCGCGCCGCGTTCGAGGGAATACCCATGCACGGGCTTTTATATCTTTAAGTCCATTTGACCATGCAACGTATCTTATTTCCATACAACCAAGCAAGTTCGCTTATCTTTATTTCAATTGGCACAACGCCCAAATGTTCTCATCGAACGCCCGAAGGCCGCGAACATTTCGAAGGGCACCATGCCGCATTATTGTCTCGTATTTCTTCCGTTAACTTTCTATGTTCTTCCGTTTCATACTTCGTTTCAATGTTCAATGGCATCATGCCTCAACTTAATGCTCGTCAACTGAACGACCCGAAGGTTCCGAACACCTTTCGAGGCATTATGTCATAACCGACAGTTTCGCCACATTCATGCCACAACTGTATTCTTTCGCAACGAAGCCATCTTTTATTATCTCGTGCACAAAGACACGTTTCGACCGTATTTCCGATGTTCTATGACTTAGCATTCAATGTCCGTGGCTTGCGCGCTAGGGCGCTCGCCTATTGTCTTTCAATGTTCTAGCCGTTCTAACTCGTGCGCGAAGGCACGGTATGGTTCGTGCACTAAGGCACTCGCTGAGTACAGTTATCCCATGTTCTTGCGGCTTGTGCACCGAGGCGCTCGCCTTTGCGATATCCAATGTCCCGTAGCGACTCGTACATTTGTTGTACGATTCATTTCGATTGTTGTATCTTGTGTTCGACACGCACTACATTTATCTCGCTATCGAGCCACGCCCGTGGCGTTGATAGGTTAACTCAGCATTCAATGATATGTGTTTTACTTAAGCATGACGGAGTAGGAAAGAGAGTTAATGTTCCCCCACATTGAATCAATGCGCCTTGTCGTTTCGCCGAGCCGTTGCGGCTCGATTTCATATTTTCATCGCACGGACAACTCTCCTGACTTCGCCATTCGAGCACTTCGTGCTTCATTGAGTTATACGTCCGATTTGCCTTAGCGTGCCAATGCTTCCGTCCGTCGCAAGGCGACGATTTGCTTTCGCGGACTCCTTACTGAATAAGGCAAAAGATCGACCTCTAACATTTCAGCGTAAACGTATAGCCTGCACATGAAACCAACTAAAATCAATACTTGTATCGATTCAGACTTGCGCCTTGGTCGATTCGATTTCTTAGAATCTTCGAGCCGTCTCAACGCACTTATCCTTCGAGGCGACGCGGCGCTTCGCATCGATACGCAATCGGGTCAACGCTACTCTTCGAGTCAACGACTCAGCATAATGCACCGTGCGGAGCGGGGCATTACAGTTATGGAGTGCTAAAAATGGACAGCCAAGGGATGGTTTAAGGACTGGAATGTGGGGTGAGCCATGGCTGATATAGGACTGAAATTGGGAGCTATTTAGAGGGTGTTAATGGGACAGGAAGTAGACTGATTGGGGGGGGGGGGTTTATTGGACTGGATTGGGACAGCACTTGCTGCTGTCCTGCTGCTGTTAGCAGCAGCTGGTACCCCCCCATCCCCCTCTCTAAACTCTCACAATCAATCACTCAAATACCCTCCAATCTAACACTCTAACTTCTTCTATACTAACACACATACACATCAACTCTTCCATTCTAAACTAACACATTACACACACCAATCTCCTCCTACTTGGCCGAACCTACACACTCACCCAAACACAAAATATCACACCATAATATATATACGTATATATATAAGCCACAATATATATATATATATATATATATATATATATATATATATATATATATATATATATATATATATATATATATATATATATATATATATATACAACCATATATATATATATATATATATATATATATATATATATATATATATATATATAGATTAAATAATATGATACTTAGGAAAACACATCTCTAAACACCTAGAAATCTGGAATTAAATATTAAAACAACATTTAACCAATATCTAATAAATCTACATATGTCCAAATAGGGATTTTTCCACTAGGACATGATCCTACACATAGGACACATCTCTAAGTCTCCAAATGGACACGAAATAGACACAAATGGAGACACAACCATGGGGGGTCATTCCTATGGGTCAAAATTAACCTAATGCATGAGAGAAATGAGAAGGAGAAGGGATTTATACCTCCCGGTGATTCGGATCGAAGAAAAAGCTTCCCGATACGCCACCGACACGTAGGAATCCCAAACGGACATGAACGAGCTCCGAATCCTCCCAAACTTGGCTAGCTTCCTCCTTGGCTTGAGTAGAGAAGGAAAGAAGAAGGTTGGGTGGAAAAATGGAAGAATTTGGTGGAGAAAAAGCTAGGGATTGCTCTCTAAATTAATTTGGAGAAGAACAAGAGAGAGAAAAGAAGAGAGATAATGAAATGAAGATGATGATGACTCACTCCTTATCCTCCCCTATAGGTGGCTGCCCAAAAAGGGTGAGGTGTCCCCTATTTGAATGTCCAAAATGCCCTCCACTAATCTATTTGATTTAAATTAGGAATGGGTTAAAGGTTGAGGTCAATTTAGTCTAGTTTTAAGTCTCTAATTAAACTAAACCTATCCATAAATAATTAGTCTAACTACTAACTAAAATTAATATCATGTGGACTAAAATTAATATCATGTGGGCCATGCCTAACTAGTGTGTGGGTCCCACTAGAGTCAAACTACCCTTCCGGGTCTCCGTTTCAAGTCAGATTGAGTTGAAATTCGAACCCTACTCAAATAACCCCAAAACAATATCATAAATAATAAAATAAATTTTAACCCCAAAATAATATCATAAATAATAAAATAAATTTTAAAAATACAAAATGATAAAAATATCCCTGTTTCTGAAAACTGGGGGTGACATTCCCACTTGACATAACCATACAAGGGAGCCATGCTCCATAACTCATTCCATCCGGCCAATTAAGAAAGACTGCATCATTCTCGATTCTTTTAATTTCCAACGCAAACCATGATCCAAATTATAATCAAATCCAACAAGCCAACCAGATGCCTCCTTGTGGAGCGGGGCATTACAGTACCATACATTATCAAGCACGTCACCCTATAAAGGAGCATTAGAAGATAAATTAATAGCATAAGCAAAAGTGTTGAGAGCCTCACCCGAATAATGTTCGATAAATTTTGCTCTGATAGCAAATATCGTACCCACTCCATCAGTTTTCTGTTTATACGTTTTGCGACATCATTAAGCTGAGGTGTCGTTGGCGAAGACTTTTGATATTGAATCCCTTGCTCTTTGTAATAAGCATCAATAGACCAATATATTTGTCTCCATTGTCGGACAAACATATTTCAACTTATTGCACGTATCTTTTTCAACTTAGGCATGAAACTCCTTGAAAGTATAAAGCACTTGATTCTTAATCTTTATATTATAGACTCAAACATTTTTGGAATAATCATTAATAAAAGTTACAAAATGAGAAGCACCATCAATAATTTTTACCTTCATTGGGCTGCAGACGTCCTAGTAAATCAGCTCGAGCAATGCATGCTTCCTTGAAAATGGATGACTTTGGAAATACACCATATTATGCTTTCCAGCCATGTAGTGCATTGACCTCTCCAATTTTGTATACTTTAATCCAACAATCACTTGTTCAACAAGTAGCTTATTCTTTTCTCGCTGATATAGCTAAGTTATCTGTACCATAACTCAGTAGATGCATCATTGACTTCATTCACATTATGTACCCTTATGCTCTCCCTTCCATATAGAGTATAGTCCGAACAACTTGCTTCCTCTAGAAATCACCAACGAACCTCTGGAAAGCTTTCACTGATAGTTTCCTAAGAGATTGAAAAATATCTCATCTAACCTTCAAATGACACCAGGTTGAAATGGATATCGGGATGATGATGAATAACTTTGAGCATAAAAGTTACTCCTATATTTCTCTTTAAATGTACATCTCCTATAGCAACAATCTTTAACCCATTCCTGTTGCCCACCTTCAATACTCTATAGTCTCATATTGTGTATATGGCAAATAGTACCCCGTTATGAGATATGTAAGCCGAAGCCCCTGAGTCCATCAACCAATAATTATTATTTCATGAGATATTCATGTTAACCTCATCGCAATAATGACATTACTTCATGTGTTGAGATGGCCACTATCGTGTTCTCACTTTGCTTCTTATTGTCGCCCTTCTGATCTCTTTCTTCCAAGCAAAAGTGTTTCGCTTGATGTGACCTTTCTTGTCACAATGGTAATACTCAGAGTCTTTATATTGATAATTGGACTGGCCTCTTCTACTGTCCGGACCCCTGCTTTTACCCCTGTAATGGTTCTCTAAAACAAGCACTTCTGAATAGGATATGGATAATGTGCCTAGAGATTTCAACACCCCGCTCTAGCCCAAATAATCCTACTCAGTCTTCATGGACTCTGGCCCAACCCATTGGATCTGGTCCAGTCTGGATTCATGAATTAAACTAGGGACAATGTTCAAACAGTTCGGCTTAAAAGATGCGGCCCAACTGCACTTGTTATTAGCATATCTATAATCCTTGGCCTGCTTGAAAACTCTGGCCCAACTGACTATAAATCCCAAGCCAGAACCGAGCCCAAAAGAACGACTTAGTCCACATAAAACCAAAACCTAATAATCACCCCTAAATTTACTATTATTCTAATCATTTTTTTAGAGAAAGAGAGCATAGAAGGAAAGAGGGAACTCATGGAAGAAAGCTACGGTTAGGGGTGAGCATTCGGTTAATTCGGTTCCAACCTAACCGAGTGACTAAAAACTAAATTCGACCGCTCGCGAAACCAAATAAGCAAAATCGAAATCGAACCAAAATATACCCCAACTGAATCAAACGGAACCAAATTAAATCAGTTCGATTTTCGGCTTATTCGGTTTATTTGATTTTTTATTTTATTTACGCTTTTTTGTTAATATATATAGTAACTAAATATACCAATATATATATATATATATATATATATATATATATATATATATATATATATAAAAATAAACTAAATTTTTTTATTCGATTTTCTTCTTTTAGACCGAAACTTGAAACCGAATAAGAAATTTAGTATTTTCAAAACTGAAATCGAACCAATTTTTATCGAACCGATTTTTTTTATTCAGTTCAGTTCGTTCGGTTCAATTTTTGGTCCAAAATCGAATAATGCTCACCCCTAGCTCCGGTCGAGGGCGCCTGGCTGTAGGGATGGCCGAAGGAGCTATCGAATCAAAATTCTCAGGATCGACGGCTCACCGGATCTAAGAAGGCTCGGTCAATCGAAGCTTGGGTGGAGGGAGGAGGAACTAGAGGGGTATCGAGAAGCAGGGCCAGCTCGTCGGATCTTGGCTGCAGGATCGAGGAGCGGATGTCGACGCTACGGCTAGAGATCGAGGCGGTAAGTGATAAAGTGACAGTCCGCGGTGATGACTGGTGGAGGAGGCAGCTAGGCGTCTAGGCTGGAGCGGTGGTCGATGTTCGACAAAAGGGAGGAGATCGACGGAGTAGTGGTCATGGTCAGAGAAGTCGAGGATGGTGGAGGAACAACTGGGAAGAGGAGGTGGGCAGAGACTTCTCACCACGGCCAAGGGAGGTGCTAGGAGTCCGAAATGAAGGACAGAGCGGAGAGGGCTGTAAGCACCCTAATTTTTGGGGATTTTTTTTATTATATATGATTTTTATATATTAAACCATATTTTACTTTTAATTATGGTTATATAGGCACTTTGTCGTAGCTTTAATTTTTTGAAGCACAACAATTATCAATTTCTCAAATCTAGTTTCATATTCGTAATCTAGACGAGTCCACCTTCATTTTGATATATCATGTCTCATTCAAGCATATTTTCTTGCACTACATATTTCTTGTACAACTTTGGGATCAAAATAGTCATTTTAACCATTACCATAAAATTACATGTATTTTGTAATTTTGATTTGAGGCCCAAATCCGATCCACGCCATTCGACCCAATATACGGTTTTGACCTATTTTTAGCCTACTACACACATGCTAATTGTGTCCCACTCAATTGAGTTCTCATCTGCTATTTATTTTCAAATGGCACACAAGATCCATTAATTAGCCTTTCGGAGTCAAATTTGATTATAAAAATCATACTGACCTAGAACTTGTCCAACTAGCATTAGTTGAGCCTATAATAGCTTACCATAACTTATTAGGATGAATTTATATTTATTTTTAGAGATTTTGTACATCCATACAATAGTTTAAACCAACCCACCATTGACTTTCCAAATTAGGAAACTCAATATTCCCCTATAGATTCAATATTGCATATCTATTTATTGGAGCAACCAAATCAAACCAAACTTTCCTAAACCTTCTCTACCCAAACCCAAACCCTAACCCTTTAACCCTTTAAAATTTATATATAGATGCATATAAAGTGGCACCAACCTCCCTCTATCCTCATAATCCTAAAATTCCTTCAGCCTATACACCAGCCGACCACTTTCAACCGCAGCAGCAGTTTCAACCCCTTCCCGACCTCCTGTGATGTTCCACGAATATTCTTTGCAAAGCTAACACGACCCTCTACAATCTATTTCCCATACATTTACAATCCCTTCTAGTACACCAAAATAGCCCTACAAATCAACCGAAGTTCGAGATCCAAGTCTGAATTCATTCCAGCAGGTATGCTATTTTGCATCTAGGATTACGTGTATTTTTCACCTCATCTTTTCGTAAACTAAAACTAATGGAAAGATCTATGTGTTTATTTTCATGTACAATTGGTCACCCACACAGTTCCAAACAGTTTGTCCGAGACGTCTGTTCTACGGAAAGGTGTCCAAAACATATCAGTTTTGTTGTGAGCCAATTTTCATCCACTTTCGGGCTACTTTGACCTTTACTATATTTTTGATAAGAAACTAGACTTCCTAATCTTTCTAAAGCATATACCTTTGGATCATTTTGGTTTCATTTACTATTTATTAAAATTTTGGATGTTTTATTGTAATATCTAACACCAAAATCCATAAGTTCTATGTTTCCAATTGATTTGTCTGATCAACCTTAGTGCACTTGATTCGTCATTGTTATCAATATTTAGTGGATTGGGATATAGTTAGCCTAATTTTTTAGACATTTATACTTGACCTTATAGACAGCTTATATGTATTTGAGCTGGGCTGGAGTCCACTTGATACGTATTTGGCATGTATACATATTCATAATCCTACGTATTTTGGGACTGGGCGTTACATATTTTTTTGGTGGCTCATGCAGGTCGAGTTAGCCATTTCAGTTATGTTACTATACCGAGCAGACCTGCGAATATGATTAAACCCTTAGGAATCTTAATCCACAACTGTCTTGACAATTCTTTTAGAAGTTTTTCTACCTTCCTTGAACTTCGTATTTGTTCTTGACTATTCTTTATTTGCTTTCTCGTACCATTGCTTCTCGTCCCTTCCTATTTCGGAGCAACGAATGATCGTGCTTTATAGAATTTATCAGAAATTCTTAATTTATAGTATAAATTAGTTTGTTTATTGAATTTTGGTTGCTTGATAGATAGGAGAAGATTAGAGATGCCATATGCAATAGGTATCTAGTGGTATAGATTTTTACAACTAGTGTGCAAGGGTTATAAAATTTTAGAGCATCATATATTTGATGGGGGTAGTGTGACCAAAGGTGGGTAGACGTCCTCAAGGTACAATGTGATTTATGGATGGTAAATTAATGATTGAAATGATTGAAAAAGTTTTATGAATTTACAAGCTTGCAAGAGAGGAGATTGGATTTTAAACGTTAATGAGGTTTTTGTAAGATATAATCTTATGTTTATGAAAAAAATTGGTAGGTAGAATTTGTGTTATAAGTCAAATTAGAAAGGAAATTTTATATTTTTAGAGGTATAGCACTTAATGGGGATTGAGAAGAAAATGAAATATTTTGGTGCATTTGACTTCATGAATTTTCGAAAGAATATTATGGTTATTGAGTTAATGTCAACAATAAAAGAAAATTTTAAGGATAGAGATTTGACTTAAAGATAAAATGGTCTTAAAGATTTGGAATATATCTATATATTTGATTTAAGAAATATACAATTAGTGGATTTGTTAAATTTTTAGTTTAAGAGACGAATCATCTATCTAAAATTTTGAATTTTTTTTTAAGGTTACGAAATTTGAAATTTAGAAGTTGATCGATTAATAATTATGGATTACCAAGATCTTGAGGGGATTGTTAGGAGTGGACTTGCATTTAAACTTTGAGAATTTTAAGGAATATCGATGGATTTACTTTTCGAGAATTAGATGGTCGGAGATTATTATTAGTAATTAATTTTTAGATTCAAGGCTTGAATAAAAATATAGGACGAAACCTTTGAGAAAATTAGTCGGTAGATTCAAAGGTTAAAAAAAATCGAGGATAGTGGTTAAGGGACTAGTAATTAAATTTTTGGCTTGATGGTCAAGGAGGACAAACCTTCAACATGATCGTTCCAAGAACGTAAGCACCATGAGGGACGACTATACGTAATAGTTTTATGATCGGAACATTGCATAAGGAAATTGTTTAAGATTGAATGTTACTCTAGTTATTAGAAGAGACCGTAGTGACATAGTGTACCTTCTGAACTATTCCTAATTACGTTAGCATGATTCATTATTAGTGAGCATTTTTTATTTCGAATACGAAATTCTTTTAAGGTGGGTAGATTGTAAGCACCTTGCGTTTTTATGGTTTTTATTTATTTTATATAATTTTTATATATTAAACCATATTTTATTTTTAATTATGGTTATATAGGCACTTTGTCGTAGCTTTGATTTTTGAAGCACAATATTTATCAATTTCTCAAATCTAGTTCCATATTCGTAATCTAAACGAGTTCATATTTATTTTGATATATCATGTCCTACTCAAGTATATTTCCTTGCACTATATATTTCTTGTACAACTTTGGGATCAAAATGGTCATTTTAGTCATTACCATAAAATTAGATGTATTTTCTAATTTCGATTGAGGCTCAAACCCGATCCACACCATTCGATCAAATATATGATTTTGACCTATTTTGAGGCTACTACACACATGCTAATTGTGTCCCACTCAATTGAGTTCTCATGTACTATTTATTTTCAAATGGCACACAAGACCCATTAATTAGCCTTTGGAGTCAATTTTGATTATAAAAATTATACCGACCTAGAACTAGTCCAAGTAGCCTTAGTTGAGCTTATAATAGGTTACCATAACTTATTAGGGTGAATTTAGATCTATTTTTAGAGATTTTGTACATCCATATAATAGTTTAAATCAACCCACCATTGCTTCCCAAATTGGGAAACTCGATATTCCCCTATAGATTTAATCTTGCATTTCTTTTTATTAGAGCAACCAAATCAAACCAAACTTTCGTAAAACCTTCTCTACCTAAACCCTTGTCATGCCCCGGTCCCATAGGACCGATCGTCCTCGGTAAGGCGTGATGTCGCATGAGCCTAGATTGCGCTCGTGCAAGGCGGGTTCCATAATGGCCGATTACAATAGCTTGCGACGGGATCGCCGCACAGAAGTCCCATGCAGAGACATTGAAAACACTAGCGAAAACTTGAAGCGAAATACAAGTCATTCAAAATGCTCTTTATTGATATTGAAACAAAGGTTACAATGTGGCACGAGGCTATGATTACAATCACTCAGTCTCACTCTTCTCACAATACAAGTCACTCAACTCTCTCTCATCTCTCAGTATAATTTGATGAGCCAGCGGAGGCTTCAGATAGGCGATGTCCATACATTATGTCCCGTATAAGTCTAGACTCAATACGGTCACACGCCTCGAAACGCTAAGGAACTTCTTGAGCTTCTACCTGTGCCTGCACATGAAAACTATGTGGGTATCAGTACTCAACTGTACCGGTGGTGTAAGCTCCTCGCCCATCCATACAAAATCGACACATTTAATTTACTTTGTGCAACATAATCCCTTTACGATTGTCTTTCTATTCTTGCCTTAGGATCGATTTTAGGACATAAACCCTTGGCCTATTGTGTGTCTCTAGACCATCATCGTGGCTTGCACCAATAACTTACTTATACCTTGCCTCTAGACCCTTCTCGTGCCAATGACATCAACTTATCGACTTGTGCTTGCCTATCGGCCCATATTTGGAATGCAGCAACTTGGTCATGCCATAAACTCTATTCCTGCTTCAATATACTTGAGGCAGTACTTTCCTACTTAGTCTTGCCTATACTTTTACCGTGATAGCATGGTCGTACATGAACATATCGAGGTCGTGCCTCGCAACTTAATATTACTTAATCAAACTCGCCTTACGGTCCTTCTTGACTTAACTCTTAACGACTCAAATTCGACTTATGCAACTCTGTGCCAACAACTAAATACTTGACGCTACGTCTCGTGCCGAAGCACGTGTCTTTACTATAGCCAAATCTTAGGCTTCATACTGGTGTTGCAATCGTGCATACCTTTCATCGACTCAGTTTGTACCATATTTAGACTTCTTTTGATTCGATCGATACCGTGCATGCGGATAGCTGCTCAGCACACCAACTTATCTATATGAAAGGTCACTAACATTAACTAGCCATCGAGGACATAGCTAGGAATAGGATGGGTCTGTCAATGCAGGTAGCTAGCCCCAATGTCAACCCACCAAATCCATGGTTGCCTATCCAGCATCAACTATACCGTATTTCCTCTATGGCCGGATCGATTCCTATGGCCCCAGGTTGTCATCCGAAGAAACATTGCCCTTGCGCGCAAGTTGTCCATGACCACTCACCTACAAGACTCACGTAAATGTATGGCCTAATTTGTGCTACGACTCAAACCCTTTATATTTCGTGCATTGAAACCATACTTGAGCAAAATGTGCTCGGAACCATGAGACTCCCAAACGAGGGATCGCCTCGGCAACAAACCATTGCTTGAACTTTTCATTCTTTGAAATTCAGGGAATGGCTATTGCATAGCTTTCCCGCTTAACTTGAACAAAATGTGTTCTTTAGGTGCCATAGACCGTGGCTAACTTTTTACTGAACCAACCGTGGCTCGTGCCTTAAACCAACTTGCGTTCTATACGATGCTACCACTCAAGTCATACTCTATATGATGAGCCTTAAGATCATGGGACTATGTGGCTATGACAATCGCAGAAATCATAGGACAGTACTAGAATGACTTAGTTAGCCCGACATAACTTGTTGCCTAACTCAATCTACAACAACTTGATAAGCAAAGTCTGCGTCAAGCCTTTGCATCGTAGGAACGTGCCGTGCAAGCGTTCGACTTTGAACAACCAAGTTCTTTGGGTGCCTAGACTTATGCCACAAGCCGTGCGATGCAACTTAACTCGTGGGGCGAGCAAAGGCTATGCCAAGCCTTAGACGCTGGAATCGTGCATGCTTTATCAAGTATTTATGCGGGCAACGCCTATGACTTAGGCTAATTCATAGCTTTATGACGAAAGACCAACTTTTTTTCTTCCAAGCTACAGGACGAAAGACCGAGTGTCATTTTGAAAGCCATCGTACAACACTTCTAAGCCGACCGTGGGACCTTTTTTCATGTTCTAACTCAGTTTAACCCAAGTTGGGATTATTCCTTTAGCTATATGGATTTGTCTCTTTTATTATCAAGCCTACTCGTGCATTTGAAAACTTTTGTTTTATTAGTACGAAGGCCAAGCTGAGACAAGTTCACTGAAGCCACCCACCTGAGCGAGGAGTCGTCTCGACCGAGCAAGTCTTCGAGCAGCCATTGCATGGCTAAGTTCGAACGCCGTTGGCATTCGATTCTTCCGATTGAGCTGAGAGGGACGGGACATTACATTATATACCACTCAGAAAAAGTTTTATCCTCGAAACTAACAGATTACACTTATCGACTAATAACTTGATTCAACATCCAACGATTCTCGCACACATTCCCCCTATGCATTTCTTCAATCCGAGCCATGCTCGTTCTTTGGTTATCTTTTGACACGAACAACTATATCTTCGACTTGAGTAACTTGCACTCGTCGCGCATACGAACAATCTCAGTTCTAGGCAAACCACCTGATCAACCAACATTCAAGTTTGTCTCAAATCTAATGATCGCATTACCATCAATATTTCTTCGAAATACGATTTCAAAATCCTCGATACTTTGTCGTTCCTCTAGTCTTACTTGAATTCAACGTATTACTTAGATCGTGCACATATTCCAGGCATCCCCAAAATACTTATATTTCAGCCAAGCCTCATGATAGAGAATCCGCTATCAACACTCGAGTTGGATCGTGCACATATTCAAGCGTCCCTGAAATATATGCATTTCAGCCAAGACTCGCGAGTGGTGTCCCCATAATTTGAATCATTCTATCCACCAATACCGATATTCAATCATATCAATCCTCAAGATCAATCATACGATACTAACTCTCAAAACATGGACGTCTTGCCTAACCATTAGGCCCTCTCTCTAGGCTAAAGTCAATCGTCAATATAGTTCTCAAACAATAATATCAACACTGACCCCAATCCTAAGGTCAAACCAAAGTTGATAATACGGTGTTTCCTACCCAAGCTCGTATCACTCCGATTTCTAAACTTCGAGCATAGATTACTATTCGCACTTGTCACACTTAGTTCAAGGGATCCGAGTCGTTCAACAAAGCCATCCTACGGTAAGTCATGTTCAACCAATTCCTCGACATATCATTATCGTACATCCAAACAAGCAATTTGCATAGTCTATCTCTTTGAACCCATTCGATATAATCTACCTATCCAAGTCAAGTTCACCACGAGAAAATTTGTCACTAAACCATAATTCTCATTTAATATTCCCTAAGTCGTTTATCACAATTCACGAAATCGATCACAAGGTCGTCTAGCATAACAATATGTCATGCCACAATCTCACGCAAGTCCGACTATCCATGCTTGGACATGAAATCACTATATATTCTCGCAGGATACTCGTTCTCATTGGGGTGTAACTCTTTCTTTGAGTCTAAACTGATTCATTCTCGATACGCAGATTGGATCTACTCAATCCTCAAGTTTACTAAATCGTCAATCACAAGTCCGACCAATCCTCGAATTCACCTTCGCGTCAAACCACAAGTCAAAGCAATCTAATTTGCCATGCCCTGATTTTTCGAGTTCGATCATTCCCGCGACATGAATCAACATGTCAGCATTCACGCGGAACGATCGCCCAAAATCTGACGTATCGCATGTGCGAGGCTGGAGTTACGCTCGCACAAGACAAGAACGTCGACATTGTGGTTATCGTTGAAGCAATCAAGATACTTTCTTTTCCCCAAACATTCATTTCAATCAAAATTCCTAAATATATTATCCATCGAAACAGTAACATTTTACACGATCGTTATTCTTCGAATTAGAGTACCTCTGAGTTATCGTACATCGATCTTTGATACACCTCAATACCATCGATGATGTACATAACTTGACGATCTTCCTTTGCATCAAACTCTGAGTCGTGCAACTGGTGCTATCATTTGAACTGGATTACCAAAATCTCTTCAAAATTCAAGATCAAATTAGTTCAAACCCAAAATCATGTATGTTCATCCATCTATCTTAAGTCATCAAGCAACATTTTTCTCAAGTTGCATCGTTCTATGCTAAGCTCAAACCATCGAGCGATCTTATCCAAATCCTTAGAGTCAATTTCGTAACTTCAAAATCAAACTTTTTCATGCACGCTAACTTTCCATCGTGCTAACGTTTTGTATATGGTTCATATTGATTTTCTCGATCGAGTCATCCGTTCGTTATACATTAACTTCCCCTCAATCCAATTTACCTATTCAATCATTTTTGCATTTCGTACTTGCATAATCCTAATCCGGTGCGTGTTGTTTCTAGTTCATTCGAATCAACTTATCAAACTCCAAGACTACAACTTGCTCAATGATACTCAATCTAAGGCTTTTCATATATACGACACTTGCTGATAGACTAATTGGCACCCTATATCCTCAATCGGTCGACTTTCTCGAGGCTATCCCATACACCAGAATCAAAATCAGTTTCTTTGAATATCCGTTCAAACCATTCCTCAAATTCTAAGCACGCTCATCTATACCGCATTGAAGATAACATCGTCGTTCGATAGCACCTCTATCGTAACTACCCAACACTTTTATGAATCGAGTCTAACTCATTCTTGCCCGACGTAATTTTGGTGTATATGTCCAGTCCGACTTACCCAACCGTGCTTTACATGAACTGTCTTTTATTTTGTTAAAAACTATTCTCATACGATTTGCAAATTACATAGACTTATTGTATGGACATCCCGCGGAACATTGAGAGAGAGTGCACTAACGATATCAATCGCGGAAACAACATCAGTGTTTGCGAAAACAACATCAGAGTTAAAATTTCAAGCAAAAGTCCAAGGACGTAAAGCCGTGCTCTGATATCATTATATCATGCCCCGATCCTGTAGGACCGATCGTCCTCGCTAAGGCGTGATGCCGCACGAGCCTATATTGTGCTAGTACAAGGCAGGTTCTATAACAGCCGATTATAACAGCTTACGACAGGGTCGTTACACAAAATTCTCAAGCATAGACATTGAAATAACACCAGCAAACTTGAAGCAAAATACAAGTCATTCAAAATACTCTTTATTGATATTGAAACAAAGGTTATAATATGGCGCGAGGCCATGATTACAATCACTCAGTCTCACTCTTCTTACAATACAAGTCACTTAGCTCTCTCTCATCTCTCAGTACAATTTGACGAGCCAGCAGATGCTTCAGATAGGCAATGTCCATACATTATGTCCCGTATAAGTCCAGACTTCATGCGGTCGTATGCCTCGAAATGCCAAGGAACTGCGTACCTCGACGCATCCAAGCGAGCTTCGCGCCAACGAGCTTCTACCTGTGCCTGCATATAAAAACTGTGTGTGTGTCAGTACTCACCTGTACTGGTGGTGTGAGCTCCTCGTCCACCCATACAAAATCGATACGTTTAATTTACTTTGTGCAACATAATCCTTTTACGATTGTCTTTCTACTCTTGTCTTAGGATCAATTTTAGGATATAAACTCTTGGCCTATTGTGTGTCTCTAGACTATCATCGTGCTTTGCACCAACAACTTACTTATACCTTGCCTCTAGACCCTTCTCGTGCCAACAACGTCAAGTTATCGACTCGTGCTTGCCTATCGGCCCATATTTGGAACGCAGCAACTTGGTCATGACATAAACTCTATTCGTGCTTCAATATACTTAAGGCAGTGCTTCCCCACTTAGTCTTGCATATACTTGTGCCGAGATAGCGTGGTCGTGCATGAACATATCGAGGTCGTGCCTCGCAACTCAACATTACTTAATTAAACTCGCCTTACGGGCCTTCTTGACTTAACTCTTAGCAACTCAAATTCGACTTATGCAACTCTGTACCAACAACTAAATACTCGATGCCACGTCTCGTGCCGAAGCACGTGTCTTTGCTATAGCCAAATCTTAGGCTTCATACTAGTGTTGCAACCGTGCATTTTTTGACTCAGTTTATACCGTGTTTACACTTCTTTTGATTCGACCGATACCGTGCATGCGGATATCTGCTCAGCACGCCAACTTATCTATATGAAAGTTCACTGGCATTAACTAGCCATCGGGGACATAGCTAGGAATAGGATGGGTCGGTCAATGCAGGTAGCTATCCCCAATGACAGCCCACCGAATCCATGGTTGCCTATCCAGTATCAACTATACCGTATTTTCTCCATGGCCGGATCGATTCCTGTGGCCCCAGGTTGTCGTCCGAAGAAACATCGCCCTTGCGCTCAAGTTGTCCATGACCATGCACCTACAAGACTTCATCTAGACTCACATAAATATATGGCCTAATTTGTGCTACGACTCAAACCCTTTACATTTCGTGCATTGAAAACATACTTGACCAAAATGTGCTCGGAACCATGAGACTCCCAAACGAGGGACCGCCTCGGCGACAAACCATCGCTTGAACTTTTCATTCTTTGAAATCTAGGGAACGGCTATTGCATAACCTTCCCGCTTAACTTGAACAACACGTGTTCTTTAGGTGCCATAGACCGTGGCCAACTTTTTACTGAACCAACCGTGGCTCGTGACTTAAACCAACTTACGTTCTATACGATGCTACCGCTCAAGTCATATTCTATATGATGAGCCTTAAGATCGTAGGATTATGTGGCTATGACAACCGCAGAAATTGTACGACAGTACTAGAATAACTTAGTTAGCCCGACATAACTTGTTGCCTAACTCAATCGTGCAACAACTTGACGAGCAAAGGCTGTGTCAAGCCTTTGCATCGTGGAAATGTGCCGTGCACACGTTCGACTTTGAATAACCAAGTTCTTTGGGTGCCTAGACTTATGTCACAAGCCGTACGGTACAACTTAACCCGTAGGGCGAGCAAAGGCTATACCAAGCCTTAGACGCTGGAATCATGCATGCTTTATCAAGCATTTATACGGGTGACGCCTATGACTTAGGCTAATTCATAGCTTTGTGGCGAAGACTAACTTTTCTTCTCCCAAGCCACAGGACGAAGGACCGAGTGCTATTTTGAAAGCCATCGTGCAACACTTCTATGTCGACCATGGGACCTTTAACCATGTTCTAACTCAGTTTGACCCAAGTTGGGATTATTCTCTTAGCTATGAAAATTTGCCTCTTTTATTATCAAGCCTACTCGTGCATTTGAAAACTTTCGCTTTATTAGTACGAAGGCCAAGCTGAGGCAAGTTCACCGAATCCACCCATCTGAGTGAGGAGTCGCCTCGATCGAGCAGGTCTTCGAGCAGCCGTTGCATGGCTAACTTTGAAGCCGTTGGCGTTTCGATTCTTCCGATTGAGCTGAGCGGGACGGGGCATAACAACCCTAACCCTAACTCTTTAACCCTTTATATATATATATATATATATATATATATATATATATATATATATATATATATATATATATATATATATATATATATAAAGTGGCCACCAACTGTCACGCCCCGCTCCCGTAGGAGCGATCGTCCTCGCTAAGGCGTGATGCCGCACGAGCCTAGATTGTACTCGTGCAAGGCGGGTTCCATAACGGTCGATTACAGCGGCGGCGACTGGGTCGTCGCACAGAAGTCCCCAAGCAGGGACATTGAACACGCAGCAGAAATTTAGAACAAAGCACAAGTTATTCAAAGGAAGCTCTTTATTGATATCGAAACAACGGTTACATTGGGGGCGCAAGGCCGAGATTACAATCACTCAAATTCACTCGTCTCACATTACAAGTCACTCTGCTCTCTCTCATCTCTCGATTATAATGCTTGAGCCAGCGGAAGCTTCGGAAGGCGATGTCCATACATTATGTCCCGTATAAGTCTTTAACTCCACGTGGCCGTACGCTTCGAATCGCCAAGGAACTCTATGCCTCGACGCATCCAAGCGAGCCCCGTACCACGAGCTTCTACCTGCGGCTGCACATGAAAACTATGTGGGTGTCAGTACTCAACTGTACTGGTGGAGTGAGCTCCTCGCCCACCCATACAAAACCGACACGTTTAATTTACTTTTGTGCAACATAAACCTTTACGATTGTCTTTCTACTCTTACCTTAGGATCGCTTTTAGGACTGACTCTCATCCTATTCAGTGTGTTTAGACCGTCACCGTGCTATTGCACCAATAACTTCCTTATCCTTGCCTCTAGACCTTTCTCGTGCTTGCAACGTCAACGCACCAACTCATACTTGTCTTTCGTGCCATACTCTGGGACGTAACGACTCGGTCGTGCTTATATCTGAGGCAGTGCCTCCTCGCTAAGTCATGCCTTTACTTGTGTTGTGACGACGCGGCCGTGCCTCGCATTGCGAGGTCGTGCCCTGCAACTTAACATAACTTAACCAACTTGCCCTACGGCCCTTCCAGACTTAATCTCGAAACGTATAATCCAACTTGTGGAACTGGTGTTGAGAACTCAAGCACGACGCCATATCTCGTGCCGAAGCACGTATCTTTACGCATAGCCAAATCTTAACACTTCGAATACCTTATGTGTATACCGTACACGCTTTACATAACTCAATACATACCGTGCTTACACTTCCTTTGTTACGACCGACACCGTGTATGCGGATTCGCCGCGTAGTACGCCAATTATCTATATGAAAGGCCACTGGCATGACAAGCCATCGCGGACATAGCTCGGGTAGGCGGTTGGTCCTTCAGCGCAGGTAGCGAGCCCCGTTGAAAGCCCCCGACTACCCACGCAATAAAAGCATGTGCTGCTATAACGTCTACCTCCTAGGACGACTGGGCCCGGTGCCTCGGCGTATAACCAGTCTAGGCAGAAATCCTTGTCGACAAGGTGTCCAATGACCACGCACCTACGAGACATCTAGACTCACGTAAATGCATGGCCTAATTTGTTGGTACGATTGGAACAATACTTAGCAACACGTGCTCTGAACCACACTTTGCGTAACGTACATCGGGACCGCGAGACTCCCAATCGAGGGACCACCTCATACATCTTAACGTGGATAGGAATGCGAGACTCCCAACCGAGGGACCGCCTCGAACAACTTAACGTGGATAGGAACGCGAGACTCCCAACCGAGGGACCGCCTCGAACATCTTAACGTGGATAGGAACGCGAGACTCCCAACCGAGGGACCGCCTCGAACATCTTCACGTGGATAGGAACATCTCATACTCCAATGTATTCCGTGCGACGCTATCGTCCAAGTCACACTCTATGTGACGAGGCTAAAGACCGTGGGAACGAATGGCTATTTGCAGCCGTAAGAACCGTGGGACCGTGCATACGCTCAACTTGAACAACCAAATTGTTTGGGTACCTAAACTCATGCCATAAGCCGTGCGATACAACTTAGCTCGTGGGACGATCAAGGCTACGTCGAGCCTTGCTTCGAGGAAACGTGCATGCTTTATCGAGCATATACGCGGGCGACGCCTATGACTTAGGCTAACTCATAATTTGTGGCGAATACCAACTTTCCTTCTCCCAAGCCACGGGACGAAGGACCGAGTGTCGTTTTCAAAGCACGCCGTGCACCAACTCTAATCCGACCGTGGGACGTTTTCCATGTTCTAAACTCGATTCGATCCGTCAGGATAATTCTCTTTAGCAATATGGATTCGTCTCTTTTATTGTTAAGCCTACTTGTGCAAGTTGAAAACACACGAATTATTAAGTGAAGGCTGAGATGAGGCAAGTTCACCGAAACTACCCCACCTGAGCGATGTATTCGAGTCGCCGTTGCAAGGCTAAGTCCGAACGCCGTCGGCGTTTCGATTCCTCCGATTGACTTCGCGGGACGGGGCACTACACCATACACCACTTAGAACAAATCTCGTCCTCGAGACTTTCCTGAAGGCAAACCATCCTACCATTTCTATGGCCAAGACTTAATCGTACACACTCCGCCTACGCGTTTCTTCGATTCCGTGCCATGCTCGCACTTATCACTAACTTAGTCGTAAGGCACACCAACCGATCAACCAATATTCGAACTCGTCTCAAATCAATGATCGCATTACCATCACATTTCTTCGAAACTCACGATTTCAAAATCGTTGACACTTTCCGTTCTGCAAGTCTCACTTGATTCAACGTATCACTTAGTTGGATCGTGCACATATTCTAGGCGTCCCCAAAATACATGCATTTCAGCCAAGCCTCGTGATAGAGAATCTGCCATCACCACTCGAGCCAGATCGTACATATATTCGGGCGTCCCTGATATACGTGCATGTCAACCGAGCCTCATGAGTGGTGCCTCCATAATTCCTATCGTTCCGTACCGGGACGTCTGCCTAACCACTAGGCTATGTCTTTCCGTCAGTACTGGAATCATAGTTCCCAAACAACGATATCAACACTGACCCTATCCTAAGGTCAAACCAAATCGATGGTACGGGGTTTTCTACCCAAGCTCGTATCACTCCGATTTCTAAACATCGAGCATCGGTTTTCTATGCACATTCCAATATTCGTTGCACGGGGCCCGAGTCGTTCAGTAGGCCATCCTACGATAAATCACGTTTCAACCGATTTCCTCGATAAGACATTTCGCTCGTTCATCAAGCCATTTCGTATAGTCTATCTCTTTGAACACGTTCGACATAATCCGCCTATCAATCGTTCCAAGTCAAGCACGCTACGACACATTTTATCGCTAAACCATAATTCACGTCTCATATTCCCTAAGTCATTCATCCCAATTCACGTAATCGATCACAAGGTCGTCCGACTTAACAATATGTTGCGCTCCGATCTCACGCGAGTCTGATCATCCACGGTGGTTCATGAATCACCATGCAACGCTCCCGCGGGATAATCATCCTCATCGGGACGTAACTCTTATTTTGTGTCTAGACTAGTTCATTCTCGAAGCGCGGATTGGACCTACTCAATCCTCAAGTTTCATTCCTTCATCAATCATAAGTCCTACAAATCCCCGAATTCACCTTCGCATCAAGCTAACAAGTCGATACAATCGAAGTTGTTGTGCCCTGATTTTTCTGAGTTCGATCATCCCCGCGACATGAATCACCATGTCAGCGCTCACGCGAAACGATCGTCCAAAATCCGACGCAACGCATGTGCGAGGCTAGAGTTGCGCTCGCGCAAGACAAGATCATCGACGATGTGGTTATCCGCGTAACCATCAAGACACGATCACTTTCACTCAACCTTCATCTCAATCAAAATCCAAAGTATAGCATCCAATCGAATAATAGCACTTGCACGATCGCCATTCAACGAGTCAGAGTACCCCCGAGTTATCGCATATCATCTTTGATACGCCTCAATACCATCGACGATATACGTAACCTGACAATCTTCGTTTGCAACGAATTCTGAGTCGTGCGAATGATGCTATCGTCCGACTGGATAATCTCATCGATATTTAAATTCAATTTCGATCATCACCCCTCGAATCGTTTACAAGATCAATTCGTTCAAATCTGAAATCACGTATTATTCATCCGTCTATTTTAAGTCATCGATAAATGTATTTCCTCAATTTGCAATATTCCTTTGCTAACTCAGATCATCGAGCAACATTCAATCCAATCCTTAGAGTCATTCGCGTAACTGTAAAATCGAACATCTCATGCACGCTATCTACCCGTCGTGCTAACTTTTCGTATGCGATCCATATCAATTTCCTCGATCAAGTCATCCGTTTGCTACACCTTAGCTTTTCCTCGATTTGATTTATCTACTCAATCATCTTCGCGTTTCATACTCGCGCAATCCTCAATCTTTCGCTCGAATGATTTCCAAGACGGACCATACACCACTCAGGATTCGAGCCATTCGATCTAGTCCAAATCACGTTCGCGTTATTCGCTAAGACATCTTTTGGATTCGTTCGACGAATCCCTAGCGTAATCGCACACGTCGCGTCGACGTACTAAGTCGTTCACACTATTCTTCAAAATCCAAATCAATCTTTCGTGTACGCCTAAGCGTTAGTTCGATAGCGTTCCTATCGATAGACACTCTAAGTGTAGCTTCGTTTTCGACCGAGCGATACTTGATATTGCTCGCAACTCGATTGCACCAAAAGGTCGAGGTACGCGACACGCGGCACAACTTAGCCAAAAGGCCATATGCATAGCCATCCCGCGCGGACTATACTTCGATTTGTACGCTCACTTGCTAGGTCGACGCAAGACTAGTTAGGCATACACGCGACATGTTAGCTTAGCATGCGTTTTCTATCGAGTCAAGTTCGATACCGTTCGGCGCAAATGCCTATCGATGCGTTTAATTGAACGCTTGTACGAGCTTTTGAAAATATTAGACTTATTGTATGGACATCCCGTGGGACAATTGAGAGAGAGCGCACCAACGATAGCAACTTGCGGAAGCAACATTCAGAGTTCGCGGAAACAACGGAGTTAAAGAATTCAATCGATAGTCCAAGGACGTAAAGCCGTGCTCGGATACCATTATGTCATGCCCCGCTCCCGTAGGAGCGATCGTCCTCGCTAAGGCGTGATGCCGCACGAGCCTAGATTGTGCTCGTGCAAGGCGGGTTCCATAACGACCGATTACAGCGGCGGCGACTGGGTCGTCGCACAGAAGTCCCCAAGCAGAGACATTGAACACGTAGCGAAAATTTAGAACAAAGCACAAGTTATTCAAAGGAAGCTCTTTATTGATATCGAAACAACGGTTACATTGGGGGCACAAGGCCGAGATTATAATCACTCAAATTCACTTGTCTCACATTACAAGTAACTCTGCTCTCTCTCATCTCTCGATTACAATGCTTGAGCCAGCGGAAGCTTCGGAAAGCGATGTCCATACATTATGTCCCGTATAAGTCTTTGACTCCACGCGGCCGTACGCTTCAAATCGCCAAGGAACTCCATGCCTCGACGCATCCAAGCGAGCCCCGCACCACGAGCTTCTACCTGCGCCTGCACATAAAAACTATGTGGGTGTCAGTACTCAACTGTACTGGTGGAGTGAGCTCCTCGCCCACCCATACAAAACCGATACGTTTAATTTACTTTTGTGCAACATAACCCTTTACGATTGTCTTTCTACTCTTGCCTTAGGATCGCTTTTAGGACTGACTCTCAGCCTATTCAGTGTCTTTAGACCGTCACCGTGCTATTGCACCAATAACTTTCTTATCCTTGCCTCTAGACCTTTCTCGTGCTTGCAACGTCAACGCACCAACTCATACTTGTCTTTCATGCCATACTCTGGGACGTAACGACTCTGTCGTGCTTATCTCTGAGGCAGTGCCTCCTCGTTAAGTCTTGCCTATACTTGTGTTGTGACGACGCGGTCATGCCTCGCATTGCGAGGTCGTGCCCTGCAACTTAACATAGCTTAACCAACTTGCCATACGGCCCTTCCAGACTTAATCTCGAAACGTATAACCCAACTTGTGGAACCGGTGTTGAGAACTCAAGCACGATGCCATATCTCGTGCCGAAGCACATGTCTTTACGCATAGCCAAATCTTAACACTTCGAATACCTTATGTGCATACCGTGCATGCTTTACATAACTCAATACATACCGTGCTTACACTTCCTTTGTTACGACCGACACCCTGCATGCGGATTCGCCGCGTAGCACGCCAATTATCTATATGAAAGGCCACTGGCATGACAAGCCATCGCGGACATAGCTCGGGTAGGCGGCGGGTCCTTCAGCGCAGGTAGTGATCCCCGTTGAAAGCCTCTGACTACCCACGCAATAAAAGCATGCGCTGTTATAACGTCTACCTCCTAGGACGACTGGGCCCGGTGTCCCGGCGTATAACCAGTCTAGGCAGAAATCCTTGTTGACAAGGTGTCCAATGACCACGCACCTACGAGACATCTAGACTCACGTAAATGCATGGCCTAATTTGTTGGTACGACTGGAACAATACTTAGCAACACGTGCTCTGAACCACACTTTGCGTAACGTACATCGGGACCGCGAGACTCCCAACCGAGGGATCGCCTCATACATCTTAACGTGGATAGAAATACGAGACTCCCAACCGAGGGACCGCCTCGAACATCTTAACGTGGATAGGAACGCGAGACTCCCAACCGAGGGACCGTCTCGAATATCTTAACGTGGATAGGAACGCGAGACTCCCAACCGAGGGACCGCCTCGAACACCTTAACATGGATAGGAACGTCTCATACTCTAATGTATTCCGTGCGACGCTATCGTCCATGTCACACTCTATGTGACGAGGCTTAAGACCGTGGGAACGAATGGCTATATGCAGCCGTAAGAACCGTGGGACCGTGTATACGCTGAACTTGAACAACCAAATTGTTTGGGTACCTAAACTCATGCCGTAAGTCGTGCGATACAACTTAGCTCGTGGGACGATCAAGGCTACGCCGAGCCTTGCTTCGAAAAAATGTGCATGCTTTATCGAGTATATACGCGGGCGACGCCTATGACTTAGGCTAACTCATAATTTGTGGCGAATACCAACTTTCCTTCTCCCAAGCCACGGGACGAAGGACCGACTGTCGTTTTCAAAGCACGCCGTGCACCAACTCTAATCCGACCGTAGGACGTTTTCCATGTTCTAAACTCGATTCGATCCGTCGGGATAATTCTCTTTAGCTATGTGGATTCGTCTCTTTTATTATTAAGCCTACTTGTGCAAGTTGAAAACATACGAATTATTAAGTGAAGGCTGAGATGAGGCAAGTTGACCGAAACTACCCCACCTGAGCGATGTCTTCGAGTCGCCATTGCAAGGCTAAGTCCGAACGCCGTCGGCGTTTCGATTCCTCCGATTGACTTCGCGGGACGGGACACTACACCAACCCTCCTCAATCCTTATAATCTAGAAATTCCTTCAGCCTATACACCCGCTGTCCACTTTCAGCCGCAATCGCAGTTTTGACCCCTTATCGAGCTCCCGTGATGCTCCACCAATATTCATTACAAATCTAATGCGACCCTATACAATCCTATCAACTCCTATATGTTCACAATCCCTTCTACTATACCAAAATAGTCCTACAAGTCAACCGAAGTTCGAGATCCAAGTCTGAATTTATTCCAGCAGGTACGTTGTGTTTCATCTAGGGTTCCGTGTACTTCTTGACCTCATATGCTTGTGAAACCAAAACTAGTAGAAATATCTATGTGTATATTTTTATGTCTAATTGTCCATCCACACAATTCCAAACGGTTTTTTTTGAGACATTCATTCTATGGAAGGGTGTCCAGAACATACCAGTTCTGTTGCGAGCCAATTTTCATCCACTTTTGGGCCACTTCGATTTTTCTATATTTTTGGTAAGAAACTAGACTTCCTGAGCTTTCGAACGCATATACTTTTCCAGCAGTTTAGTTTTTTTACTATTTATTAAAATCTAGACGTTTTATCGTAATATCGAAACACCGAAATCCATGAGTTCTATATGTCCAATTGATTTGAAACTTCGTATACCATCTCAAAATTAATTTTTGTGCATATTTTGATATGAAAAACATATTTTTACACATTTATAAGTATTTTTTCAGAATTAAAGTATGTTAAGAAATTATTATTTTGGGAACAAAACTATAAACCAAGTCAATGAATATTGATGATGAATCAATATGAGACAATGATACCTATTTTTCTATGAATAGAATACACTAAATATTATTATAAAATATTTATAACTATTTTCCAGAACTACATATGATATTTTTATATTATTAAAATATTACTTTAGTGGGAAGATTTAATGCTATATATGTTAGATGGAGTCAGGTAGTTTATATATATATATATATATATATATATATATATATATATATATATATATATATACACACACACACACACACATAAAATCCTTTGGGGACTATATATCCCCTTTATTTATTTATTTTTTACACGTGTCCCCAAAGGATTTTATGTGTGTGTGTGTGTGTGTGTGTGTGTGTGTGTGTGTGTGTGTGTGTCTATATATATATATATATATATATATATATATATATATATATATATATATATATATATATATAAACGAAAAGGGAATTTTATTGAAAACTAAGAGGAGCTCAAACAGAGCAATACAGATGGGGACATGGCCAACAAAACACAAAAGGGCCCTTTGAACAAGGTACTAAACGAAAAAAAAGTAGAAATACTAAAATTCAAAATTTCGGAGAACCAAATTTTCGAGAAACAGCTGTGATTCAAATTATTTCAAAATTTCGAAGATCGAAATTTCAAAATGTTTCGAAAATTTGAAAACTCGTTGGGCCGCTTGGCCTGAACAGGAATAGGCACACAGCCCGATAGGGGGGTGTGGGCTGTTTCACTTAACAAAATGCCTAAAATTGGCTTTTGATAGAAAACTAGAAAAGTACAGAAAGTACAAATTGTTCTGGGAAGTATTGCTATGGAAGTCTGATCTGAAGGTGATCACTTTGTTCCTTGGACTATACGATGATGATGAAGAGTACTGCTGGAAGATGAACAGCCGGAAGAACTAAGTCACCAGAAAGGTATCGACGTACTTGGGCACTGATGGCGAGGTCGAATGCTTTCTTGCTTTGCTTCACTCTGTTATGGAAGAAAAGTTGAAGAAGAATGCTCTGGAAAATCAAAGTCTCTGGGCACTGATCTCTATGTATTCTCTCTTGTCTCTTCTGATCATGTCTATGTGAAAATAAGTCTATTTATAGACTTAACCCTTTGTGCGTAAAAAGTAACACAATCGGGTTTTTACGCTAGCAACTGTCACCCACGACGTAAATCACCCTCTACGCACGTGGACACGTGTCCCGTGTAGAGTTGTGATCTCTACGCATGGTGACACGTGTCCCACTATCTCAATAAAATAGGGAGAGCACGTACACACGTTCCTCGAGAAGTGTGGTATGAAAGCCACGTGGACAAACCACGTTCTTAAGTAGTCAGAAACAATCGGGCGTAAAAATGACCCAAAATACACTTCCAGCGTAAAGTAGTAGACTAGGCGTAAAATAGCCAAAAAATAGACTTCTCGCGTAAAGTGGCTGATAAAACAACCTTGGGCGCAAAAAGTAGCCCAAATAAACTTTACGCACACGTCAACTTTGAGCGTAAAAAGCTCACATAGTATTCATGCGTAAAAGAAGTTATCTTTTGAGCGTAAAGTAACCCAGTCTACACACTAAACGACAATGTTGGTTTCTTTGTAAATCGGATCTCTTTGAATTCTGTGTTATACGCTGTCAGTAAATCATTATGTCAGAATCATCATCACTTGCATTAAATGCATGATCTGACAGCCTGTCCCCGGCGTAAAGTAGCTTGCGTAAAAACATCTTGCGTAGAGTAGCCTGCATAGAATAGCTTGTTGAGCGTAAAGTTCCATTTCTTTGACTTGGTCTATGAAGCATTTTTTTACGCTCCTACAAGACCCCCTTCAAAGTTTTCAAATATTTTCAATATTTAAAATACTTTGAACAGAAGCGTAAAATTCAGGATTTGACCAGTCAGCGTAGAGTTCGGGATATCCAACGGTCATCCGCGTAAAAATTGGGATATCCAACAGTCGGCGTAAAATCTGGAATTTGAACCGATTCAAAAATTCCCCATAAATAGGGTTCTTCAGGGAGAGAGAAAACTTTACTTGTTTTTCTTACTTTCATAATCCCGATCTTTCTCGAATCATTTTCTTCCCCTTTCATTCTTTTGCATTCAATTCGATGGCCCCCAAGAAATCCGCCGCCGGCAGCAAAGGCAAGAAGCTCGCCGTCGATTCTTCGTCGGTCGACTGCGCGCAAAATCCCGTCCGGTCATCCGCAGCGTCTCAGCAAAGCAACCCCGCCGTGGCTCCTCCAATGAGGGGTAAAGCACTGCCCTTTGGCCGAAAACTCGTCGGAGAAGAAGACCTAAATCTTTCATTTCACGCCCACGTTATTCGTGTCAGCGTAGAAATTAAGATAACAAAATACGCCCACGTTATACGTGTCAGCGTAAAGTTAAGAAATACGCCCACGTCTATACGTGTCAGCGTAAAATCTAAATTACGCTCATGTCTACACATGCCAGCGTAAAATCTAAAATACGCTCATGTCTATATATGTCAGCATAATTTTTAGAATACGCTCACATCAACATGTGCCAGCGTAAAGTTTAGAATACGTTCATGTCAACACATGCCAGCGTAAAATTTCGAATACGCTCACATCGACATGTACTAGCGTAAAATTTCACAAAATGAAAGGCTTTGTATAAAACAAAGACTTTTTTATACTTTTTATCAACTTTAAAAAAGTCAAAGTTTTTTACTCTTTGTATGTAAAACTTAGACCAATTTATCTGCGTAAAAATTTTAAATTAGATTTTCACTAACTTGATTTTTCCTTTTCTTTTGGCAGTGGACTTGCAAGCTCATCCGCTTGCAGAAGTCTTTGGCTCATCAGTTGGTATGGTGGGCTCGAATTATGTGGAGAATCTGTCTCACGTAGCATTTCCCCAATCGAATCCAGACTACCCCGTAGAGAGAGCACAGTTGATAGCTGCCCAAGGGGATAGAATGCTGCTATCCATGATAAATGGAGAACTGTTGACTTCACTGAATGAACAACAATTTGCAAAACCGGCTTTCTTATTTGGGGATGCAATAGACTGCAAATCACAAACACACCCCAAAAAGGAGTCTTGGGTGTTCAAATCCGAAGATAGAGCCATGTATCTCTCTGACATGGACAGAGATTACACCTTGTCCGCGTTCATCCATGCTACCCACCCCCGTCAAATGCTGTGGAATGACTCCCAGCAGTTATGGAAGACCGGGTAGAATCATA
This sequence comes from Iris pallida, assembly GCA_029216955.1. NCBI lineage: Eukaryota > Viridiplantae > Streptophyta > Magnoliopsida > Asparagales > Iridaceae > Iris > Iris pallida. Next base: position 27,411,960 of record JANAVB010008599.1, read on the forward strand.
TTCAAGAGGGATCAAACCAGTGATATGGGGTATTATGTTAGTGTCCCCAATGGCGGTGTTGTTCCTTTTTTTGGTCTTTTGCCAGGATTTACTCCGAGTGAAGATTCGGCTTTAATCCAACCAGTGCAAACCCAGATGTTCGTCAACAAGTTCATAAGGGCTGCGGTCCTATATCTCCAGACAAACCCCAGGCTACCGGGATGGTTGACTCCATTCAACTAGAACTGGATCCAGATTAGCGTTTGGATGATGAAGAACATCCAGACGGAGTTGAGAGAAATTGACTTGTATGAAGCAGTGGCTTCAACTAGTCAGGGTATACCATCGAACGGTAACTTGTTCACGGCCCTGATGGAGATATACATAAGTTCAACTGGAACCTTTGCGACCCCAAAAGGTGAAATGGGTCTCGCACTCCATGAGATGCAATTCATCTCGAAGCTACCAATGGGAGAAGCACCATACGAAGAATACGTTCCCTCCAACCGGGAACTTGCTGAAATCAGGGAGAAAAACCCTCAGTTGGTTGAGGTATACGAAGAATTGATGTGCCACTATATGATCTGCACTACTATGCATGAGAGTGGATCTCATCTAGCATACATCAATAAGTGGACAACGTATCTCTTCTTCCACAAGGATAAAATATCCAAGGATGATAAAGAAAGATTCCAGGAAAACAAAGCTCCAGCTATCAACACTGGTTCTACAATTCCTGTTGATAAAATTCGGGATATGATGACTGTCTACAAATTCCCGAATAAATATTTGTCCACCAAAACTGGAGAGTTTCCTGCTGGAACCGAAGCCTTGAGCTTCCTCAGATATGGTAGCCAGAAGATTTCCAGGAGAGCCTTGCTGGCACGCTTCCTTTCTTTGTGGTTGAGAAGATGGGTTGTACCAGGGACTGGTACAGTTGATAGAATCCACCGGAACATGCTTTGGCCAGCGGTGCGTTTGGTGTTTAGAGTCAGAATCAACCTGCTATCGGCAATGGTGTGTCGAGTAAACGCAGGTTTGAGGACTTTTGGTAAGGAGCTAATCAATAACGCTCCTCATCGGAATGTATTCCCCAGGGTAGAAATGCCATTTACTTACTTGATGGATTGGCTGTTGCACCACAACTGCAGATTATTGCCACCAGGCCCGGGTGATGATGTGGAGGTTTTCCTCCAAAAATTCAGCAAGGCTACCTGGATTACCACGACAGTGGCAGATACCCGGGCAGTTTTGAACTATTCTTATGGTTGGAACTTTTTCTGTACTCGGCCACAAGTTCCAGCTGACTGTTTTGGTGTTCAATTTGAAGATGAAGTTGAAGGAGGAGCTTTATTGCCACCATCAGTCTTCAGATGGCTACAGTACATCAGACCCTCTCACTTGATGTACAGAAACGAAGACAATTGTGCGTTCGAACCATATCTACCCAGTAGGTTCGCTCGCCAATTTGGGTATGACCAACTTCATGTTGGTAATCCCTCTACCAGTTTTCGTCACTATGGGAAACTGCTTGATGGTACAAGGGGTTGGAGATATTTTAGTACTGCCCGTACTGGTGCCAAATTCAGAGTCTCAACCGCTACCAGCACTACAGAGCTACGTATTCTTCATTCGTATGCTCATTTTTATGCTTCTATCCGTTCCTTTGCCCATGGCTACAATATGAAAGGTAGTCTGAGATGGCCCAAGGAAGGAAATATTGAAGAGCCAGTCAGGGTACCATCAGACATCCCTGACGATGATGCTGTTCCGGATCCATATCTGGAAGTTATTGCTACAGGAGTTGGGGAGAAGGCCGCAGAACCTATTGTTATTGGCAAGTCCCGTAAAAGGAAGCAAAGTGCAGCCGTCACACTTCCAGAGAAAACCCCGGAGAAGAAGAAGAAGAAGGCTACCACAAAAAGACCTTCTAGATCAAGAGCCTCTACTCCAGAGAGCGATACTCAGGCGGATGAGCTACAACATGTAGGATCTTCTTCAGTTCACCCTGGAGAAGGATCTTCAGCACCTCAACCAGCAACACCTGCAGTAGTCTTATCTCCAGGACGTCTCAGCTCGGCACTTCATTTAACTCTGCCACAAAAGGCACAAGTTGCTGAAGACGTCGCCCCAGTACAAACTGTTGATTCGGTGCTTATCCCATCTGATGAACCGGCTGTCACTTTTGATGATGATGAAGACTGGGATGGGGATTATGATGCGTACTTGGAGCGTTCCACACATACTCCAGGTAAATATAATTTATACAACATTCATATAAAACTATGACTTTTGTATATTAACTTATTTTGTTCAATTTTTGTAGGTGTTAATATTACTCCAAAGCTTGTGGCTCCTCCTCCTCCTCAAGAAGATATTTATAAAGAAAACGAGGAATCTGAGGAGGAGGCTTCTTCTTCAGAAGAAGAAGATACTGAAGAAGAAGTGCTACAAGAGCCCGAAGAGGAGACTCAAGACGAATGTCCTCCTTCTATGGAGGTACAACAAGATCCAGAAGTACAAGTTCATCCAGACGATCTTTCTCCTGCCGAGGGCAAAGATAAAGAAGAAAATACAGTAAAAATTACTGTAGATGATGAAACAGCTGCTGAGGAAGAGCTAGATTTTAATGAAGACTCAGTTGTAGAAGAATTCACTACAACTGAAATACTCAAAGAACTTGCAGAGTCAATAGTTGAGGGAGGTGATGAAGGCATACTCAAGTCACCAACTGAAGCTGGGGAAGGTATAATAGCATCCTCTGCTATGACTACTGATCCAATACAAGTTTTTGAAGAAACAATGCCAGAACCTGAGTCAGCTACCACAAATATTATTCCACCCACAACTATCACCGTCACCGAAACTCCCGCAGTTTCAGTTCCAGATACGGCTGGAACAACAAATGTTGAGGACCTTATTTTTGAGACTCCCGAGAGTTAGTTAGCTTTGGTAGCAGTAACAACAACAACTACACCCCAGCCTACTACCAAGGTATCAGCATCTGCTCCTAGCCTTCAAAGAAGAGACTTGGTAGATATCGCTGCAACGCCAAGTTCAAGTATAGAAATGAATCTCTTAGTTGAGATTCATACTAAAACTTTTTATAAGACTCTGGCGGCTTTAATCAAGATGGTCCTGAATAAGGGCCTCAATTATGAGAGCTTGAAGGCGGCAATGGCTCTTACCATCAGAAATGTTGCTATGTTCAATGATGCGGCGAGAGCAACAACATTAGAGAAAATCGTGGAGGGTCTTGAACAGCCTATCAGAGAGTATCTTAAGCTGTCAAGTGAAACCGTTGAAAGTCTCATCCAAGAAGAGTATGACGCCTTATCGGCTGATTACCTCGCTCGGGAGACGAGATATAATGAAGCCCTCTATGAATATAGCATAAAGGTCGCCAAAGAAAAAGCTTTTTTGGCTGGAATAAAGCTTGAGCTGGATAGCCATAGAGCAGCCTATGATACTTCAAATATGAAAATTCATCAACAAAATGATAAGATTCGAGAAGTTGAAGCTGAACTGGCTCGCTTGAAAGCAGAGAGGGAGCAGATGATCATGGCACGGGACCAGCACTTAACTCAGAGTTCAATTTTGGAAGAACAGGCCTACGGAGCTGAATCTACTATCAGAACCCTTGATGAAGCGAAGGATAATCTGATAATCAGCTTTGCTGGACTTTCTCATATTTGCACTCCCGAAGCTCGACGTGCCGAAGCCACCAGGACTGTTTTGAGCTCTCGTGACAAGCGCCTAGCAGAGCTGCAGAAATTACTTCAAGATATCTCTGCTCCACCTTAGGAAAATTAAAGAGCTCTTGTAATCTTTTATCTTATTCATTCTGTAATGTTCACAAGAAATGAATAAAATATTTGTTTTGTAATCCTATCATTTATTTTGAATCTAAACAATAGGTATGAGATAGAAAACACTTATCAGAGGTAATATGGACATGACAAGTCTTTTAAACTCAATAAATTGTATCTATCCAGAAGTAATATGGACATGATAGATAATAAAATCTTGTTTTCTGTTTAGAGTATACAATACTATCAGAGGTAATATGGACATGATAGATCGTAACAACTCAAAGAAAAATAGATTAATATCTATTCAGAGGCCAAATGGACATGATAGATAGGAAAAACAGACTTAATATTTATTCAGAGGTTATGAAAACATGATAAATAATAGATCCAAAATTTTTAATCAACTGGTAAGATAAAAGATTAAAATTTCTCTCCAAGATTAACCAAACATTGGTAGCTGGAGAATAAGAAAGAAATTCAAACATAATATTTCTTCAGGAATTTGCCATTGATCGGCATCATGAGTAAATCTCCATTAGGTTTAGACAACCTATAAGCACCATTAGAGAATACCGACTCAATTATATAAGGACCTTCCCATTTTGCTTGGAATTTCCCTTTGCTTTTATGAGTCATCACCATCGGTCTTCGAACAGCTAGAACTAGCTCACCGACTTTGAACACTCTCTCTTTAACTTTACGATTGAAGGTTCGAGATATACGGGCTTGACATAGCTCAATGTGCTGTTGCGCTTGAAGACGCTTCTTGTCCAATCCTTCAAGTTCTTGTAGTCGTAAACGATCATTGTTCTCTGTAGTTAGCTCATTAGCAATAGCTATTCGAAGAGACGGAATCTGGATTTCCAGTAGAAGAACCGCCTCACGTCCGTAAACCAGTAAAAATGGTGTAAAACTAGTAGGAGTTTGGACTGTCGTTCGGTAAGCCCATAAACATTCTCCAAGTTTCTTATTCCAATCACGTTTATTAGAAGAGACAAATTTTTTGAGAAGTTTGATGATCGTCTTGTTAAAAGCTTCGGCTAAACCATTAGCAGCTGGATTATAAGCCGTAGAAGCCAGATTTTGAATCCGATTCTTATCACAGAACCGATAAAATGCCTGACTGGCAAATTGTGGTCCATTGTCATGAATTATCCGTCGGGAAATCCCGAAGCGATAAATGACATGGTGTTTGATGAAACTGACCACATTGGATGTCTTTACTTCAACAAGGAGAACTGCTTCCGCCCATTTAGAAAAGTAATCGGTTATAGCCAGTATAAACCGATGTCCCTTGACAAAAGAAAGATTAATCGGACCAATAATATCCATGCCCCAAGCTTCAAAGGGCCAAGAAGCTGCTGTAGGATGTAAGAACTCCGATGGTTGATGAATAAAATCAACATGAATTTGACATGCTTTACACCTTCTAGCATAATCCACAGCATCTGCTATCATAGATGGCCAATAATACCCCATTCTTCGAATGCGGTCCTGTAATTTTGGACCCGGTTGATGGGCACCACAGACACCATCATGAGCTTCATGAAGCATTTGCTTAGCTTCATTCTCAGAGAGACAACGCAACAGAAGTCCGTCATAAGAACGAAGATATAACATATGTAAAGAAGAATCATAATAGAATCGAAATGATCGTCTTTTAATTGATGCAGCTTCTTTTGGATCTTCCGGTAAAATCCCATGAACCGCATAATCAATGAATGGACTTCTCCAATCTTTCTGTTGGGAACTTGATTCTGTAGTGTAACTCTGTTCAATATTCAGATTATTTTTGACACAGAATAAGTCTCGATCCAACAAAGTAATGGTGTTTTGTCTTCGAATTGGAACAACTAAATCTGTCGCTAAACTAGCAAGAGCATCAGCTTCCAAATTCTGAGAACGTGGTACAAATTCGATGAAGAAGCCTTTGAATGAAAGGACCAATTCGATTACCACTTGATGATAAGGGATGAGGTCAGGATTTTTGACTTCATACGTCCCTCTAACATGATTAACAATCAGTTGAGAATCTCCATAAGCTTCTAGGAACTCAATATCCAATTGTTTCGCTACTTGAAGACCAATCAGCAGAGCATTATATTCTGCGACATTGTTGGAGCATGGCTCATTAAGAGAATAAGCACGGTATATGACCAATTTGGTCAGGAGAAACCAAAACGATTCCTACTCCTGTGACAATATTGCCTTTAGGTCCAACTCTTGATGCTCCATCAAAGTATAATTGTCAAATGTCATCCTTTAAAGTCATGTTGCAATCCACGACTTCATCTGGAATGTCCTCATATAGCTTCGATGTTTCAGGTATAGGGTGAGCTGCTAAGAAATCAGCTAATGCTTGACCCTTCACTGATTTTTGAGGTACATAGACCATATTATAGGGAGTGAGCAACATCGCCCAGGTGGCTAACCTGGAGTTAAGAATGCTTGGTTTTCTTATCAATACCCGAATAGGATTTATTCTGGAGATGACATGTATAGTTTGTCCTGACACATAATGTCGCATTTTTTGAACAGCAAAAACCAAGGCCAGACATTCCTTTTCTACAGGAGTATACCTGTGTTCAGCTCCGACCATCATTCGACTAAGATAATAAATTGCCTGTTCATGACCCATATCACTTTTTGTGCAAGAAGAGCACCAAGTGAATGATCCAAGGCTCGAACATATAGCAAAAATAGTCTCCCTACCACTGGGGGTACCAAAACAGGTAGATTCGTAAGGTATTGCTTGATGTCATTGAAAGCTTTTTGACATGCTTCATCCCAAACAAATGATACACCTTTTTTTAATAGACGAGAGAAAGGCTGACATCTTCCAGAAAGGTTTGATATAAATCTCCTGATATAAGCAATGCGACCCTGGAAGCCTCGGAGTTCTTTTAGATTGCATGGAGGACGCATTTCAAGAATTACTTTGATTTTATCAGGATCAACATGGATACCCTGAGAAGTGATGACAAATCCCAAAAACTTGCCACTAGAAACCCCTAAGAAAGACTTAGTAGGGTTCATTTTCAATTGATGCTGACGCATCAATTCAAATACTGTCTTCAAGTCTTGAATGTGATCATCTTTTGATCGACTTTTGACAGCAATGTTATCTACGTAACATTCAACTATCTTTCATAGATGATCTTGAAAGATGTTGCTCATGGCCCGTTGATACGTGATACCGGTGTTTTTAAGCCCAAACGGCATAACCGTATAGCAGGAGACTCCAAGGGGTGTACGAAAAGCAGTATGCTTCTCATCTCCTGGATGCATCTTAATCTGATTGTATCCTGAGAACCCGTCCATGAAAGACATGCGTTCAAAACCGCATGTATTGTCTATCATGACATCAGTAATGGGAAGTAGAAATTCGTCCTTTGGACAAGCCGCATTAAGATCTCGAAAATCTATGCAAACTCGGACTTTTTCGTTCTTCTTCATAACAGGAACATTATTGGCAACCCAGTCTGGGTGTTGTTCTTCACGAACAAAGCCACATGTAATCAGCTTTTTGACTTCTGCTTCGATTGCATCCATCTTGTCTGGTTGAAAATGCCGTTGCTGTTGTTTCACAGGCTTGGCATTAGGAAGAATATTGAGTTTATGAGTAGCAACTTTAGGATCTAGACCCGGCATATCCTCATACCTCCATGTAAAAATATCGATATAATCTTTAATCAGTTGTATCAACTCTTCATTTTCATCTTCAAAAAGGTTCTTACTGATGAATATTGGCTTGGACGTAGTTCCGTCTCCAACGTCAATCTGAACAATCTCATCCTCTGTAGGTGGTTGTCGTTGTTCAAAACGAAGCTCCTACTGAGTGTCCATCTGTTGGGCCCAAGGGTCATTTTCAAATGGCTCAGATTCACCTTCAGTTTACCATATTGACTGAGAATACACACTCAGATTCATCGTAATAGTCTCCTCCAGCATATGAGAAGTAGGATGTATCAGATTCGATGAAATAGATTTCTTCCGAATCTGAGGATTGTGAAGAACTAGAAGAGAATTCTTCTTGTATATCGCCATTAAACATGTGGGACGGATCATATCCCAACCCATGACGAGTTTTCTGGTAAAACGGATCACCACATACTGGTAATCGTCTACCTTTGCCTTGATTGAGACCTCGTATAGTCTTCAAATCATATCCCATTTTCTGGATAATCTTAAGAGATTGTTGACTATATTTGTCAATTTGGATTTTTTCCTTTATCTTTATCTCTAAGATCATCTGTCTGAACAACAGGGATATTTCTAGCCAGACCAAACACAATTTGGTGCTTGTTTTTATTATCAGACGGAATCACGAAATAAGATTCTTCGTGATGTCTAAAAGTTACACAAGCTTGTGATGGCGAGACTACAGGAAGAAGATAGGTAGAAGATGTTAGGAACTTTTGAGCATAAGGTCCAACATCGACATGTGGAGGAAAGGAATTTTCTTTATGGTCAATGTATAAGGTTTCCTCTGTACTTATGTCATTTATATGATGACTTTGATCATCAGAAGATAAAGTTATTCTTTCAATAAATTTGACAGCCATATACCCAAAAGGAAATCTTCATTGATATTAGAAAGTATAGAATGATCAATATTTACATTATTTACAATTTGACCACTATGCTTCGGATTGATCATTAGTGGATCGTCTTCCGTCTTCTGCGTAGACTTGCTAAGGTTGATGATCAGTGGGGGTTCTGGATCATTTATATAAGAAGTACGTCCCTTAACCTTGATCATAAGGAGTTGAGCTTGGCTCTTGATTGGAATCTTCACAGCTTCCTCAGATGAAGCCCGAGTTCTTCCTTTAACCTTGATTATCAAAGGTTGATCATTGACAGGTTGAGGTTGGATTTGGCCTTAGACCTTGATTTTCAAAGGTTGCTCTTCCGGAGGATCTTCATTGACAGACTGATCTTCGGCAGATGATTGATCTTCAGCTATATCTGATATCTCCTTTACATGCTCCTGTTTATAGAGCATCGAGTCAGAGAAATATGCTTCAACACCCTTAAAGGGATTGATATCAGCAAATTCAGTCTTCACAACCCCTTGTGAATCTACGTACTTGAAGCATTGGTGGAGAGTTGAAGGCACAATGTTATGCTCATATATCCACGGTCTTCCAAGAAGGATGTTGTAGGATACGTCTGAGTTAATAACATAGAAAGTAGCCATAGTTCGAAGATCGCCAATTTGAATCTTTAGACGAATCTTCCCTAGTGGTTTACTCTTGCCAGAGTTGAAACCAACTATCGTGGTACTAGTGTAAATCAAATCACTAGTAGGAATCCACAAAGGTCTTAGCATACTCTGAAGAATAATGCTAATAGAAGACCCAGGATCAATATAAATCCTGTCAATCTCAGTGGATTCAATATATCCAGTGTAGCACAAAAGCCTGTCGTGCTTGTTATGCTTCAACAACATATCTTCTTGTGTGAAGGTAATGTTAGGAATTACCTCCATCACACTATGACATTGTGGACACGACACTGGTTTATTGTCAGGACTCTTGAGTTGAGCTAAGCATGAGTCTGCTTGTAGCAAAGCTTCACTCAAAGTCTCTCTGCTTTCTTTAGAAAGACGAAGCAGCTCGAATATAGATAGTCTAGCCGGAGTATTGGCTAACTGGGCTAGAATATCAAATTTGTAGGGCTTCATCACCATCCCTTGATTTGAAGTAGATTTCAAGGGAACGTCAAAGCGTACTACTTTCTGTTTCCCTTTCTCAACCACCGATGGTTTAGCAGGAACAGAAGATGATTGAACTGGGATCGTTTCTACAACATCCTTTGCTTCTTTGGAAGATCCCTCGTAATCTTTGTGGTATTCTTTCTCAGATCTCGTACCAGCAAAGCTTTCTTCTTCAGCAACATTTCTGATGGTAGCTGGAGAATAAGAAAGAAATTGGTAGCTGGAGAATAAGAAAGAAATTCAAACATAATATTTCTTCAGGAATTTGCCATTGATCGGCATCATGAGTAAATCTCCATTAGGTTTAGACAACCTATAAGCACCATTAGAGAATACCGACTCAATTATATAAGGACCTTCCCATTTTGCTTGGAATTTCCCTTTGCTTTTATGAGTCATCACCATCGGTCTTCGAACAGCTAGAACTAGCTCACCGACTTTGAACACTCTCTCTTTAACTTTACGATTGAAGGTTCGAGATATACGGGCTTGATATAGCTCAATGTGCTGTTGCGCTTGAAGACGCTTCTTGTCCAATCCTTCAAGTTTTTGTAGTCGTAAACGATCATTGTTCTCTGTAGTTAGCTCATTAGCAATAGCTATTCGAAGAGACGGAATCTGGATTTCCAGTAGAAGAACCGCCTCACGTCCGTAAACCAGTAAAAATGGTGTAAAACTAGTAGGAGTTTGGACTGTCGTTCGGTAAGCCCATAAACATTCTCCAAGTTTCTCATTCCAATCACGTTTATTAGAAGAGACAAATTTTTTGAGAAGTTTGATGATCGTCTTGTTAAAAGCTTCGGCTAAACCATTAGCAGCTGGATTATAAGCCGTAGAAGCCAGATTTTGAATCCGATTCTTATCACAGAACCGATAAAATGCCTGACTGGCAAATTGTGGTCCATTGTCATGAATTATCCGTCGGGAAATCCCGAAGCGATAAATGACATGGTGTTTGATGAAACTGACCACATTGGATGTCTTTACTTCAACAAGGAGAACTGCTTCCGCCCATTTAGAAAAGTAATCGGTTATAGCCAGTATAAACCGATGTCCCTTGACAAAAGAAAGATTAATCGGACCAATAATATCCATGCCCCAAGCTTCAAAGGGCCAAGAAGCTGCTGTAGGATGTAAGAACTCCGATGGTTGATGAATAAAATCAACATGAATTTGACATGCTTTACACCTTCTAGCATAATCCACAGCATCTGCTATCATAGATGGCCAATAATACCCCATTCTTCGAATGCGGTCCTGTAATTTTGGACCCGGTTGATGGGCACCACAGACACCATCATGAGCTTCATGAAGCATTTGCTTAGCTTCATTCTCAGAGAGACAACGCAGCAGAAGTCTGTCACAAGAACGAAGATATAACATATGTAAAGAAGAATCATAATAGAATCGAAATGATCGTCTTTTAATTGATGCAGCTTCTTTTGGATCTTCCGGTAAAATCCCATGAACCGCATAATCAATGAATGGACTTCTCCAATCTTTCTGTTGGGAACTTGATTCTGTAGTGTAACTCTGTTCAATATTCAGATTATTTTTGACACAGAATAAGTCTCGATCCAACAAAGTAATGGTGTTTTGTCTTCGAATTGGAACAACTAAATCTGTCGCTAAACTAGCAAGAGCATCAGCTTCCAAATTCTGAGAACGTGGTACAAATTCGATGAAGAAGCCTTTGAATGAAAGGACCAACTCGATTACCACTTGATGATAAGGGATGAGGTCAGGATTTTTGACTTCATACGTCCCTCTAACATGATTAACAATCAGTTGAGAATCTCCATAAGCTTCTAGGAACTCAATATCCAATTGTTTCGCTACTTGAAGACCAATCAGCAGAGCATTATATTCTGCGACATTGTTGGAGCATGGCTCATTAAGAGAATAAGCACGGTATATGACCAATTTGGTCAGGAGAAACCAAAACAATTCCTACTCCTGTGACAATATTGCCTTTAGGTCCAACTCTTGATGCTCCATCAAAGTATAATTGTCAAATGTCATCCTTTAAAGTCATGTTGCAATCCACGACTTCATCTGGAATGTCCTCATATAGCTTCGATGTTTCAGGTATAGGGTGAGCTGCTAAGAAATCAGCTAATGCTTGACCCTTCACTAATTTTTGAGGTACATAGACCATATTATAGGGAGTGAGCAACATCGCCCAGGTGGCTAACCTGGAGTTAAGAATGCTTGGTTTTCTTATCAATACCCGAATAGGATTTATTCTGGAGATGACATGTATAGTTTGTCCTGACACATAATGTCGCATTTTTTGAACAGCAAAAACCAAGGCCAGACATTCCTTTTCTACAGGAGTATACCTGTGTTCAGCTCCGACCATCATTCGACTAAGATAATAAATTGCCTGTTCATGACCCATATCACTTTTGTGCAAGAAGAGCACCAAGTGAATGATCCAAGGCTCGAACATATAGCAAAAATAGTCTCCCTACCACTGGGGGTACCAAAACAGGTAGATTCGTAAGGTATTGCTTGATGTCATTGAAAGCTTTTTGACATGCTTCATCCCAAACAAATGATACACCTTTTTTTAATAGACGAGAGAAAGGCTGACATCTTCCAGAAAGGTTTGATATAAATCTCCTGATATAAGCAATGCGACCCTGGAAGCCTCGGAGTTCTTTTAGATTGCATGGAGGACGCATTTCAAGAATTACTTTGATTTTATCAGGATCAACATGGATACCCTGAGAAGTGATGACAAATCCCAAAAACTTGCCACTAGAAACCCCTAAGAAAGACTTAGTAGGGTTCATTTTCAATTGATGCTGACGCATCAATTCAAATACTGTCTTCAAGTCTTGAATGTGATCATCTTTTGATCGACTTTTGACAGCAATGTTATCTACGTAACATTCAACTATCTTTCATAGATGATCTTAAAAGATGTTGCTCATGGCCCGTTGATACGTGATACCGGTGTTTTTTAAGCCCAAACGGCATAACCGTATAGCAGGAGACTCCAAGGGGTGTACGAAAAGCAGTATGCTTCTCATCTTCTGGATGCATCTTAATCTGATTGTATCCTGAGAACCCGTCCATGAAAGACATGCGTTCAAAACCGCATGTATTGTCTATCATGACATCAGTAATGGGAAGTAGAAATTCGTCCTTTGGACAAGCCGCATTAAGATCTCGAAAATCTATGCAAACTCGGACTTTTCCGTTCTTCTTCATAACAGGAACAATATTGGCAACCCAGTCTGGGTGTTGTTCTTCACGAACAAAGCCACATGTAATCAGCTTTTTGACTTCTGCTTCGATTGCATCCATCTTGTCTGGTTGAAAATGCCGTTGCTGTTGTTTCACAGGCTTGGCATTAGGAAGAATATTGAGTTTATGAGTAGCAACTTTAGGATCTAGACCCGGCATATCCTCATACCTCCATGTAAAATATCGATATATCTTAATCAGTTGTATCAACTCTTCATTTTCATCTTCAAAAAGGTTCTTACTGATGAATATTGGCTTGGACGTAGTTCCGTCTCCAACGTCAATCTGAACAATCTCATCCTCTGTAGGTGGTTGTCGTTGTTCAAAACGAAGCTCCCACTGAGTGTCCATCTGTTGGGCCCAAGGGTCATTTTCAAATGGCTCAGATTCACCTTCAGTTTACCATGTTGACTGAGAATACCACTCAGATTCATCGTAATAGTCTCCTCCAGCATATGAGGAGTAGGATGTATCAGATTCGATGAAATAGATTTCTTCCGAATCTGAGGATTGTGAAGAACTAGAAGAGAATTCTTCTTGTATACGTCATTAAACATGTGGGACGGATCATATCCCAACCCATGACGAGTTTTCTGGTAAAACGGATCACCACATACTGGTAATCGTCTACCTTTGCCTTGATTGAGACCTCGTATAGTCTTCAAATCATATCCCATTTTCTGGATAATCTTAAGAGATTGTTGACTATATTTGTCAATTCGGATTTTTCCTTTATCTTTATCTCTAAGATCATCTGTCTGAACAACAGGGATATTTCTAGCCAGACCAAACACAATTTGGTGCTTGTTTTTATCAGACGGAATCACGAAATAAGATTCTTCGTGATGTCTAAAAGTTACACAAGCTTGTGATGGCGAGACTACAGGAAGAAGATAGGTAGAAGATGTTAGGAACTTTTGAGCATAAGGTCCAACATCGACATGTGGAGGAAAGGAATTTTCTTTATGGTCAATGTATAAGGTTTTCTCTGTACTTATGTCATTTATATGATGACTTTGATCATCAGAAGATAAAGTTATTCTTTCAATAAATTTGACAGCCATATACCCAAAAGGAAATCTTCATTGATATTAGAAAGTATAGAATGATCAATATTTACATTATTTATAATTTGACCACTATGCTTCGGATTGATCATTAGTGGATCGTCTTCCGTCTTCTGCGTAGACTTGCTAAGGTTGATGATCAGTGGGGGTTCTGGATCATTTATATAAAGAGTACGTCCCTTAACCTTGATCATAAGGAGTTGAGCTTGGCTCTTGATTGGAATCTTCACAGCTTTCAGATGAAGCCCGAGTTTTCCTTTAACCTTGATTATCAAAGGTTGATCATTGACAGATTGAGGTTGGATTTGGCCTGAGACCTTGATTTTCAAAGGTTGCTCTTCCGGAGGATCTTCATTGACAGACTGATCTTCGGCAGATGATTGATCTTCAGCTATATCTGATATCCTTTACATGCTCCTGTTTATAGAGCATCGAGTCAGAGAAATATGCTTCAACACCCTTAAAGGGATTGATATCAGCAAATTCAGTCTTCACAACCCCTTGTGAATCTACGTACTTGAAGCATTGGTGGAGAGTTGAAGGCACAATGTTATGCTCATATATCCACGGTCTTCCAAGAAGGATGTTGTAGGATACGTCTGAGTTAATAACATAGAAAGTAGCCATAGTTCGAAGATCGCCAATTTGAATCTTTAGACGAATCTTCCCTAGTGGTTTACTCTTGCCAGAGTTGAAACCAACTATCGTGGTACTAGTGTAAATCAAATCACTAGTAGGAATCCACAAAGGTCTTAGCATACTCTGAAGAATAATGCTAATAGAAGACCCAGGATCATAAAATCCTGTCAATCTCAGTGGATTCAATATATCCAGTGTAGCACAAAAGCCTGTCGTGCTTGTTATGCTTCAACAACATATCTTCTTGTGTGAAGGTAATGTTAGGAATTACCTCCATCACACTATGACATTGTGGACACGACACTGGTTTATTGTCAGGACTCTTGAGTTGAGCTAAGCATGAGTCTGCTTGTAGCAAAGCTTCACTCAAAGTCTCTCTGCTTTCTTTAGAAAGACGAAGCAGCTCGAATATAGATAGTCTAGCCGGAGTATTGGCTAACTGGGCTAGAATATCAAATTTGTAGGGCTTCATCACCATCCCTTGATTTGAAGTAGATTTCAAGGGAACGTCAAGCGTACTACTTTCTTTCCCTTTCTCAACCACCGATGGTTTAGCAGGAACAGAAGATGATTGAACTGGGATCGTTTCTACAACATCCTTTGCTTCTTTGGAAGATCCCTCGTAATCTTTGTGTATTCTTTCTCAGATCTCGTACCAGCAAAGCTTTCTTCTTCAGAATCATGAGAAGGAAGTACCATATGCAGGATTTAGTCTTCTTTCCCTTAGCCTTCTTCTTGCGAGGATTTTTTAAGAGGAAGCTCAGAACCCAATCCAACAGTGGATTTTTGACTTTGAATCTGTAAAGGAAGTCGCATTCCTTTATCATAGTTCAAACCCTCTGCCTTTTGAAAGTCATAACCCATCTTTTTCATGAGATGGACTGATTGCTGACTATACAAATGAGTAGGTAGCGGACTTTCAATGGGTGGGACAGAGGAAGAGGAGCAGAGATCTTTGTAACCACAGAAGAAGAAGAAGGCATAGAGACTTCCGTAGAAGGAGGAATAGAAATCTCTGTAGCCATAGAAGAAGGAGGAATACTCGGGATAGAAGGAAAGATCCCTGTAGAAGCTTTCTCATAAGCAGCGAAAACTTGTTGTGCCCTGTATAAGGGGACACTGTTCATAGCTAACTACTGCTGATGAAAAGTTTGAGCTTAGTAGGAGGAGCCAAACTTGGAGGACATATATTTAAACCTTTCAGTCTATCCTCCAAAGAAATGTCATCCCAAAGATGGTCCAAATCATCAAGATCTGGAATAACATGAAAAATCATGTTGCAGGTTTTGACTTTTTTACCTTTCTTGGATTTTGAAGTTTTACCTTCATTATCCATTTCTGGCACTAAATCAGGGTGCACCCACATGATTTTACCATTTTTAAGTGTAAGAGACAAAAGCCCTTCATTTTGCTCTCTGGCAGGCGGGATATTCACAATTTTCATCGTCGCCTTTAGAATTGGGACAAT
>JANAVB010008599.1:27427911-27470411 GCA_029216955.1 Iris pallida
CAATCTCCTCCTACTTGGGGCCGAACCTACACACCACACTCCCAAACACAAAAATCACACCAAATATATATACGTATATATAGTAACCACATATATATATAATATATATATATATATATATCTAATATATATATATATATTATATATATAATATATATATACAATATATATAAAATATATAATATATATATATATTAATATAATATATAGTTAAATAATATGATACTTAGGAAAACACTCTAAACACCTAGAAATCTGGAATTAAATATTAAAACAACATTTAACCAATATCTAATAAATCTACATATGTCCAAATAGGGATTTTTCCACTAGGACATGATCCTACACATAGGACACATCTCTAAGTCTCCAAATGGACACGAAATAGACACAAATGGAGACACAACCATGGGGGGTCATTCCTATGGGTCAAAATTAACCTAATGCATGAGAGAAATGAGAAGGAGAAGGGATTTATACCTCCCGGTGATTCGGATCGAAGAAAAAGCTTCCCGATACGCCACCGACACGTAGGAATCCCAAACGGACATGAACGAGCTCCGAATCCTCCCAAACTTGGCTAGCTTCCTCCTTGGCTTGAGTAGAGAAGGAAAGAAGAAGGTTGGGTGGAAAAATGGAAGAATTTGGTGGAGAAAAAGCTAGGGATTGCTCTCTAAATTAATTTGGAGAAGAACAAGAGAGAGAAAAGAAGAGAGATAATGAAATGAAGATGATGATGACTCACTCCTTATCCCCCCATAGGTGGCTGCCCAAAAAGGGTGAGGTGTCCCCTATTTGAATGTCCAAAATGCCCTCCACTAATCTATTTGATTTAAATTAGGAATGGGTTAAAGGTTGAGGTCAATTTAGTCTAGTTTTAAGTCTCTAATTAAACTAAACCTATCCATAAATAATTAGTCTAACTACTAACTAAAATTAATATCATGTGGACTAAAATTAATATCATGTGGGCCATGCCTAACTAGTGTGTGGGTCCCACTAGAGTCAAACTACCCTTCCGGGTCTCCGTTTCAAGTCAGATTGAGTTGAAATTCGAACCCTACTCAAATAACCCCAAAACAATATCATAAATAATAAAATAAATTTTAACCCCAAAATATATCATAAATAATAAAATAAATTTTAAAAATACAAAATGATAAAAATATCCCTGTTTCTGAAAACTGGGGGTGACATTCCCACTTGACATAACCATACAAGGGAGCCATGCTCCATAACTCATTCCATCCGGCCAATTAAGAAAGACTGCATCATTCTCGATTCTTTTAATTTCCAACGCAAACCATGATCCAAATTATAATCAAATCCAACAAGCCAACCAGATGCCTCCTTGTGGAGCGGGGCATTACAGTACCATACATTATCAAGCACGTCACCCTATAAAGGAGCATTAGAAGATAAATTAATAGCATAAGCAAAAGTGTTGAGAGCCTGAATAATGTTCGATAAATTTTGCTCTGATAGCAAATATCGTACCCACTCCATCAGTTTTTGTTTATACGTTTTGCGACATCATTAAGCTGAGGTGTCGTTGGCGAAGACTTTTGATATTGAATCCCTTGCTCTTTGTAATAAGCATCAATAGACCTATATTTGTCTCCATTGTCGGACAAACATATTTCAACTTATTGCACGTATCTTTTTCAACTTAGGCATGAAACTCCTTGAAAGTATAAAGCACTTGATTCTTAATCTTTATATTATAGACTCAAACATTTTTGGAATAATCATTAATAAAAGTTACAAAATGAGAAGCACCATCAATAATTTTTACCTTCATTGGGCTGCAGACGTCCTAGTAAATCAGCTCGAGCAATGCATGCTTCCTTGAAAATGGATGACTTTGGAAATACACCATATTATGCTTTCCAGCCATGTAGTGCATTGACCTCTCCAATTTTGTATACTTTAATCCAACAATCACTTGTTCAACAAGTAGCTTATTCTTTTCTCGCTGATATAGCTAAGTTATCTGTACCATAACTCAGTAGATGCATCATTGACTTCATTCACATTATGTACCCTTATGCTCTCCCTTCCATATAGAGTATAGTCCGAACAACTTGCTTCCTCTAGAAATCACCAACGAACCTCTGGAAAGCTTTCACTGATAGTTTCCTAAGAGATTGAAAAATATCTCATCTAACCTTCAAATGACACCAGGTTGAAATGGATATCGGGATGATGATGAATAACTTTGAGCATAAAAGTTACTCCTATATTTCTCTTTAAATGTACATCTCCTATAGCAACAATCTTTAACCCATTCCTGTTGCCCACCTTCAATACTCTATAGTCTCATATTGTGTATATGGCAAATAGTACCCCGTTATGAGATATGTAAGCCGAAGCCCCTGAGTCCATCAACCAATAATTATTATTTCATGAGATATTCATGTTAACCTCATCGCAATAATGACATTACTTCATGTGTTGAGATGGCCACTATCGTGTTCTCACTTTGCTTCTTATTGTCGCCCTTCTGATCTCTTTCTTCCAAGCAAAAGTGTTTCGCTTGATGTGACCTTTCTTGTCACAATGGTAATACTCAGAGTCTTTATATTGATAATTGGACTGGCCTCTTCTACTGTCCGGACCCCTGCTTTTACCCCTGTAATGGTTCTCTAAAACAAGCACTTCTGAATAGGATATGGATAATGTGCCTAGAGATTTCAACACCCCCGCTCTAGCCCAAATAATCCTACTCAGTCTTCATGGACTCTGGCCCAACCCATTGGATCTGGTCCAGTCTGGATTCATGAATTAAACTAGGGACAATGTTCAAACAGTTCGCTTAAAAGATGCGGCCCAACTGCACTTGTTATTAGCATATCTATAATCCTTGGCCTGCTTGAAAACTCTGGCCCAACCGACTATAAATCCCAAGCCAGAACCGAGCCCAAAAGAACGACTTAGTCCACATAAAACCAAAACCTAATAATCACCCCTAAATTTACTATTATTCTAATCATTTTTTTAGAGAAAGAGAGCATAGAAGGAAAGAGGGAACTCATGGAAGAAAGCTACGGTTAGGGGTGAGCATTCGGTTAATTCGGTTCCAACCTAACCGAGTGACTAAAAACTAAATTCGACCGCTCGCGAAACCAAATAAGCAAAATCGAAATCGAACCAAAATACCCCAACTGAATCAAACGGAACCAAATTAAATCAGTTCGATTTTCGGCTTATTCGGTTTATTTGATTTTTATTTTATTTACGCTTTTTTGTTAATATATATAGTAACTAAATATACCAATATATATATTATAATATATATATATATATATATATATATATAAAAATAAACTAAATTTTTTTATTCGATTTTCTTCTTTTAGACCGAAACTTGAAACCGAATAAGAAATTTAGTATTTTCAAAACTGAAATCGAACCAATTTTTATCGAACCGATTTTTTTTATTCAGTTCAGTTCGTTCGGTTCAATTTTTGGTCCAAAATCGAATAATGCTCACCCCTAGCTCCGGTCGAGGGCGCCTGGCTGTAGGGATGGCCGAAGGAGCTATCGAATCAAAATTCTCAGGATCGACGGCTCACCGGATCTAAGAAGGCTCGGTCAATCGAAGCTTGGGTGGAGGGAGGAGGAACTAGAGGGGTATCGAGAAGCAGGGCCAGCTCGTCGGATCTTGGCTGCAGGATCGAGGAGCGGATGTCGACGCTACGGCTAGAGATCGAGGCGGTAAGTTAAAGTGACAGTCCGCGGATGACTGGTGGAGGAGGCAGCTAGGCGTCTAGGCTGGAGCGGTGGTCGATGTTCGACAAAAGGGAGGAGATCGACGGAGTAGTGGTCATGGTCAGAGAAGTCGAGGATGGTGGAGGAACAACTGGGAAGAGGAGGTGGGCAGAGACTTCTCACCACGGCCAAGGGAGGTGCTAGGAGTCCGAAATGAAGGACAGAGCGGAGAGGGCTGTAAGCACCCTAATTTTTGGGGATTTTTTTTATTATATGATTTTTATATATTAAACCATATTTTACTTTTAATTATGGTTATATAGGCACTTTGTCGTAGCTTTAATTTTTTGAAGCACAACAATTATCAATTTCTCAAATCTAGTTTCATATTCGTAATCTAGACGAGTCCACCTTCATTTTGATATATCATGTCTCATTCAAGCATATTTTCTTGCACTACATATTTCTTGTACAACTTTGGGATCAAAATAGTCATTTTAACCATTACCATAAAATTACATGTATTTTGTAATTTTGATTTGAGGCCCAAATCCGATCCACGCCATTCGACCCAATATACGGTTTTGACCTATTTTTAGCCTACTACACACATGCTAATTGTGTCCCACTCAATTGAGTTCTCATCTGCTATTTATTTTCAAATGGCACACAAGATCCATTAATTAGCCTTTCGGAGTCAAATTTGATTATAAAAATCATACTGACCTAGAACTTGTCCAACTAGCATTAGTTGAGCCTATAATAGCTTACCATAACTTATTAGGATGAATTTATATTTATTTTTAGAGATTTTGTACATCCATACAATAGTTTAAACCAACCCACCATTGACTTTCCAAATTAGGAAACTCAATATTCCCCTATAGATTCAATATTGCATATCTATTTATTGGAGCAACCAAATCAAACCAAACTTTCCTAAACCTTCTCTACCCAAACCCAAACCCTAACCCTTTAACCCTTTAAAATTTATATATAGATGCATATAAAGTGGCACCAACCTCCCTCTATCCTCATAATCCTAAAATTCCTTCAGCCTATACACCAGCCGACCACTTTCAACCGCAGCAGCAGTTTCAACCCCTTCCCGACCTCCTGTGATGTTCCACGAATATTCTTTGCAAAGCTAACACGACCCTCTACAATCTATTTCCCATACATTTACAATCCCTTCTAGTACACCAAAATAGCCCTACAAATCAACCGAAGTTCGAGATCCAAGTCTGAATTCATTCCAGCAGGTATGCTATTTTGCATCTAGGATTACGTGTATTTTTCACCTCATCTTTTCGTAAACTAAAACTAATGGAAAGATCTATGTGTTTATTTTCATGTACAATTGGTCACCCACACAGTTCCAAACAGTTTGTCCGAGACGTCTGTTCTACGGAAAGGTGTCCAAAATATCAGTTTTGTTGTGAGCCAATTTTCATCCACTTTCGGGCTACTTTGACCTTTACTATATTTTTGATAAGAAACTAGACTTCCTAATCTTTCTAAAGCATATACCTTTGGATCATTTTGGTTTCATTTACTATTTATTAAAATTTTGGATGTTTTATTGTAATATCTAACACCAAAATCCATAAGTTCTATGTTTCCAATTGATTTGTCTGATCAACCTTAGTGCACTTGATTCGTCATTGTTATCAATATTTAGTGGATTGGGATATAGTTAGCCTAATTTTTTAGACATTTATACTTGACCTTATAGACAGCTTATATGTATTTGAGCTGGGCTGGAGTCCACTTGATACGTATTTGGCATGTATACATATTCATAATCCTACGTATTTTGGGACTGGGCGTTACATATTTTTTTGGTGGCTCATGCAGGTCGTTAGCCATTTCAGTTATGTTACTATACCGAGCAGACCTGCGAATATGATTAAACCCTTAGGAATCTTAATCCACAACTGTCTTGACAATTCTTTTAGAAGTTTTTCTACCTTCCTTGAACTTCGTATTTGTTCTTGACTATTCTTTATTTGCTTTCTCGTACCATTGCTTCTCGTCCCTTCCTATTTCGGAGCAACGAATGATCGTGCTTTATAGAATTTATCAGAAATTCTTAATTTATAGTATAAATTAGTTTGTTTATTGAATTTTGGTTGCTTGATAGATAGGAGAAGATTAGAGATGCCATATGCAATAGGTATCTAGTGGTATAGATTTTTACAACTAGTGTGCAAGGGTTATAAAATTTTAGAGCATCATATATTTGATGGGGGTAGTGTGACCAAAGGTGGGTAGACGTCCTCAAGGTACAATGTGATTTATGGATGGTAAATTAATGATTGAAATGATTGAAAAAGTTTTATGAATTTACAAGCTTGCAAGAGAGGAGATTGGATTTTAAACGTTAATGAGGTTTTTGTAAGATATAATCTTATGTTTATGAAAAAATTGGTAGGTAGAATTTGTGTTATAAGTCAAATTAGAAAGGAAATTTTATATTTTTAGAGGTATAGCACTTAATGGGGATTGAGAAGAAAATGAAATATTTTGGTGCATTTGACTTCATGAATTTTCGAAAGAATATTATGGTTATTGAGTTAATGTCAACAATAAAAGAAAATTTTAAGGATAGAGATTTGACTTAAAGATAAAATGGTCTTAAAGATTTGGAATATATCTATATATTTGATTTAAGAAATACAATTAGTGGATTTGTTAAATTTTTAGTTTAAGAGACGAATCATCTATCTAAAATTTTGAATTTTTTTTAAGGTTACGAAATTTGAAATTTAGAAGTTGATCGATTAATAATTATGGATTACCAAGATCTTGAGGGGATTGTTAGGAGTGGACTTGCATTTAAACTTTGAGAATTTTAAGGAATATCGATGGATTTACTTTTCGAGAATTAGATGGTCGGAGATTATTATTAGTAATTAATTTTTAGATTCAAGGCTTGAATAAAAATATAGGACGAAACCTTTGAGAAAATTAGTCGGTAGATTCAAAGGTTAAAAAAAATCGAGGATAGTGGTTAAGGGACTAGTAATTAAATTTTTGGCTTGATGGTCAAGGAGGACAAACCTTCAACATGATCGTTCCAAGAACGTAAGCACCATGAGGGACGACTATACGTAATAGTTTTATGATCGGAACATTGCATAAGGAAATTGTTTAAGATTGAATGTTACTCTAGTTATTAGAAGAGACCGTAGTGACATAGTGTACCTTCTGAACTATTCCTAATTACGTTAGCATGATTCATTATTAGTGAGCATTTTTTATTTCGAATACGAAATTCTTTTAAGGTGGGTAGATTGTAAGCACCTTGCGTTTTTATGGTTTTTATTTATTTTATATAATTTTTATATATTAAACCATATTTTATTTTTAATTATGGTTATATAGGCACTTTGTCGTAGCTTTGATTTTTGAAGCACAATATTTATCAATTTCTCAAATCTAGTTCCATATTCGTAATCTAAACGAGTTCATATTTATTTTGATATATCATGTCCTACTCAAGTATATTTTCTTGCACTATATATTTCTTGTACAACTTTGGGATCAAAATGGTCATTTTAGTCATTACCATAAAATTAGATGTATTTTCTAATTTCGATTGAGGCTCAAACCCGATCCACACCATTCGATCAAATATATGATTTTGACCTATTTTGAGGCTACTACACACATGCTAATTGTGTCCCACTCAATTGAGTTCTCATGTACTATTTATTTTCAAATGGCACACAAGACCCATTAATTAGCCTTTGGAGTCAATTTTGATTATAAAAATTATACCGACCTAGAACTAGTCCAAGTAGCCTTAGTTGAGCTTATAATAGGTTACCATAACTTATTAGGGTGAATTTAGATCTATTTTTAGAGATTTTGTACATCCATATAATAGTTTAAATCAACCCACCATTGCTTCCCAAATTGGGAAACTCGATATTCCCCTATAGATTTAATCTTGCATTTCTTTTTATTAGAGCAACCAAATCAAACCAAACTTTCGTAAAACCTTCTCTACCTAAACCCTTGTCATGCGGTCCCATAGGACCGATCGTCCTCGGTAAGGCGTGATGTCGCATGAGCCTAGATTGCGCTCGTGCAAGGCGGGTTCCATAATGGCCGATTACAATAGCTTGCGACGGGATCGCCGCACAGAAGTCCCATGCAGAGACATTGAAAACACTAGCGAAAACTTGAAGCGAAATACAAGTCATTCAAAATGCTCTTTATTGATATTGAAACAAAGGTTACAATGTGGCGCGAGGCTATGATTACAATCACTCAGTCTCACTCTTCTCACAATACAAGTCACTCAACTCTCTCTCATCTCTCAGTATAATTTGATGAGCCAGCGGAGGCTTCAGATAGGCGATGTCCATACATTATGTCCCGTATAAGTCTAGACTCAATACGGTCACACGCCTCGAAACGCTAAGGAACTTCTTGAGCTTCTACCTGTGCCTGCACATGAAAACTATGTGGGTATCAGTACTCAACTGTACCGGTGGTGTAAGCTCCTCGCCCATCCATACAAAATCGACACATTTAATTTACTTTGTGCAACATAATCCCTTTACGATTGTCTTTCTATTCTTGCCTTAGGATCGATTTTAGGACATAAACCCTTGGCCTATTGTGTGTCTCTAGACCATCATCGTGGCTTGCACCAATAACTTACTTATACCTTGCCTCTAGACCCTTCTCGTGCCAATGACATCAACTTATCGACTTGTGCTTGCCTATCGGCCCATATTTGGAATGCAGCAACTTGGTCATGCCATAAACTCTATTCCTGCTTCAATATACTTGAGGCAGTACTTTCCTACTTAGTCTTGCCTATACTTTTACCGTGATAGCATGGTCGTACATGAACATATCGAGGTCGTGCCTCGCAACTTAATACTTAATCAAACTCGCCTTACGGTCCTTCTTGACTTAACTCTTAACGACTCAAATTCGACTTATGCAACTCTGTGCCAACAACTAAATACTTGACGCTACGTCTCGTGCCGAAGCACGTGTCTTTACTATAGCCAAATCTTAGGCTTCATACTGGTGTTGCAACCGTGCATACCTTTCATCGACTCAGTTTGTACCATATTTTAGACTTCTTTTGATTCGATCGATACCGTGCATGCGGATAGCTGCTCAGCACACCAACTTATCTATATGAAAGGTCACTAACATTAACTAGCCATCGAGGACATAGCTAGGAATAGGATGGGTCTGTCAATGCAGGTAGCTCCCCCAATGTCAACCCACCAAATCCATGGTTGCCTATCCAGCATCAACTATACCGTATTTCCTCTATGGCCGGATCGATTCCTATGGCCCCAGGTTGTCATCCGAAGAAACATTGCCCTTCGCGCAAGTTGTCCATGACCACTCACCTACAAGACTCACGTAAATGTATGGCCTAATTTGTGCTACGACTCAAACCCTTTATATTTCGTGCATTGAAACCATACTTGAGCAAAATGTGCTCGGAACCATGAGACTCCCAAACGAGGGATCGCCTCGGCAACAAACCATTGCTTGAACTTTTCATTCTTTGAAATTCAGGGAATGGCTATTGCATAGCTTTCCCGCTTAACTTGAACAAAATGTGTTCTTTAGGTGCCATAGACCGTGGCTAACTTTTTACTGAACCAACCGTGGCTCGTGCCTTAAACCAACTTGCGTTCTATACGATGCTACCACTCAAGTCATACTCTATATGATGAGCCTTAAGATCATGGGACTATGTGGCTATGACAATCGCAGAAATCATAGGACAGTACTAGAATGACTTAGTTAGCCCGACATAACTTGTTGCCTAACTCAATCTACAACAACTTGATAAGCAAAGTCTGCGTCAAGCCTTTGCATCGTAGGAACGTGCCGTGCAAGCGTTCGACTTTGAACAACCAAGTTCTTTGGGTGCCTAGACTTATGCCACAAGCCGTGCGATGCAACTTAACTCGTGGGGCGAGCAAAGGCTATGCCAAGCCTTAGACGCTGGAATCGTGCATGCTTTATCAAGTATTTATGCGGGCAACGCCTATGACTTAGGCTAATTCATAGCTTTATGACGAAAGACCAACTTTTTTTCTTCCAAGCTACAGGACGAAAGACCGAGTGTCATTTTGAAAGCCATCGTACAACACTTCTAAGCCGACCGTGGGACCTTTTTTCATGTTCTAACTCAGTTTAACCCAAGTTGGGATTATTCCTTTAGCTATATGGATTTGTCTCTTTTATTATCAAGCCTACTCGTGCATTTGAAAACTTTTGTTTTATTAGTACGAAGGCCAAGCTGAGACAAGTTCACTGAAGCCACCCACCTGAGCGAGGAGTCGTCTCGACCGAGCAAGTCTTCGAGCAGCCATTGCATGGCTAAGTTCGAACGCCGTTGGCATTCGATTCTTCCGATTGAGCTGAGAGGGACGGGACATTACATTATATACCACTCAGAAAAAGTTTTATCCTCGAAACTAACAGATTACACTTATCGACTAATAACTTGATTCAACATCCAACGATTCTCGCACACATTCCCCCTATGCATTTCTTCAATCCGAGCCATGCTCGTTCTTTGGTTATCTTTTGACACGAACAACTATATCTTCGACTTGAGTAACTTGCACTCGTCGCGCATACGAACAATCTCAGTTCTAGGCAAACCACCTGATCAACCAACATTCAAGTTTGTCTCAAATCTAATGATCGCATTACCATCAATATTTCTTCGAAATACGATTTCAAAATCCTCGATACTTTGTCGTTCCTCTAGTCTTACTTGAATTCAACGTATTACTTAGATCGTGCACATATTCCAGGCATCCCCAAAATACTTATATTTCAGCCAAGCCTCATGATAGAGAATCCGCTATCAACACTCGAGTTGGATCGTGCACATATTCAAGCGTCCCTGAAATATATGCATTTCAGCCAAGACTCGCGAGTGGTGTCCCCATAATTTGAATCATTCTATCCACCAATACCGATATTCAATCATATCAATCCTCAAGATCAATCATACGATACTAACTCTCAAAACATGGACGTCTTGCCTAACCATTAGGCCCTCTCTCTAGGCTAAAGTCAATCGTCAATATAGTTCTCAAACAATAATATCAACACTGACCCCAATCCTAAGGTCAAACCAAAGTTGATAATACGGTGTTTCCTACCCAAGCTCGTATCACTCGATTTCTAAACTTCGAGCATAGATTACTATTCGCACTTGTCACACTTAGTTCAAGGGATCCGAGTCGTTCAACAAAGCCATCCTACGGTAAGTCATGTTCAACCAATTCCTCGACATATCATTATCGTACATCCAAACAAGCAATTTGCATAGTCTATCTCTTTGAACCCATTCGATATAATCTACCTATCCAAGTCAAGTTCACCACGAGAAAATTTGTCACTAAACCATAATTCTCATTTAATATTCCCTAAGTCGTTTATCACAATTCACGAAATCGATCACAAGGTCGTCTAGCATAACAATATGTCATGCCACAATCTCACGCAAGTCCGACTATCCATGCTTGGACATGAAATCACTATATATTCTCGCAGGATACTCGTTCTCATTGGGGTGTAACTCTTTCTTTGAGTCTAAACTGATTCATTCTCGATACGCAGATTGGATCTACTCAATCCTCAAGTTTACTAAATCGTCAATCACAAGTCCGACCAATCCTCGAATTCACCTTCGCGTCAAACCACAAGTCAAAGCAATCTAATTTGCCATGCCCTGATTTTTCGAGTTCGATCATTCCCGCGACATGAATCAACATGTCAGCATTCACGCGGAACGATCGCCCAAAATCTGACGTATCGCATGTGCGAGGCTGGAGTTACGCTCGCACAAGACAAGAACGTCGACATTGTGGTTATCGTTGAAGCAATCAAGATACTTTCTTTTCCCCAAACATTCATTTCAATCAAAATTCCTAAATATATTATCCATCAAACAGTAACATTTTACACGATCGTTATTCTTCGAATTAGAGTACCTCTGAGTTATCGTACATCGATCTTTGATACACCTCAATACCATCGATGATGTACATAACTTGACGATCTTCCTTTGCATCAAACTCTGAGTCGTGCAACTGGTGCTATCATTTGAACTGGATTACCAAAATCTCTTCAAAATTCAAGATCAAATTAGTTCAAACCCAAAATCATGTATGTTCATCCATCTATCTTAAGTCATCAAGCAACATTTTTCTCAAGTTGCATCGTTCTATGCTAAGCTCAAACCATCGAGCGATCTTATCCAAATCCTTAGAGTCAATTTCGTAACTTCAAAATCAAACTTTTCATGCACGCTAACTTTCCATCGTGCTAACGTTTTGTATATGGTTCATTGATTTTCTCGATCGAGTCATCCGTTCGTTATACATTAACTTCCCTCAATCCAATTTACCTATTCATCATTTTTGCATTTGTACTTGCATAATCCTAATCCGGTGCGTGTTGTTTCTAGTTCATTCGAATCAACTTATCAAACTCCAAGACTACAACTTGCTCAATGATACTCAATCTAAGGCTTTTCATATATACGACACTTGCTGATAGACTAATTGGCACCCTATATCCTCAATCGGTCGACTTTCTCGAGGCTATCCCATACACCAGAATCAAAATCAGTTTCTTTGAATATCCGTTCAAACCATTCCTCAAATTCTAAGCACGCTCATCTATACCGCATTGAAGATAACATCGTCGTTCGATAGCACCTCTATCGTAACTACCCAACACTTTTATGAATCGAGTCTAACTCATTCTTGCCCGACGTAATTTTGGTGTATATGTCCAGTCCGACTTACCCAACCGTGCTTTACATGAACTGTCTTTTATTTTGTAAAAACTATTCTCATACGATTTGCAAATTACATAGACTTATTGTATGGACATCCCGCGGAACATTGAGAGAGAGTGCACTAACGATATCAATCGGGAAACAACATCAGTGTTTGCGAAAACAACATCAGAGTTAAAATTTCAAGCAAAAGTCCAAGGACGTAAAGCCGTGCTCTGATATCATTATATCATGCCCCGATCCTGTAGGACCGATCGTCCTCGCTAAGGCGTGATGCCGCACGAGCCTATATTGTGCTAGTACAAGGCAGGTTCTATAACAGCCGATTATAACAGCTTACGACAGGGTCGTTACACAAAATTCTCAAGCATAGACATTGAAATAACACCAGCAAACTTGAAGCAAAATACAAGTCATTCAAAATACTCTTTATTGATATTGAAACAAAGGTTATAATATGGCGCGAGGCCATGATTACAATCACTCAATCTCACTCTTCTTACAATACAAGTCACTTAGCTCTCTCATCTCTCAGTACAATTTGACGAGCCAGCAGATGCTTCAGATAGGCAATGTCCATACATTATGTCCCGTATAAGTCCAGACTTCATGCGGTCGTATGCCTCGAAATGCCAAGGAACTGCGTACCTCGACGCATCCAAGCGAGCTTCGCGCCAACGAGCTTCTACCTGTGCCTGCATATAAAAACTGTGTGTGTGTCAGTACTCACCTGTACTGGTGGTGTGAGCTCCTCGTCCACCCATACAAAATCGATACGTTTAATTTACTTTGTGCAACATAATCCTTTTACGATTGTCTTTCTACTCTTGCCTTAGGATCAATTTTAGGATATAAACTCTTGGCCTATTGTGTGTCTCTAGACTATCATCGTGCTTTGCACCAACAACTTACTTATACCTTGCCTCTAGACCCTTCTCGTGCCAACAACGTCAAGTTATCGACTCGTGCTTGCCTATCGGCCCATATTTGGAACGCAGCAACTTGGTCATGGCATAAACTCTATTCGTGCTTCAATATACTTAAGGCAGTGCTTCCCCACTTAGTCTTGCATATACTTGTGCCGAGATAGCGTGGTCGTGCATGAACATATCGAGGTCGTGCCTCGCAACTCAACATTACTTAATTAAACTCGCCTTACGGGCCTTCTTGACTTAACTCTTAGCAACTCAAATTCGACTTATGCAACTCTGTACCAACAACTAAATACTCGATGCCACGTCTCGTGCCGAAGCACGTGTCTTTGCTATAGCCAAATCTTAGGCTTCATACTAGTGTTGCAACCGTGCATTTTTTGACTCAGTTTATACCGTGTTTACACTTCTTTTGATTTGACCGATACCGTGCATGCGGATAGCTGCTCAGCACGCCAACTTATCTATATGAAAGTTCACTGGCATTAACTAGCTATCGGGGACATAGCTAGGAATAGGATGGGTCGGTCAATGCAGGTAGCTATCCCCAATGACAGCCCACCGAATCCATGGTTGCCTATCCAGTATCAACTATACCGTATTTTCTCCATGGCCGGATCGATTCCTGTGGCCCCAGGTTGTCGTCCGAAGAAACATCGCCCTTGCGCTCAAGTTGTCCATGACCACGCACCTACAAGACTTCATCTAGACTCACATAAATATATGGCCTAATTTGTGCTACGACTCAAACCCTTTACATTTCGTGCATTGAAAACATACTTGACCAAAATGTGCTCGGAACCATGAGACTCCCAAACGAGGGACCGCCTCGGCGACAAACCATCGCTTGAACTTTTCATTCTTTGAAATCTAGGGAACGGCTATTGCATAACCTTCCCGCTTAACTTGAACAACACGTGTTCTTTAGGTGCCATAGACCGTGGCCAACTTTTTACTGAACCAACCGTGGCTCGTGCCTTAAACCAACTTACGTTCTATACGATGCTACCGCTCAAGTCATATTCTATATGATGAGCCTTAAGATCGTAGGACTATGTGGCTATGACAACCGCAGAAATTGTACGACAGTACTAGAATAACTTAGTTAGCCCGACATAACTTGTTGCCTAACTCAATCGTGCAACAACTTGACGAGCAAAGGCTGTGTCAAGCCTTTGCATCGTGGAAATGTGCCGTGCACACGTTCGACTTTGAATAACCAAGTTCTTTGGGTGCCTAGACTTATGTCACAAGCCGTACGGTACAACTTAACCCGTAGGGCGAGCAAAGGCTATACCAAGCCTTAGACGCTGGAATCATGCATGCTTTATCAAGCATTTATACGGGTGACGCCTATGACTTAGGCTAATTCATAGCTTTGTGGCGAAGACCAACTTTTCTTCTCCCAAGCCACAGGACGAAGGACCGAGTGCTATTTTGAAAGCCATCGTGCAACACTTCTATGTCGACCATGGGACCTTTAACCATGTTCTAACTCAGTTTGACCCAAGTTGGGATTATTCTCTTAGCTATGAAAATTTGCCTCTTTTATTATCAAGCCTACTCGTGCATTTGAAAACTTTCGCTTTATTAGTACGAAGGCCAAGCTGAGGCAAGTTCACCGAATCCACCCATCTGAGTGAGGAGTCGCCTCGATCGAGCAGGTCTTCGAGCAGCCGTTGCATGGCTAACTTTGAAGCCGTTGGCGTTTCGATTCTTCCGATTGAGCTGAGCGGGACGGGGCAACAACCCTAACCCTAACTCTTTAACCCTATATATATATATAAAGTGGCCACCAACTGTCACGCCCCGCTCCCGTAGGAGCGATCGTCCTCGCTAAGGCGTGATGCCGCACGAGCCTAGATTGTACTCGTGCAAGGCGGGTTCCATAACGGTCGATTACAGCGGCGGCGACTGGGTCGTCGCACAGAAGTCCCCAAGCAGGGACATTGAACACGCAGCAAAATTTAGAACAAAGCACAAGTTATTCAAAGGAAGCTCTTTATTGATATCGAAACAACGGTTACATTGGGGGCGCAAGGCCGAGATTACAATCACTCAAATTCACTCGTCTCACATTACAAGTCACTCTGCTCTCTCTCATCTCTCGATTATAATGCTTGAGCCAGCGGAAGCTTCGGAAGGCGATGTCCATACATTATGTCCCGTATAAGTCTTTAACTCCACGTGGCCGCACGCTTCGAATCGCCAAGGAACTCTATGCCTCGACGCATCCAAGCGAGCCCCGTACCACGAGCTTCTACCTGCGGCTGCACATGAAAACTATGTGGGTGTCAGTACTCAACTGTACTGGTGGAGTGAGCTCCTCGCCCACCCATACAAAACCGACACGTTTAATTTACTTTTGTGCAACATAAACCTTTACGATTGTCTTTCTACTCTTACCTTAGGATCGCTTTTAGGACTGACTCTCAGCCTATTCAGTGTGTTTAGACCGTCACCGTGCTATTGCACCAATAACTTCCTTATCCTTGCCTCTAGACCTTTCTCGTGCTTGCAACGTCAACGCACCAACTCATACTTGTCTTTCGTGCCATACTCTGGGACGTAACGACTCGGTCGTGCTTATATCTGAGGCAGTGCCTCCTCGCTAAGTCATGCCTTTACTTGTGTTGTGACGACGCGGCCGTGCCTCGCATTGCGAGGTCGTGCCCTGCAACTTAACATAACTTAACCAACTTGCCCTACGGCCCTTCCAGACTTAATCTCGAAACGTATAATCCAACTTGTGGAACTGGTGTTGAGAACTCAAGCACGACGCCATATCTCGTGCCGAAGCACGTATCTTTACGCATAGCCAAATCTTAACACTTCGAATACCTTATGTGCATACCGTACACGCTTTACATAACTCAATACATACCGTGCTTACACTTCCTTTGTTACGACCGACACCGTGTATGCGGATTCGCCGCGTAGTACGCCAATTATCTATATGAAAGGCCACTGGCATGACAAGCCATCGCGGACATAGCTCGGGTAGGCGGTTGGTCCTTCAGCGCAGGTAGCGAGCCCCGTTGAAAGCCCCCGACTACCCACGCAATAAAAGCATGCGCTGCTATAACGTCTACCTCCTAGGACGACTGGGCCCGGTGCCTCGGCGTATAACCAGTCTAGGCAGAAATCCTTGTCGACAAGGTGTCCAATGACCACGCACCTACGAGACATCTAGACTCACGTAAATGCATGGCCTAATTTGTTGGTACGATTGGAACAATACTTAGCAACACGTGCTCTGAACCACACTTTGCGTAACGTACATCGGGACCGCGAGACTCCCAATCGAGGGACCACCTCATACATCTTAACGTGGATAGGAATGCGAGACTCCCAACCGAGGGACCGCCTCGAACAACTTAACGTGGATAGGAACGCGAGACTCCCAACCGAGGGACCGCCTCGAACATCTTAACGTGGATAGGAACGCGAGACTCCCAACCGAGGGACCGCCTCGAACATCTTCACGTGGATAGGAACATCTCATACTCCAATGTATTCCGTACGACGCTATCGTCCAAGTCACACTCTATGTGACGAGGCTAAAGACCGTGGGAACGAATGGCTATTTGCAGCCGTAAGAACCGTGGGACCGTGCATACGCTCAACTTGAACAACCAAATTGTTTGGGTACCTAAACTCATGCCATAAGCCGTGCGATACAACTTAGCTCGTGGGACGATCAAGGCTACGTCGAGCCTTGCTTCGAGGAAACGTGCATGCTTTATCGAGCATATACGCGGGCGACGCCTATGACTTAGGCTAACTCATAATTTGTGGCGAATACCAACTTTCCTTCTCCCAAGCCACGGGACGAAGGACCGAGTGTCGTTTTCAAAGCACGCCGTGCACCAACTCTAATCCGACCGTGGGACGTTTTCCATGTTCTAAACTCGATTCGATCCGTCAGGATAATTCTCTTTAGCAATATGGATTCGTCTCTTTTATTGTTAAGCCTACTTGTGCAAGTTGAAAACACACGAATTATTAAGTGAAGGCTGAGATGAGGCAAGTTCACCGAAACTACCCCACCTGAGCGATGTATTCGAGTCGCCGTTGCAAGGCTAAGTCCGAACGCCGTCGGCGTTTCGATTCCTCCGATTGACTTCGCGGGACGGGGCACTACACCATACACCACTTAGAACAAATCTCGTCCTCGAGACTTTCCTGAAGGCAAACCATCCTACCATTTCTATGGCCAAGACTTAATCGTACACACTCCGCCTACGCGTTTCTTCGATTCCGTGCCATGCTCGCACTTATCACTAACTTAGTCGTAAGGCACACCAACCGATCAACCAATTCGAACTCGTCTCAAATCAATGATCGCATTACCATCACATTTCTTCGAAACTCACGATTTAAAATCGTTGACACTTTCCCGTTCTGCAAGTCTCACTTGATTCAACGTATCACTTAGTTGGATCGTGCACATATTCTAGGCGTCCCCAAAATACATGCATTTCAGCCAAGCCTCGTGATAGAGAATCTGCCATCACCACTCGAGCCAGATCGTACATATATTCGGGCGTCCCTGATATACGTGCATGTCAACCGAGCCTCATGAGTGGTGCCTCCATAATTCCTATCGTTCCGTACCGGGACGTCTGCCTAACCACTAGGCTATGTCTTTCCGTCAGTACTGGAATCATAGTTCCCAAACAACGATATCAACACTGACCCTATCCTAAGGTCAAACCAAATCGATGGTACGGGGTTTTCTACCCAAGCTCGTATCACTCCGATTTCTAAACATCGAGCATCGTTTTCTATGTACATTCCAATATTCGTTGCACGGGGCCCGAGTCGTTCAGTAGGCCATCCTACGATAAATCACGTTTCAACCGATTTCCTCGATAAGACATTTCGCTCGTTCATCAAGCCATTTCGTATAGTCTATCTCTTTGAACACGTTCGACATAATCCGCCTATCAATCGTTCCAAGTCAAGCACGCTACGACACATTTTATCGCTAAACCATAATTCACGTCTCATATTCCCTAAGTCATTCATCCCAATTCACGTAATCGATCACAAGGTCGTCCGACTTAACAATATGTTGCGCTCCGATCTCACGCGAGTCTGATCATCCACGGTGGTTCATGAATCACCATGCAACGCTCCCGCGGGATAATCATCCTCATCGGGACGTAACTCTTATTTTGTGTCTAGACTAGTTCATTCTCGAAGCGCGGATTGGACCTACTCAATCCTCAAGTTTCATTCCTTCATCAATCATAAGTCCTACAAATCCCCGAATTCACCTTCGCATCAAGCTAACAAGTCGATACAATCGAAGTTGTTGTGCCCTGATTTTTCTGAGTTCGATCATCCCCGCGACATGAATCACCATGTCAGCGCTCACGCGAAACGATCGTCCAAAATCCGACGCAACGCATGTGCGAGGCTAGAGTTGCGCTCGCGCAAGACAAGATCATCGACGATGTGGTTATCCGCGTAACCATCAAGACACGATCACTTTCACTCAACCTTCATCTCAATCAAAATCCAAAGTATAGCATCCAATCGAATAATAGCACTTGCACGATCGCCATTCAACGAGTCAGAGTACCCCGAGTTATCGCATATCATCTTTGATACGCCTCAATACCATCGCGACGATAACGTGACAATCTTCGTTTGCAACGAATTCTGAGTCGTGCGAATGATGCTATCGTCCGACTGGATAATCTCATCGATATTTAAATTCAATTTCGATCATCACCCCTCGAATCGTTTACAAGATCAATTCGTTCAAATCTGAAATCACGTATTATTCATCCGTCTATTTTAAGTCATCGATAAATGTATTTCCTCAATTTGCAATATTCCTTTGCTAACTCAGATCATCGAGCAACATTCAATCCAATCCTTAGAGTCATTCGCGTAACTGTAAAATCGAACATCTCATGCACGCTATCTACCCGTCGTGCTAACTTTTCGTATGCGATCCATATCAATTTCCTCGATCAAGTCATCCGTTTGCTACACCTTAGCTTTTCCTCGATTTGATTTATCTACTCAATCATCTTCGCGTTTCATACTCGCGCAATCCTCAATCTTTCGCTCGAATGATTTCCAAGACGGACCATACACCACTCAGGATTCGAGCCATTCGATCTAGTCCAAATCACGTTCGCGTTATTCGCTAAGACATCTTTTGGATTCGTTCGACGAATCCCTAGCGTAATCGCACACGTCGCGTCGACGTACTAAGTCGTTCACACTATTCTTCAAAATCCAAATCAATCTTTCGTGTACGCCTAAGCGTTAGTTCGATAGCGTTCCTATCGATAGACACTCTAAGTGTAGCTTCGTTTTCGACCGAGCGATACTTGATATTGCTCGCAACTCGATTGCACCAAAAGGTCGAGGTACGCGACACGCGGCACAACTTAGCCAAAAGGCCATATGCATAGCCATCCCGCGCGGACTATACTTCGATTTGTACGCTCACTTGCTAGGTCGACGCAAGACTAGTTAGGCATACACGCGACATGTTAGCTTAGCATGCGTTTTCTATCGAGTCAAGTTCGATACCGTTCGGCGCAAATGCCTATCGATGCGTTTAATTGAACGCTTGTACGAGCTTTTGAAAATATTAGACTTATTGTATGGACATCCCGTGGGACAATTGAGAGAGAGCGCACCAACGATAGCAACTTGCGGAAGCAACATTCAGAGTTCGCGGAAACAACGGAGTTAAAGAATTCAATCGATAGTCCAAGGACGTAAAGCCGTGCTCGGATACCATTATGTCATGCCCCGCTCCCGTAGGAGCGATCGTCCTCGCTAAGGCGTGATGCCGCACGAGCCTAGATTGTGCTCGTGCAAGGCGGGTTCCATAACGACCGATTACAGCGGCGGCGACTGGGTCGTCGCACAGAAGTCCCCAAGCAGAGACATTGAACACGTAGCGAAAATTTAGAACAAAGCACAAGTTATTCAAAGGAAGCTCTTTATTGATATCGAAACAACGGTTACATTGGGGGCACAAGGCCGAGATTATAATCACTCAAATTCACTTGTCTCACATTACAAGTAACTCTGCTTCTCTCATCTCTCGATTACAATGCTTGAGCCAGCGGAAGCTTCGGAAAGCGATGTCCATACATTATGTCCCGTATAAGTCTTTGACTCCACGCGGCCGTACGCTTCAAATCGCCAAGGAACTCCATGCCTCGACGCATCCAAGCGAGCCCCGCACCACGAGCTTCTACCTGCGCCTGCACATAAAAACTATGTGGGTGTCAGTACTCAACTGTACTGGTGGAGTGAGCTCCTCGCCCACCCATACAAAACCGATACGTTTAATTTACTTTTGTGCAACATAACCCTTTACGATTGTCTTTCTACTCTTGCCTTAGGATCGCTTTTAGGACTGACTCTCAGCCTATTCAGTGTCTTTAGACCGTCACCGTGCTATTGCACCAATAACTTTCTTATCCTTGCCTCTAGACCTTTCTCGTGCTTGCAACGTCAACGCACCAACTCATACTTGTCTTTCATGCCATACTCTGGGACGTAACGACTCTGTCGTGCTTATCTCTGAGGCAGTGCCTCCTCGTTAAGTCTTGCCTATACTTGTGTTGTGACGACGCGGTCATGCCTCGCATTGCGAGGTCGTGCCCTGCAACTTAACATAGCTTAACCAACTTGCCTACGGCCCTTCCAGACTTAATCTCGAAACGTATAACCCAACTTGTGGAACCGGTGTTGAGAACTCAAGCACGATGCCATATCTCGTGCCGAAGCACATGTCTTTACGCATAGCCAAATCTTAACACTTCGAATACCTTATGTGCATACCGTGCATGCTTTACATAACTCAATACATACCGTGCTTACACTTCCTTTGTTACGACCGACACCCTGCATGCGGATTCGCGCGTAGCACGCCAATTATCTATATGAAAGGCCACTGGCATGACAAGCCATCGCGGACATAGCTCGGGTAGGCGGCGGGTCCTTCAGCGCAGGTAGTGATCCCCGTTGAAAGCCTCTGACTACCCACGCAATAAAAGCATGCGCTGTTATAACGTCTACCTCCTAGGACGACTGGGCCCGGTGTCCCGGCGTATAACCAGTCTAGGCAGAAATCCTTGTTGACAAGGTGTCCAATGACCACGCACCTACGAGACATCTAGACTCACGTAAATGCATGGCCTAATTTGTTGGTACGACTGGAACAATACTTAGCAACACGTGCTCTGAACCACACTTTGCGTAACGTACATCGGGACCGCGAGACTCCCAACCGAGGGATCGCCTCATACATCTTAACGTGGATAGAAATACGAGACTCCCAACCGAGGGACCGCCTCGAACATCTTAACGTGGATAGGAACGCGAGACTCCCAACCGAGGGACCGTCTCGAATATCTTAACGTGGATAGGAACGCGAGACTCCCAACCGAGGGACCGCCTCGAACACCTTAACATGGATAGGAACGTCTCATACTCTAATGTATTCCGTGCGACGCTATCGTCCATGTCACACTCTATGTGACGAGGCTTAAGACCGTGGGAACGAATGGCTATATGCAGCCGTAAGAACCGTGGGACCGTATACGCTGAACTTGAACAACCAAATTGTTTGGGTACCTAAACTCATGCCGTAAGTCGTGCGATACAACTTAGCTCGTGGGACGATCAAGGCTACGCCGAGCCTTGCTTCGAAAAAATGTGCATGCTTTATCGAGTATATACGCGGGCGACGCCTATGACTTAGGCTAACTCATAATTTGTGGCGAATACCAACTTTCCTTCTCCCAAGCCACGGGACGAAGGACCGACTGTCGTTTTCAAAGCACGCCGTGCACCAACTCTAATCCGACCGTAGGACGTTTTCCATGTTCTAAACTCGATTCGATCCGTCGGGATAATTCTCTTTAGCTATGTGGATTCGTCTCTTTTATTATTAAGCCTACTTGTGCAAGTTGAAAACATACGAATTATTAAGTGAAGGCTGAGATGAGGCAAGTTGACCGAAACTACCCCACCTGAGCGATGTCTTCGAGTCGCCATTGCAAGGCTAAGTCCGAACGCCGTCGGCGTTTCGATTCCTCCGATTGACTTCGCGGGACGGGACACTACACCAACCCTCCTCATCCTTATAATCTAGAAATTCCTTCAGCCTATACACCCGCTGTCCACTTTCAGCCGCAATCGCAGTTTTGACCCCTTATCGAGCTCCCGTGATGCTCCACCAATATTCATTACAAATCTAATGCGACCCTATACAATCCTATCAACTCCTATATGTTCACAATCCCTTCTACTATACCAAAATAGTCCTACAAGTCAACCGAAGTTCGAGATCCAAGTCTGAATTTATTCCAGCAGGTACGTTGTGTTTCATCTAGGGTTCCGTGTACTTCTTGACCTCATATGCTTGTGAAACCAAAACTAGTAGAAATATCTATGTGTATATTTTATGTCTAATTGTCCATCCACACAATTCCAAACGGTTTTTTTGAGACATTCATTCTATGGAAGGGTGTCCAGAACATACCAGTTCTGTTGCGAGCCAATTTTCATCCACTTTTGGGCCACTTCGATTTTTCTATATTTTTGGTAAGAAACTAGACTTCCTGAGCTTTCGAACGCATATACTTTTCCAGCAGTTTTTTTACTATTTATTAAAATCTAGACGTTTTATCGTAATATCGAAACACCGAAATCCATGAGTTCTATATGTCCAATTGATTTGAAACTTCGTATACCATCTCAAAATTAATTTTTGTGCATATTTTGATATGAAAAACATATTTTTACACATTTATAAGTATTTTTTCAGAATTAAAGTATGTTAAGAAATTATTATTTTGGGAACAAAACTATAAACCAAGTCAATGAATATTGATGATGAATCAATATGAGACAATGATACCTATTTTTCTATGAATAGAATACACTAAATATTATTATAAAATATTTATAACTATTTTCCAGAACTACATATGATATTTTTATATTAAAAATATTACTTTAGTGGGAAGATTTAATGCTATATATGTTAGATGGAGTCAGGTAGTTATATATATATATATATATATATATATATATATATATATATATATACACACACACACACACACATAAATCCTTTGGGGACTATATATCCCCTTTATTTATTTATTTTTTACACGTGTCCCCAAAGGATTTTATGTGTGTGTGTGTGTGTGTGTGTGTGGGTGTGTTGTGTGTGTCTATAATATTATATATATATATATATATATATATATATTATATATATATATATATAAACGAAAAGGGAATTTTATTGAAAACTAAGAGGAGCTCAAACAGAGCAATACAGATGGGGACATGGCCACAAAACACAAAAGGGCCCTTTGAACAAGGTACTAAACGAAAAAAAGTAGAAATACTAAAATTCAAAATTTCGGAGAACCAAATTTTCGAGAAACAGCTGTGATTCAAATTATTTCAAAATTTCGAAGATCGAAATTTCAAAATGTTTCGAAAATTTGAAAACTCGTTGGGCCGCTTGGCCTGAACAGGAATAGGCACACAGCCCGATAGGGGGGTGTGGGCTGTTTCACTTAACAAAATGCCTAAAATTGGCTTTTGATAGAAAACTAGAAAAGTACAGAAAGTACAAATTGTTCTGGGAAGTATTGCTATGGAAGTCTGATCTGAAGGTGATCACTTTGTTCCTTGGACTATACGATGATGATGAAGAGTACTGCTGGAAGATGAACAGCCGGAAGAACTAAGTCACCAGAAAGGTATCGACGTACTTGGGCACTGATGGCGAGGTCGAATGCTTTCTTGCTTTGCTTCACTCTGTTATGGAAGAAAAGTTGAAGAAGAATGCTCTGGAAAATCAAAGTCTCTGGGCACTGATCTCTATGTATTCTCTCTTGTCTCTTCTGATCATGTCTATGTGAAAATAAGTCTATTTATAGACTTAACCCTTTGTGCGTAAAAAGTAACACAATCGGGTTTTTACGCTAGCAACTGTCACCCACGACGTAAATCACCCTCTACGCACGTGGACACGTGTCCCGTGTAGAGTTGTGATCTCTACGCATGGTGACACGTGTCCCACTATCTCAATAAAATAGGGAGAGCACGTACACACGTTCCTCGAGAAGTGTGGTATGAAAGCCACGTGGACAAACCACGTTCTTAAGTAGTCAGAAACAATCGGGCGTAAAAATGACCCAAAATACACTTCCAGCGTAAAGTAGTAGACTAGGCGTAAAATAGCCAAAAAATAGACTTCTCGCGTAAAGTGGCTGATAAAACAACCTTGGGCGCAAAAAGTAGCCCAAATAAACTTTACGCACACGTCAACTTTGAGCGTAAAAAGCTCACATAGTATTCATGCGTAAAAGAAGTTATCTTTTGAGCGTAAAGTAACCCAGTCTACACACTAAACGACAATGTTGGTTTCTTTGTAAATCGGATCTCTTTGAATTCTGTGTTATACGCTGTCAGTAAATCATTATGTCAGAATCATCATCACTTGCATTAAATGCATGATCTGACAGCCTGTCCCCGGCGTAAAGTAGCTTGCGTAAAAACATCTTGCGTAGAGTAGCCTGCATAGAATAGCTTGTTGAGCGTAAAGTTCCATTTCTTTGACTTGGTCTATGAAGCATTTTTTTACGCTCCTACAAGACCCCCTTCAAAGTTTTCAAATATTTTCAATATTTAAAATACTTTGAACAGAAGCGTAAAATTCAGGATTTGACCAGTCAGCGTAGAGTTCGGGATATCCAACGGTCATCCGCGTAAAAATTGGGATATCCAACAGTCGGCGTAAAATCTGGAATTTGAACCGATTCAAAAATTCCCCATAAATAGGGTTCTTCAGGGAGAGAGAAAACTTTACTTGTTTTTCTTACTTTCATAATCCCGATCTTTCTCGAATCATTTTCTTCCCCTTTCATTCTTTTGCATTCAATTCGATGGCCCCCAAGAAATCCGCCGCCGGCAGCAAAGGCAAGAAGCTCGCCGTCGATTCTTCGTCGGTCGACTGCGCGCAAAATCCCGTCCGGTCATCCGCAGCGTCTCAGCAAAGCAACCCCGCCGTGGCTCCTCCAATGAGGGGTAAAGCACTGCCCTTTGGCCGAAAACTCGTCGGAGAAGAAGACCTAAATCTTTCATTTCACGCCCACGTTATTCGTGTCAGCGTAGAAATTAAGATAACAAAATACGCCCACGTTATACGTGTCAGCGTAAAGTTAAGAAATACGCCCACGTCTATACGTGTCAGCGTAAAATCTAAATTACGCTCATGTCTACACATGCCAGCGTAAAATCTAAAATACGCTCATGTCTATATATGTCAGCATAATTTTTAGAATACGCTCACATCAACATGTGCCAGCGTAAAGTTTAGAATACGTTCATGTCAACACATGCCAGCGTAAAATTTCGAATACGCTCACATCGACATGTACTAGCGTAAAATTTCACAAAATGAAAGGCTTTGTATAAAACAAA
The DNA here is from genome assembly GCA_029216955.1 of Iris pallida. Taxonomy (NCBI): domain Eukaryota; kingdom Viridiplantae; phylum Streptophyta; class Magnoliopsida; order Asparagales; family Iridaceae; genus Iris; species Iris pallida. The sequence continues at coordinate 27,453,865 of JANAVB010008599.1, forward strand.
GACTTTTTTATACTTTTTATCAACTTTAAAAAAGTCAAAGTTTTTTACTCTTTGTATGTAAAACTTAGACCAATTTATCTGCGTAAAAATTTTAAATTAGATTTTCACTAACTTGATTTTTCCTTTTCTTTTGGCAGTGGACTTGCAAGCTCATCCGCTTGCAGAAGTCTTTGGCTCATCAGTTGGTATGGTGGGCTCGAATTATGTGGAGAATCTGTCTCACGTAGCATTTCCCCAATCGAATCCAGACTACCCCGTAGAGAGAGCACAGTTGATAGCTGCCCAAGGGGATAGAATGCTGCTATCCATGATAAATGGAGAACTGTTGACTTCACTGAATGAACAACAATTTGCAAAACGGCTTTCTTATTTGGGGATGCAATAGACTGCAAATCACAAACACACCCCAAAAAGGAGTCTTGGGTGTTCAAATCCGAAGATAGAGCCATGTATCTCTCTGACATGGACAGAGATTACACCTTGTCCGCGTTCATCCATGCTACCCACCCCCGTCAAATGCTGTGGAATGACTCCCAGCAGTTATGGAAGACCGGTAGAATCATATTCAAGAGGGATCAAACCAGTGATATGGGGTATTATGTTAGTGTCCCCAATGGCGGTGTTGTTCCTTTTTTTGGTCTTTTGCCAGGATTTACTCCGAGTGAAGATTCGGCTTTAATCCAACCAGTGCAAACCCAGATGTTCGTCAACAAGTTCATAAGGGCTGCGGTCCTATATCTCCAGACAAACCCCAGGCTACCGGGATGGTTGACTCCATTCAACTAGAACTGGATCCAGATTAGCGTTTGGATGATGAAGAACATCCAGACGGAGTTGAGAGAAATTGACTTGTATGAAGCAGTGGCTTCAACTAGTCAGGGTATACCATCGAACGGTAACTTGTTCACGGCCCTGATGGAGATATACATAAGTTCAACTGGAACCTTTGCGACCCCAAAAGGTGAAATGGGTCTCGCACTCCATGAGATGCAATTCATCTCGAAGCTACCAATGGGAGAAGCACCATACGAAGAATACGTTCCCTCCAACCGGGAACTTGCTGAAATCAGGGAGAAAAACCCTCAGTTGGTTGAGGTATACGAAGAATTGATGTGCCACTATATGATCTGCACTACTATGCATGAGAGTGGATCTCATCTAGCATACATCAATAAGTGGACAACGTATCTCTTCTTCCACAAGGATAAAATATCCAAGGATGATAAAGAAAGATTCCAGGAAAACAAAGCTCCAGCTATCAACACTGGTTCTACAATTCCTGTTGATAAAATTCGGGATATGATGACTGTCTACAAATTCCCGAATAAATATTTGTCCACCAAAACTGGAGAGTTTCCTGCTGGAACCGAAGCCTTGAGCTTCCTCAGATATGGTAGCCAGAAGATTTCCAGGAGAGCCTTGCTGGCACGCTTCCTTTCTTTGTGGTTGAGAAGATGGGTTGTACCAGGGACTGGTACAGTTGATAGAATCCACCGGAACATGCTTTGGCCAGCGGTGCGTTTGGTGTTTAGAGTCAGAATCAACCTGCTATCGGCAATGGTGTGTCGAGTAAACGCAGGTTTGAGGACTTTTGGTAAGGAGCTAATCAATAACGCTCCTCATCGGAATGTATTCCCCAGGGTAGAAATGCCATTTACTTACTTGATGGATTGGCTGTTGCACCACAACTGCAGATTATTGCCACCAGGCCCGGGTGATGATGTGGAGGTTTTCCTCCAAAAATTCAGCAAGGCTACCTGGATTACCACGACAGTGGCAGATACCCGGGCAGTTTTGAACTATTCTTATGGTTGGAACTTTTTCTGTACTCGGCCACAAGTTCCAGCTGACTGTTTTGGTGTTCAATTTGAAGATGAAGTTGAAGGAGGAGCTTTATTGCCACCATCAGTCTTCAGATGGCTACAGTACATCAGACCCTCTCACTTGATGTACAGAAACGAAGACAATTGTGCGTTCGAACCATATCTACCCAGTAGGTTCGCTCGCCAATTTGGGTATGACCAACTTCATGTTGGTAATCCCTCTACCAGTTTTCGTCACTATGGGAAACTGCTTGATGGTACAAGGGGTTGGAGATATTTTAGTACTGCCCGTACTGGTGCCAAATTCAGAGTCTCAACCGCTACCAGCACTACAGAGCTACGTATTCTTCATTCGTATGCTCATTTTTATGCTTCTATCCGTTCCTTTGCCCATGGCTACAATATGAAAGGTAGTCTGAGATGGCCCAAGGAAGGAAATATTGAAGAGCCAGTCAGGGTACCATCAGACATCCCTGACGATGATGCTGTTCCGGATCCATATCTGGAAGTTATTGCTACAGGAGTTGGGGAGAAGGCCGCAGAACCTATTGTTATTGGCAAGTCCCGTAAAAGGAAGCAAAGTGCAGCCGTCACACTTCCAGAGAAAACCCCGGAGAAGAAGAAGAAGAAGGCTACCACAAAAAGACCTTCTAGATCAAGAGCCTCTACTCCAGAGAGCGATACTCAGGCGGATGAGCTACAACATGTAGGATCTTCTTCAGTTCACCCTGGAGAAGGATCTTCAGCACCTCAACCAGCAACACCTGCAGTAGTCTTATCTCCAGGACGTCTCAGCTCGGCACTTCATTTAACTCTGCCACAAAAGGCACAAGTTGCTGAAGACGTCGCCCCAGTACAAACTGTTGATTCGGTGCTTATCCCATCTGATGAACCGGCTGTCACTTTTGATGATGATGAAGACTGGGATGGGGATTATGATGCGTACTTGGAGCGTTCCACACATACTCCAGGTAAATATAATTTATACAACATTCATATAAAACTATGACTTTTGTATATTAACTTATTTTGTTCAATTTTTGTAGGTGTTAATATTACTCCAAAGCTTGTGGCTCCTCCTCCTCCTCAAGAAGATATTTATAAAGAAAACGAGGAATCTGAGGAGGAGGCTTCTTCTTCAGAAGAAGAAGATACTGAAGAAGAAGTGCTACAAGAGCCCGAAGAGGAGACTCAAGACGAATGTCCTCCTTCTATGGAGGTACAACAAGATCCAGAAGTACAAGTTCATCCAGACGATCTTTCTCCTGCCGAGGGCAAAGATAAAGAAGAAAATACAGTAAAAATTACTGTAGATGATGAAACAGCTGCTGAGGAAGAGCTAGATTTTAATGAAGACTCAGTTGTAGAAGAATTCACTACAACTGAAATACTCAAAGAACTTGCAGAGTCAATAGTTGAGGGAGGTGATGAAGGCATACTCAAGTCACCAACTGAAGCTGGGGAAGGTATAATAGCATCCTCTGCTATGACTACTGATCCAATACAAGTTTTTGAAGAAACAATGCCAGAACCTGAGTCAGCTACCACAAATATTATTCCACCCACAACTATCACCGTCACCGAAACTCCCGCAGTTTCAGTTCCAGATACGGCTGGAACAACAAATGTTGAGGACCTTATTTTTGAGACTCCCGAGAGTTAGTTAGCTTTGGTAGCAGTAACAACAACAACTACACCCCAGCCTACTACCAAGGTATCAGCATCTGCTCCTAGCCTTCAAAGAAGAGACTTGGTAGATATCGCTGCAACGCCAAGTTCAAGTATAGAAATGAATCTCTTAGTTGAGATTCATACTAAAACTTTTTATAAGACTCTGGCGGCTTTAATCAAGATGGTCCTGAATAAGGGCCTCAATTATGAGAGCTTGAAGGCGGCAATGGCTCTTACCATCAGAAATGTTGCTATGTTCAATGATGCGGCGAGAGCAACAACATTAGAGAAAATCGTGGAGGGTCTTGAACAGCCTATCAGAGAGTATCTTAAGCTGTCAAGTGAAACCGTTGAAAGTCTCATCCAAGAAGAGTATGACGCCTTATCGGCTGATTACCTCGCTCGGGAGACGAGATATAATGAAGCCCTCTATGAATATAGCATAAAGGTCGCCAAAGAAAAAGCTTTTTTGGCTGGAATAAAGCTTGAGCTGGATAGCCATAGAGCAGCCTATGATACTTCAAATATGAAAATTCATCAACAAAATGATAAGATTCGAGAAGTTGAAGCTGAACTGGCTCGCTTGAAAGCAGAGAGGGAGCAGATGATCATGGCACGGGACCAGCACTTAACTCAGAGTTCAATTTTGGAAGAACAGGCCTACGGAGCTGAATCTACTATCAGAACCCTTGATGAAGCGAAGGATAATCTGATAATCAGCTTTGCTGGACTTTCTCATATTTGCACTCCCGAAGCTCGACGTGCCGAAGCCACCAGGACTGTTTTGAGCTCTCGTGACAAGCGCCTAGCAGAGCTGCAGAAATTACTTCAAGATATCTCTGCTCCACCTTAGGAAAATTAAAGAGCTCTTGTAATCTTTTATCTTATTCATTCTGTAATGTTCACAAGAAATGAATAAAATATTTGTTTTGTAATCCTATCATTTATTTTGAATCTAAACAATAGGTATGAGATAGAAAACACTTATCAGAGGTAATATGGACATGACAAGTCTTTTAAACTCAATAAATTGTATCTATCCAGAAGTAATATGGACATGATAGATAATAAAATCTTGTTTTCTGTTTAGAGTATACAATACTATCAGAGGTAATATGGACATGATAGATCGTAACAACTCAAAGAAAAATAGATTAATATCTATTCAGAGGCCAAATGGACATGATAGATAGGAAAAACAGACTTAATATTTATTCAGAGGTTATGAAAACATGATAAATAATAGATCCAAAATTTTTAATCAACTGGTAAGATAAAAGATTAAAATTTCTCTCCAAGATTAACCAAACATTGGTAGCTGGAGAATAAGAAAGAAATTCAAACATAATATTTCTTCAGGAATTTGCCATTGATCGGCATCATGAGTAAATCTCCATTAGGTTTAGACAACCTATAAGCACCATTAGAGAATACCGACTCAATTATATAAGGACCTTCCCATTTTGCTTGGAATTTCCCTTTGCTTTTATGAGTCATCACCATCGGTCTTCGAACAGCTAGAACTAGCTCACCGACTTTGAACACTCTCTCTTTAACTTTACGATTGAAGGTTCGAGATATACGGGCTTGACATAGCTCAATGTGCTGTTGCGCTTGAAGACGCTTCTTGTCCAATCCTTCAAGTTCTTGTAGTCGTAAACGATCATTGTTCTCTGTAGTTAGCTCATTAGCAATAGCTATTCGAAGAGACGGAATCTGGATTTCCAGTAGAAGAACCGCCTCACGTCCGTAAACCAGTAAAAATGGTGTAAAACTAGTAGGAGTTTGGACTGTCGTTCGGTAAGCCCATAAACATTCTCCAAGTTTCTTATTCCAATCACGTTTATTAGAAGAGACAAATTTTTTGAGAAGTTTGATGATCGTCTTGTTAAAAGCTTCGGCTAAACCATTAGCAGCTGGATTATAAGCCGTAGAAGCCAGATTTTGAATCCGATTCTTATCACAGAACCGATAAAATGCCTGACTGGCAAATTGTGGTCCATTGTCATGAATTATCCGTCGGGAAATCCCGAAGCGATAAATGACATGGTGTTTGATGAAACTGACCACATTGGATGTCTTTACTTCAACAAGGAGAACTGCTTCCGCCCATTTAGAAAAGTAATCGGTTATAGCCAGTATAAACCGATGTCCCTTGACAAAAGAAAGATTAATCGGACCAATAATATCCATGCCCCAAGCTTCAAAGGGCCAAGAAGCTGCTGTAGGATGTAAGAACTCCGATGGTTGATGAATAAAATCAACATGAATTTGACATGCTTTACACCTTCTAGCATAATCCACAGCATCTGCTATCATAGATGGCCAATAATACCCCATTCTTCGAATGCGGTCCTGTAATTTTGGACCCGGTTGATGGGCACCACAGACACCATCATGAGCTTCATGAAGCATTTGCTTAGCTTCATTCTCAGAGAGACAACGCAACAGAAGTCCGTCATAAGAACGAAGATATAACATATGTAAAGAAGAATCATAATAGAATCGAAATGATCGTCTTTTAATTGATGCAGCTTCTTTTGGATCTTCCGGTAAAATCCCATGAACCGCATAATCAATGAATGGACTTCTCCAATCTTTCTGTTGGGAACTTGATTCTGTAGTGTAACTCTGTTCAATATTCAGATTATTTTTGACACAGAATAAGTCTCGATCCAACAAAGTAATGGTGTTTTGTCTTCGAATTGGAACAACTAAATCTGTCGCTAAACTAGCAAGAGCATCAGCTTCCAAATTCTGAGAACGTGGTACAAATTCGATGAAGAAGCCTTTGAATGAAAGGACCAATTCGATTACCACTTGATGATAAGGGATGAGGTCAGGATTTTTGACTTCATACGTCCCTCTAACATGATTAACAATCAGTTGAGAATCTCCATAAGCTTCTAGGAACTCAATATCCAATTGTTTCGCTACTTGAAGACCAATCAGCAGAGCATTATATTCTGCGACATTGTTGGAGCATGGCTCATTAAGAGAATAAGCACGGTATATGACCAATTTGGTCAGGAGAAACCAAAACGATTCCTACTCCTGTGACAATATTGCCTTTAGGTCCAACTCTTGATGCTCCATCAAAGTATAATTGTCAAATGTCATCCTTTAAAGTCATGTTGCAATCCACGACTTCATCTGGAATGTCCTCATATAGCTTCGATGTTTCAGGTATAGGGTGAGCTGCTAAGAAATCAGCTAATGCTTGACCCTTCACTGATTTTTGAGGTACATAGACCATATTATAGGGAGTGAGCAACATCGCCCAGGTGGCTAACCTGGAGTTAAGAATGCTTGGTTTTCTTATCAATACCCGAATAGGATTTATTCTGGAGATGACATGTATAGTTTGTCCTGACACATAATGTCGCATTTTTTGAACAGCAAAAACCAAGGCCAGACATTCCTTTTCTACAGGAGTATACCTGTGTTCAGCTCCGACCATCATTCGACTAAGATAATAAATTGCCTGTTCATGACCCATATCACTTTTTGTGCAAGAAGAGCACCAAGTGAATGATCCAAGGCTCGAACATATAGCAAAAATAGTCTCCCTACCACTGGGGGTACCAAAACAGGTAGATTCGTAAGGTATTGCTTGATGTCATTGAAAGCTTTTTGACATGCTTCATCCCAAACAAATGATACACCTTTTTTTAATAGACGAGAGAAAGGCTGACATCTTCCAGAAAGGTTTGATATAAATCTCCTGATATAAGCAATGCGACCCTGGAAGCCTCGGAGTTCTTTTAGATTGCATGGAGGACGCATTTCAAGAATTACTTTGATTTTATCAGGATCAACATGGATACCCTGAGAAGTGATGACAAATCCCAAAAACTTGCCACTAGAAACCCCTAAGAAAGACTTAGTAGGGTTCATTTTCAATTGATGCTGACGCATCAATTCAAATACTGTCTTCAAGTCTTGAATGTGATCATCTTTTGATCGACTTTTGACAGCAATGTTATCTACGTAACATTCAACTATCTTTCATAGATGATCTTGAAAGATGTTGCTCATGGCCCGTTGATACGTGATACCGGTGTTTTTAAGCCCAAACGGCATAACCGTATAGCAGGAGACTCCAAGGGGTGTACGAAAAGCAGTATGCTTCTCATCTCCTGGATGCATCTTAATCTGATTGTATCCTGAGAACCCGTCCATGAAAGACATGCGTTCAAAACCGCATGTATTGTCTATCATGACATCAGTAATGGGAAGTAGAAATTCGTCCTTTGGACAAGCCGCATTAAGATCTCGAAAATCTATGCAAACTCGGACTTTTTCGTTCTTCTTCATAACAGGAACATTATTGGCAACCCAGTCTGGGTGTTGTTCTTCACGAACAAAGCCACATGTAATCAGCTTTTTGACTTCTGCTTCGATTGCATCCATCTTGTCTGGTTGAAAATGCCGTTGCTGTTGTTTCACAGGCTTGGCATTAGGAAGAATATTGAGTTTATGAGTAGCAACTTTAGGATCTAGACCCGGCATATCCTCATACCTCCATGTAAAAATATCGATATAATCTTTAATCAGTTGTATCAACTCTTCATTTTCATCTTCAAAAAGGTTCTTACTGATGAATATTGGCTTGGACGTAGTTCCGTCTCCAACGTCAATCTGAACAATCTCATCCTCTGTAGGTGGTTGTCGTTGTTCAAAACGAAGCTCCTACTGAGTGTCCATCTGTTGGGCCCAAGGGTCATTTTCAAATGGCTCAGATTCACCTTCAGTTTACCATATTGACTGAGAATACACACTCAGATTCATCGTAATAGTCTCCTCCAGCATATGAGAAGTAGGATGTATCAGATTCGATGAAATAGATTTCTTCCGAATCTGAGGATTGTGAAGAACTAGAAGAGAATTCTTCTTGTATATCGCCATTAAACATGTGGGACGGATCATATCCCAACCCATGACGAGTTTTCTGGTAAAACGGATCACCACATACTGGTAATCGTCTACCTTTGCCTTGATTGAGACCTCGTATAGTCTTCAAATCATATCCCATTTTCTGGATAATCTTAAGAGATTGTTGACTATATTTGTCAATTTGGATTTTTTCCTTTATCTTTATCTCTAAGATCATCTGTCTGAACAACAGGGATATTTCTAGCCAGACCAAACACAATTTGGTGCTTGTTTTTATTATCAGACGGAATCACGAAATAAGATTCTTCGTGATGTCTAAAAGTTACACAAGCTTGTGATGGCGAGACTACAGGAAGAAGATAGGTAGAAGATGTTAGGAACTTTTGAGCATAAGGTCCAACATCGACATGTGGAGGAAAGGAATTTTCTTTATGGTCAATGTATAAGGTTTCCTCTGTACTTATGTCATTTATATGATGACTTTGATCATCAGAAGATAAAGTTATTCTTTCAATAAATTTGACAGCCATATACCCAAAAGGAAATCTTCATTGATATTAGAAAGTATAGAATGATCAATATTTACATTATTTACAATTTGACCACTATGCTTCGGATTGATCATTAGTGGATCGTCTTCCGTCTTCTGCGTAGACTTGCTAAGGTTGATGATCAGTGGGGGTTCTGGATCATTTATATAAGAAGTACGTCCCTTAACCTTGATCATAAGGAGTTGAGCTTGGCTCTTGATTGGAATCTTCACAGCTTCCTCAGATGAAGCCCGAGTTCTTCCTTTAACCTTGATTATCAAAGGTTGATCATTGACAGGTTGAGGTTGGATTTGGCCTTAGACCTTGATTTTCAAAGGTTGCTCTTCCGGAGGATCTTCATTGACAGACTGATCTTCGGCAGATGATTGATCTTCAGCTATATCTGATATCTCCTTTACATGCTCCTGTTTATAGAGCATCGAGTCAGAGAAATATGCTTCAACACCCTTAAAGGGATTGATATCAGCAAATTCAGTCTTCACAACCCCTTGTGAATCTACGTACTTGAAGCATTGGTGGAGAGTTGAAGGCACAATGTTATGCTCATATATCCACGGTCTTCCAAGAAGGATGTTGTAGGATACGTCTGAGTTAATAACATAGAAAGTAGCCATAGTTCGAAGATCGCCAATTTGAATCTTTAGACGAATCTTCCCTAGTGGTTTACTCTTGCCAGAGTTGAAACCAACTATCGTGGTACTAGTGTAAATCAAATCACTAGTAGGAATCCACAAAGGTCTTAGCATACTCTGAAGAATAATGCTAATAGAAGACCCAGGATCAATATAAATCCTGTCAATCTCAGTGGATTCAATATATCCAGTGTAGCACAAAAGCCTGTCGTGCTTGTTATGCTTCAACAACATATCTTCTTGTGTGAAGGTAATGTTAGGAATTACCTCCATCACACTATGACATTGTGGACACGACACTGGTTTATTGTCAGGACTCTTGAGTTGAGCTAAGCATGAGTCTGCTTGTAGCAAAGCTTCACTCAAAGTCTCTCTGCTTTCTTTAGAAAGACGAAGCAGCTCGAATATAGATAGTCTAGCCGGAGTATTGGCTAACTGGGCTAGAATATCAAATTTGTAGGGCTTCATCACCATCCCTTGATTTGAAGTAGATTTCAAGGGAACGTCAAAGCGTACTACTTTCTGTTTCCCTTTCTCAACCACCGATGGTTTAGCAGGAACAGAAGATGATTGAACTGGGATCGTTTCTACAACATCCTTTGCTTCTTTGGAAGATCCCTCGTAATCTTTGTGGTATTCTTTCTCAGATCTCGTACCAGCAAAGCTTTCTTCTTCAGCAACATTTCTGATGGTAGCTGGAGAATAAGAAAGAAATTGGTAGCTGGAGAATAAGAAAGAAATTCAAACATAATATTTCTTCAGGAATTTGCCATTGATCGGCATCATGAGTAAATCTCCATTAGGTTTAGACAACCTATAAGCACCATTAGAGAATACCGACTCAATTATATAAGGACCTTCCCATTTTGCTTGGAATTTCCCTTTGCTTTTATGAGTCATCACCATCGGTCTTCGAACAGCTAGAACTAGCTCACCGACTTTGAACACTCTCTCTTTAACTTTACGATTGAAGGTTCGAGATATACGGGCTTGATATAGCTCAATGTGCTGTTGCGCTTGAAGACGCTTCTTGTCCAATCCTTCAAGTTTTTGTAGTCGTAAACGATCATTGTTCTCTGTAGTTAGCTCATTAGCAATAGCTATTCGAAGAGACGGAATCTGGATTTCCAGTAGAAGAACCGCCTCACGTCCGTAAACCAGTAAAAATGGTGTAAAACTAGTAGGAGTTTGGACTGTCGTTCGGTAAGCCCATAAACATTCTCCAAGTTTCTCATTCCAATCACGTTTATTAGAAGAGACAAATTTTTTGAGAAGTTTGATGATCGTCTTGTTAAAAGCTTCGGCTAAACCATTAGCAGCTGGATTATAAGCCGTAGAAGCCAGATTTTGAATCCGATTCTTATCACAGAACCGATAAAATGCCTGACTGGCAAATTGTGGTCCATTGTCATGAATTATCCGTCGGGAAATCCCGAAGCGATAAATGACATGGTGTTTGATGAAACTGACCACATTGGATGTCTTTACTTCAACAAGGAGAACTGCTTCCGCCCATTTAGAAAAGTAATCGGTTATAGCCAGTATAAACCGATGTCCCTTGACAAAAGAAAGATTAATCGGACCAATAATATCCATGCCCCAAGCTTCAAAGGGCCAAGAAGCTGCTGTAGGATGTAAGAACTCCGATGGTTGATGAATAAAATCAACATGAATTTGACATGCTTTACACCTTCTAGCATAATCCACAGCATCTGCTATCATAGATGGCCAATAATACCCCATTCTTCGAATGCGGTCCTGTAATTTTGGACCCGGTTGATGGGCACCACAGACACCATCATGAGCTTCATGAAGCATTTGCTTAGCTTCATTCTCAGAGAGACAACGCAGCAGAAGTCTGTCACAAGAACGAAGATATAACATATGTAAAGAAGAATCATAATAGAATCGAAATGATCGTCTTTTAATTGATGCAGCTTCTTTTGGATCTTCCGGTAAAATCCCATGAACCGCATAATCAATGAATGGACTTCTCCAATCTTTCTGTTGGGAACTTGATTCTGTAGTGTAACTCTGTTCAATATTCAGATTATTTTTGACACAGAATAAGTCTCGATCCAACAAAGTAATGGTGTTTTGTCTTCGAATTGGAACAACTAAATCTGTCGCTAAACTAGCAAGAGCATCAGCTTCCAAATTCTGAGAACGTGGTACAAATTCGATGAAGAAGCCTTTGAATGAAAGGACCAACTCGATTACCACTTGATGATAAGGGATGAGGTCAGGATTTTTGACTTCATACGTCCCTCTAACATGATTAACAATCAGTTGAGAATCTCCATAAGCTTCTAGGAACTCAATATCCAATTGTTTCGCTACTTGAAGACCAATCAGCAGAGCATTATATTCTGCGACATTGTTGGAGCATGGCTCATTAAGAGAATAAGCACGGTATATGACCAATTTGGTCAGGAGAAACCAAAACAATTCCTACTCCTGTGACAATATTGCCTTTAGGTCCAACTCTTGATGCTCCATCAAAGTATAATTGTCAAATGTCATCCTTTAAAGTCATGTTGCAATCCACGACTTCATCTGGAATGTCCTCATATAGCTTCGATGTTTCAGGTATAGGGTGAGCTGCTAAGAAATCAGCTAATGCTTGACCCTTCACTAATTTTTGAGGTACATAGACCATATTATAGGGAGTGAGCAACATCGCCCAGGTGGCTAACCTGGAGTTAAGAATGCTTGGTTTTCTTATCAATACCCGAATAGGATTTATTCTGGAGATGACATGTATAGTTTGTCCTGACACATAATGTCGCATTTTTTGAACAGCAAAAACCAAGGCCAGACATTCCTTTTCTACAGGAGTATACCTGTGTTCAGCTCCGACCATCATTCGACTAAGATAATAAATTGCCTGTTCATGACCCATATCACTTTTTGTGCAAGAAGAGCACCAAGTGAATGATCCAAGGCTCGAACATATAGCAAAAATAGTCTCCCTACCACTGGGGGTACCAAAACAGGTAGATTCGTAAGGTATTGCTTGATGTCATTGAAAGCTTTTTGACATGCTTCATCCCAAACAAATGATACACCTTTTTTTAATAGACGAGAGAAAGGCTGACATCTTCCAGAAAGGTTTGATATAAATCTCCTGATATAAGCAATGCGACCCTGGAAGCCTCGGAGTTCTTTTAGATTGCATGGAGGACGCATTTCAAGAATTACTTTGATTTTATCAGGATCAACATGGATACCCTGAGAAGTGATGACAAATCCCAAAAACTTGCCACTAGAAACCCCTAAGAAAGACTTAGTAGGGTTCATTTTCAATTGATGCTGACGCATCAATTCAAATACTGTCTTCAAGTCTTGAATGTGATCATCTTTTGATCGACTTTTGACAGCAATGTTATCTACGTAACATTCAACTATCTTTCATAGATGATCTTAAAAGATGTTGCTCATGGCCCGTTGATACGTGATACCGGTGTTTTTAAGCCCAAACGGCATAACCGTATAGCAGGAGACTCCAAGGGGTGTACGAAAAGCAGTATGCTTCTCATCTTCTGGATGCATCTTAATCTGATTGTATCCTGAGAACCCGTCCATGAAAGACATGCGTTCAAAACCGCATGTATTGTCTATCATGACATCAGTAATGGGAAGTAGAAATTCGTCCTTTGGACAAGCCGCATTAAGATCTCGAAAATCTATGCAAACTCGGACTTTTCCGTTCTTCTTCATAACAGGAACAATATTGGCAACCCAGTCTGGGTGTTGTTCTTCACGAACAAAGCCACATGTAATCAGCTTTTTGACTTCTGCTTCGATTGCATCCATCTTGTCTGGTTGAAAATGCCGTTGCTGTTGTTTCACAGGCTTGGCATTAGGAAGAATATTGAGTTTATGAGTAGCAACTTTAGGATCTAGACCCGGCATATCCTCATACCTCCATGTAAAAATATCGATATAATCTTTAATCAGTTGTATCAACTCTTCATTTTCATCTTCAAAAAGGTTCTTACTGATGAATATTGGCTTGGACGTAGTTCCGTCTCCAACGTCAATCTGAACAATCTCATCCTCTGTAGGTGGTTGTCGTTGTTCAAAACGAAGCTCCCACTGAGTGTCCATCTGTTGGGCCCAAGGGTCATTTTCAAATGGCTCAGATTCACCTTCAGTTTACCATGTTGACTGAGAATACACACTCAGATTCATCGTAATAGTCTCCTCCAGCATATGAGGAGTAGGATGTATCAGATTCGATGAAATAGATTTCTTCCGAATCTGAGGATTGTGAAGAACTAGAAGAGAATTCTTCTTGTATATCGTCATTAAACATGTGGGACGGATCATATCCCAACCCATGACGAGTTTTCTGGTAAAACGGATCACCACATACTGGTAATCGTCTACCTTTGCCTTGATTGAGACCTCGTATAGTCTTCAAATCATATCCCATTTTCTGGATAATCTTAAGAGATTGTTGACTATATTTGTCAATTCGGATTTTTTCCTTTATCTTTATCTCTAAGATCATCTGTCTGAACAACAGGGATATTTCTAGCCAGACCAAACACAATTTGGTGCTTGTTTTTATTATCAGACGGAATCACGAAATAAGATTCTTCGTGATGTCTAAAAGTTACACAAGCTTGTGATGGCGAGACTACAGGAAGAAGATAGGTAGAAGATGTTAGGAACTTTTGAGCATAAGGTCCAACATCGACATGTGGAGGAAAGGAATTTTCTTTATGGTCAATGTATAAGGTTTTCTCTGTACTTATGTCATTTATATGATGACTTTGATCATCAGAAGATAAAGTTATTCTTTCAATAAATTTGACAGCCATATACCCAAAAGGAAATCTTCATTGATATTAGAAAGTATAGAATGATCAATATTTACATTATTTATAATTTGACCACTATGCTTCGGATTGATCATTAGTGGATCGTCTTCCGTCTTCTGCGTAGACTTGCTAAGGTTGATGATCAGTGGGGGTTCTGGATCATTTATATAAGAAGTACGTCCCTTAACCTTGATCATAAGGAGTTGAGCTTGGCTCTTGATTGGAATCTTCACAGCTTCCTCAGATGAAGCCCGAGTTCTTCCTTTAACCTTGATTATCAAAGGTTGATCATTGACAGATTGAGGTTGGATTTGGCCTGAGACCTTGATTTTCAAAGGTTGCTCTTCCGGAGGATCTTCATTGACAGACTGATCTTCGGCAGATGATTGATCTTCAGCTATATCTGATATCTCCTTTACATGCTCCTGTTTATAGAGCATCGAGTCAGAGAAATATGCTTCAACACCCTTAAAGGGATTGATATCAGCAAATTCAGTCTTCACAACCCCTTGTGAATCTACGTACTTGAAGCATTGGTGGAGAGTTGAAGGCACAATGTTATGCTCATATATCCACGGTCTTCCAAGAAGGATGTTGTAGGATACGTCTGAGTTAATAACATAGAAAGTAGCCATAGTTCGAAGATCGCCAATTTGAATCTTTAGACGAATCTTCCCTAGTGGTTTACTCTTGCCAGAGTTGAAACCAACTATCGTGGTACTAGTGTAAATCAAATCACTAGTAGGAATCCACAAAGGTCTTAGCATACTCTGAAGAATAATGCTAATAGAAGACCCAGGATCAATATAAATCCTGTCAATCTCAGTGGATTCAATATATCCAGTGTAGCACAAAAGCCTGTCGTGCTTGTTATGCTTCAACAACATATCTTCTTGTGTGAAGGTAATGTTAGGAATTACCTCCATCACACTATGACATTGTGGACACGACACTGGTTTATTGTCAGGACTCTTGAGTTGAGCTAAGCATGAGTCTGCTTGTAGCAAAGCTTCACTCAAAGTCTCTCTGCTTTCTTTAGAAAGACGAAGCAGCTCGAATATAGATAGTCTAGCCGGAGTATTGGCTAACTGGGCTAGAATATCAAATTTGTAGGGCTTCATCACCATCCCTTGATTTGAAGTAGATTTCAAGGGAACGTCAAAGCGTACTACTTTCTGTTTCCCTTTCTCAACCACCGATGGTTTAGCAGGAACAGAAGATGATTGAACTGGGATCGTTTCTACAACATCCTTTGCTTCTTTGGAAGATCCCTCGTAATCTTTGTGGTATTCTTTCTCAGATCTCGTACCAGCAAAGCTTTCTTCTTCAGAATCATGAGAAGGAAGTACCATATTGCAGGATTTAGTCTTCTTTCCCTTAGCCTTCTTCTTGCGAGGATTTTTAAGAGGAAGCTCAGAACCCAATCCAACAGTGGATTTTTGACTTTGAATCTGTAAAGGAAGTCGCATTCCTTTATCATAGTTCAAACCCTCTGCCTTTTGAAAGTCATAACCCATCTTTTTCATGAGATGGACTGATTGCTGACTATACAAATGAGTAGGTAGCGGACTTTCAATGGGTGGTTGGACAGAGGAAGAGGAAGCAGAGATCTTTGTAACCACAGAAGAAGAAGAAGGCATAGAGACTTCCGTAGAAGGAGGAATAGAAATCTCTGTAGCCATAGAAGAAGGAGGAATACTCGGGATAGAAGGAAAGATCCCTGTAGAAGCTTTCTCATAAGCAGCGAAAACTTGTTGTGCCCTGTATAAGGGGACACTGTTCATAGCTAACTACTGCTGATGAAAAAGTTTGAGCTTAGTAGGAGGAGCCAAACTTGGAGGACATATATTTAAACCTTTCAGTCTATCCTCCAAAGAAATGTCATCCCAAAGATGGTCCAAATCATCAAGATCTGGAATAACATGAAAAATCATGTTGCAGGTTTTGACTTTTTTACCTTTCTTGGATTTTGAAGTTTTACCTTCATTATCCATTTCTGGCACTAAATCAGGGTGCACCCACATGATTTTACCATTTTTAAGTGTAAGAGACAAAAGCCCTTCATTTTGCTCTCTGGCAGGCGGGATATTCACAATTTTCATCGTCGCCTTTAGAATTGGGACAATCCCATCTGGGAATTGTTGT
>JANAVB010008599.1:27475411-27564789 GCA_029216955.1 Iris pallida
TGAGTTTGTGCTGCTACCTGCACCGGAGTTATCACTGCCGGTTGAGCAACTTGCTGAGTCATTATTATTTGATGCATACTTTGCATCATAGTAAGCATATCCTTCAGCGACTGCTCAACTGCAGAGAGACGTTGTTCTGTATTAGCAGATGACGTCTCCGGTTCGACTCCAATAGCATAAGATTCAACCTCCCTTGAAGATACAGAGGGATCGGTATAGAAGTATGAATCAATGCTATCAGTTTCGGACTCTAAGGACTGGGTACCCCCAGCTTCCGAGTCAGAAGTCTACAACTGTCTCTGACTTCTCAATCGAGTATTCTGATATACTCCTTCGAAATTATCAAGAAGTCGATTAAACTGTTGTTGACCAGGAGTCTGTGACGAGTTGCGTCTTGGATGTCGTCCTCTGTTGGTATGAGATGCCATATTAACTGAGGCATATGACAACTCATGTTCTTGATCATCAACTGATTGCTGAACATTGTAGCCTAACCGATCAAAAACTGACCATTTAGACATCGAACAACAACACTTAATTACAATCTGGTGACACTCACAATGGTGATCTTCTTTTGGGAGTATCACAGGAGATTTTCTGTCTTTACGCTTTTGTACAAGCAACTCGCGTAAATTAGAGGGAGTAGAGGAAGCAGTCTTCTTTATTATATTTGGGACAGAAAGTCGTTTAGTCCCTTGTGTATAAAGAAGATTACTTGCTGTATTAGCAGAACCAAACTGTACATTTTTACGTGCTTGGAGTTGCGTGCGTAAATTTTGAAATTTTTTAGCACAAAGAACTCCATCAGAATTACGCATAATTTGTAGGTTTGGTACCTTGCATAAAGCAGTGTAAGAAGGCTGTTGGTGAAGAACCGAAGTTTTACCAACAATGTTTTTATGCTGGTTGCGTGTAGGTAAATTCACTTTAGATGTAAAGACATCATTGTGAATTTTATCTACACTGTCACAGACAGAAGAATTACCTTTACGCGTAGAGCGCAAAACATGAGTATCTGCCACGTCACAGACGAAAGATTTTCCTTTACGCGTGGAGCGTAAATTTTGTGTGTCTATCGCGTCACAGACGGGAGACTTATTTTTACGCTCAGAACGTAAAGCATTGGAGTCTACCACGTCACAGACGGGAGACTTGTTCTTATGCACAGAGCGTAAATTTTAGTTTTTACGCGCTAGGCGTAATACCTCATTTTTATGCGCTGGGCGTAAAACTTGGGAATCTTCCCCGTCACCGATGGGAGATTGGTTTTTACGCTCAGGGTGCAATACTGAAGTAAAGACTGCCTCGTTACAAATGGAAGCCTGGTTTTTATGCCCACGGCGCATCACTGAAGTAGAGACTGCCTCATCACCGATGGAAGTCTCTACAACAGGAGTAGGAAGGATTCCTTTGCCTTCAGAGACAACAGGGAGATCCGAGGATGGTTTGGACTTAGGAATCCAAACTTTTTGCGCCTTCCGCAATTTCTAAACATTGGAGCAGTGAGCACTACCCCCAGTCCTGAGCATTTCTTCGTAGGCAGTCTGGTCGAAGTGCACAACCAGAGTCTTCTTGGTCGATCCGACCAACGCATCATCAAATTGAGCAATTGCCGTCTCGTCAAAGGAGAAGGTCGTCCCCAGCAGAGTCGCCATTTTGTTTCACTTAACAAAATGCCTAAAATTGGCTTTTGATAGAAAACTAGAAAAGTACAGAAAGTACAAATTGTTCTGAAAAGTATTGCTATGGAAGTCTGATCTGAAGGCGATCACTTTGTTCCTTGGACTATACGATGATGATGAAGAGTACTGCTGGAAGATGAACAGCCGGAAGAACTAAGTCACCAGAAAGGTATCGACGTACTTGGGCACTGATGGCGAGGTCGAATGCTTTCCTGCTTTGCTTCACTCTGTTCTGGAAGAAAAGTTGAAGAATAATGCTCTGGAAAATCAAAGTCTCTGGGCTCTGATCTCTATGTATTCTCTCTTGTCTCTTCTGATCATGTCTATGTGAAAAATAAGTCTATTTATAGACTTAACCCTTTGTGCGCAAAAAGCAACACAATCAGGTTTTTACGCTAGCAACTGTCACCCACGACGTAAATCACCCTCTACGCACGTGGACACGTGTCCCGTGTAGAGTGGTGATCTCTACGCATGGTGACACGTGTCCCACTATCTCAATAAAATGGGGAGAGCACGTACATACGTCCTCGAGAAGTGTGGTATGAAAGCCACGTGGGCAAACCACGTTCTTAAGTAGTCAGAAACAATCGGGCGTAAAAATGACCCAAAATACACTTCCAGCGTAAAGTAGTAGACTAGGCGTAAAATAGCCCAAAAATAGACTTCTCGCGTAAAGTGGCTGATAAAACAGCCTTGGGCGTAAAAAGTAGCCCAAATAAACTTTACGCACACGTCAACTTTGAGCGTAAAAAGCTCACATAGTATTCATGCGTAAAAGAAGTTATCTTATGAGCGTAAAGTAACCCAGTCTACACACTAAACGACAATGTTGGTTTCTATGTAAATCAGATCTCTTTGAATTCTGTGTTATACGCTGTCAGTAAATCATTATGTCAGAATCATCATCACTTGCATTAAATGCATGATCTGACAGCCTGTCCCCGGCATAAAGTAGCTTGCGTAAAAACAGCTTGCGTAGAGTAGCCTTCGTAGAATAGCTTGTTGAGCGTAAAGTTCTATTTCTTTGACTTGGTCTATGAAGCATTTTTTTACGCTCCTACATGGGCTCGCTGCCCTAGATGGGGCTCGCTGCTCGAAGGTGGGGGCACACTACCCCATGGGGGCGCACGGCTTGATGTGCCTCGGGCCCCCCTACGCGCGCTTCTCGAAGCCGGGGGCTCCGACGGAGGAGGCCGAGAGGGGGAAGAGGGCTCCGACGGGTGGTCTAGCCCGAACGGGGGGGGTGGTGACCCGAGAAGGAGGAGGGGGGAAGCTGGGGCTCGACCTCCAGGGGGAGGGAAGGAGGCTGGGCCGCCGGGGGAAGGGAGCAAGGGTGCTCGACCTCCGGGCGGCCGCTGGCCTACCACCGGCTGGGTGGAGGTTCCGCCTGCAAGCGACGAAGGGAACTCCGGAGCTCGTAGCGGGGAGCGAACGACGAAGACAGCGTCACCGTCGACGTGAATCCACCGACCGACACCGGAAAGGATGACTGGACGGGGGAGGCTGAGTTCACCGAAGGCCACAGCGCGGTGATCGGAGTGGGGGACACTGAGCACGGGGGCCGCCACGCGGCCACCATAACCCACAGGGGGGCTCCGACGTCGGAGAAAACACCGACGTGGATGGAGGGGCGGAGGCGGGGACCGGTCCAGGGCCCCCGGGAGCCGGGATGCGCGAGGACGCCGGCCACTGTAGAGAGAAGAGCGCGGCCGCCTTCGAGGGGGGCGCCGTCGCGGAAGGAGGAGGCGCCGGCCACGAAAGAGGAGCGGCGAGAGGAGGAGGCGCCGGGATGGGGGGACGCCGGCGGCGCAACGGAGGGGGCGACTAGACGGGGAGGCGCCGGGATAGGGGAAAGCTCTCCAGTTCCATATCTGCCGGAGGAGGCGGACCCTGCCGAGCGCGCAGGTGGCTACTACAGAGATAGGAATGGTGGCGATGTCGATGAGGGGGCAGCGGCTGCGCAGCGAGAGGGGCGACTGTAGGAGGAGGTGCCGAAAAGGGTGGGGGCTCTCCGGACGGAACAACCGACGAAGGGCCGCGCCTAGCCCGGTGATGCTGGTGCCACCGGGGATGGCGGCGACGTCGATGGGGTTGGGGGGGAGGTAGTGGGGGAAGCCGCTCGACGGGAAGCCGACGAGGTGAGGTTGGAACCCCCACAGGAGGGTGGGCCAGGCGGAGCCCGGCCGTCCCGGGGAGGAGGGGGCCTCCGATGGGGACGAAGACGCCAAAGGGTGTCGCCGGACCGGGAAGTCCGACCGACCAGCCAAGCCACCAGATCCCGAGGGGGAAGGGGAGCGGGGGGCGTTGTGGCAAGGAGAGGGGCTCCCGCCTGCTTCCTCTTTCCCATGTGATATATATATATATATATATATATATATATATATATATATATATATATATATATATATATATATATATATATATATTATTGGTCAATAAATATGGTTCAATACTATTTTAGTTAGAATACATTGAGTTAAGGCCATATAGGGTATAGTTATATAAATATTGTGAGTATGACATCGACATGTCATTTATTTGGTAGATCGATATATGTTATTGGTCAATAAATATGGTTAAATACTATTTTAGTTAGAATATATTGAGTTAAGGCTATATAGGGTATAGTTATATAAATATTGTGAGTATGACTTCGACATGTCATTTATTTGGTAGATTGATTTATTCTAGGAGTTCGTGACGGTGTAACCAAGGATACCGGAGTCGAACCATTGTATGCATCTTTGGAGACTACATGCAAGTATATCTTGCCAATTTTGTACAGTTTATTTACATGTATACGATTTTATTGTTCTTCTTGTTCATGTCTCATTTTTTTAGTATATACTTGCAGTCTTGCCATGATTTATTTTCATTTCTTGTACCTGTTATCACTTACTTTCATTATTATTTTTTATATTTTCACACATGACTTCCATAATTGTGTTTATTTGAGCGACTTGACTTGATCTTGTGTTCCATGTTACTTTGACTTGACTTGACCTTCGACCGATACTAGGATTGACTACTTGACTACTCTCTACTCGGGTGACCCACACAGGGCTACGATAGAGACTACTATAGTTAGGAAGCACCATGCATGACTACTAGCTATAGGACCGGGAGCACCACGCAGAACTACGATCATTCTATTTATTTGTATCCATGCTTAGTATTATTTTATTTATGACATGTCATTATCTATAGAGTTCTTCCATGTGTTCTTCATTCTGGTTTTAGTAGTTGCTTCCTATTTTTTTCTTGTATATTATTTACTGTCATAGTAGGAATGTTTATATATATCTTGCTAGTCCCCTTAGGACCTGATGATCTCTCCAGGTATTAGATGAAGTTATTAAGGTATAATATGTTGATGGATGATGGTTGCTTCACCAAGACTTTAGTTATAGTTAGTTGATGTTAGTATCATCCTCTCTTTTTTTTATTTCGTCCTATATTTGACTCATGGTGTTATTATAACCTAGTCTTTTACAAACTTCATCTTTCTTCTAGCTTGTTCATGACACATGTATTATTGGGGATCCACTCTAATACATCTATCTATTCTAGAATCAGTATATTACGGTCTGATCAACCTTAGTGCACTTGGTTCGTCATTGTTATCAATATTTAGTGGATTGAGATATAGTTAGCTTAACTTTTTAGACAGTTATACTTGACCTTATAGACATCTTCTACGTATTCGAGCTGGACTAAAGTCCACTTTATACGTAGCTGACATTTATATGCATTCCTATTCCTACGTATTTTGGGATTGGAGCATTACAAAGGCGACTCCGACGAGGTGGTGCTGGTCGTTTAACGATCACAGACTCCTGATGCTCCTTTCTGGAAAGAAGCCATCAACAATGAGTATAACTCCATTATGGAAAATAGTACTTGGTTTTTAGCAGATTTACCTTTAAGTAGTAAACCCATATATTGTAAGTAGATCTTCAAAGAAACTTAGAGCCAATGGTACCATAAAGAAATACAAGGCTAGATTAATAGTAAAAGGTTTTTACCTAGAAAAAGGGATTAGATTATTTTGATACCTATTTTTCTGTAGCTAGAATCACTTCTATTAGAACCCTTCTAGCTTTAGCTTCCATCCATGACATGCTAATTCCTCAAATGGATGTAAAGACAACATTTCTGAATGAAAATTTAGAAGAAGAAATATACATGGATCAACCTGAGGGTTTTATTGCTAAAGGTCAAGAAAAAATATTTGCATATTAGATAAATTATTTTATAGTATAAAACAAGCCCCCAAAGCAATGGCACAACAAATTTGACAAAGTCATTTTAGAATTTGGTTTTGTGCCAAAAGAATATGAAATTTTTTTGTATTCTAAAAATACAAATGGAAGTTGTGTCATCTTATGTTTATATGTTGATGATATCCTTATTCTAGAATCTTCACTGGAACTGATGAATAATACTAAGAATTATTTATCTAACCAGTTTGATATGGCCAACTTGATCCTAGGAATGTAAGTGTCTAAATGCAAAGAGAGCTATACTCTATCCTTAGCATATTCAATTGAGAAAATGCTAAGACAGTTTGAGTATTTTGACCAAAAAACTGTCTTTACTCCTTATAACAGTAATATTTGTCTCAAAAAGAATGAAGAATCACCTATAGAACAACATAGATATTCACAGATGATGGGGTCCCTTATGTACATAACAAATAGGACCAGACCCGATATTGTATTTTCTATTGGGTGACTAAGTAGATATACTAGTAACCCAAACCAGTCAAATTGGTCTACATTGGATATAGTATTTAGATATCTTAGGGGTACTCTAGCTAGATTATAAACTTTATTATAATAGACACTCCGATATCATAGAAGGTTATTTAGATACAAACTGGATAACTGATTCACATGATGTAAATTTACTACTGGATATGTTTTTTTACTTTAAGATGAGCTGCAATCTCCTGGGGTTCGTGTAAACAAACTATCATAGTTAGGAGTACAATGGACTCTGAAATGATAGCTTTGGAAACTACTTGTACAGAAGTTGAATGGCTTAGAAATCTGATTATCCATATACATGTTTCTCATATTCCTGTTCATATAATTTCTATCAAATGTGATAACAAATCTGTTATTGAACTACTAAAGTAAAATTCTATGAATGCAAAGATGAACATGCACCTGCAGCTGCGCTTCAAGTCAATAAAGAGCATATTAGGCAAATATGTGGTTCTTGACTATATAAAGTCAGAAAAGAACCTTGTAGACCACTTGACGAAGGATATATCTAGGACATTAATTCTAGAATCATCTAGGGGGATGGGGTTAAGCCCATAAGTTAGTCAC
Source organism: Iris pallida (assembly GCA_029216955.1). NCBI lineage: Eukaryota > Viridiplantae > Streptophyta > Magnoliopsida > Asparagales > Iridaceae > Iris > Iris pallida. The sequence goes on from JANAVB010008599.1 coordinate 27,482,433, forward strand.
CAGCTGTCACGACCCGTACCCAATATTTAGGCATGAATCGTGCGCATGTCCAGCCTATACCGCAGTGTCGCCGGTAGAACACTGTAAGAAGCATACGATGAACAACCACGCAGTATAAATATACTCCACTTGGGAGGCAACAACACAAGGCTACACAACTCAGCTCTAGATGAAATAGAGAAATATATATAAAGTCTCAGAATATAAAATGTATGAAAATCCAAAAGATAAACATAATCCCAACTACATGTCTCAAAGTCAAATGTCAATATCCACTACATATCTCAATGCTAACTAAAGATATCTAAGCATGCACAGCAGGGTCAGCTACTGCAAACTCCTCCTAAAAGGCAAGGTCGGCCTCAGCTATATCTCCCATGTATGGACCATACTAGTCAGGGCACACGTCATCATCACAATCACCTAAACATGTTTATCCAGTCAGGATGGAACGAGTACAATTTATTGAGTACAGTTCCAATATATGATAACGACTATAAAACAGAGGTTAGCCATAAAATACATTATAAGAAAATCTACTATATCATGGTAATACAATGATCAAAAGACATAAAAAAAAAATATGGAAATATATCAAGAGTGAAATGAGAAAACATAGCTATCTAAGTGTGTTGAAGTACTCCTTTCGATGTGTGATCAACTTGGACACTGCACCGCACAGGCTACATAGGATTTGCATCCCCACTGACTAAATGCAATAAAATAAATATGGTCTAAATAATCATGCTCTAATAGCAAGATAGAATAATCACGGTCTACTGGTCTGATCACACATCTACTTGGTACTTCTCCTTCCCGACACGACAAACAAGAAGCATGACAAGATATGAATGGAAATACATGATGTGGTATCCGTGTGACGAGCGTGTCAAGAATCAAATATTAAATAACCAACAATGAATTATAGTAATTAACAATATCGAAAACAAACAACAAATGTACTCGTCTAGTGTCCTGAGCTGATGATGCGGGTCTGATGCCCACCCCGAATCCAAACAACCTATTTTATGAATATGTACACTGTCAATAAATGATCCAATGAAGCCTCTATCTATTTGTTAGTTCTCTAAGTTTTGCTACTTCTCCATTTATACCTATTAAGCCTTTGGTTCCATATTCCTAACAGTTATTTACTTTTGATACTATGATACCCACCTTTCCTTACACTAGGTATCCTAATATATATATATATATATATATATATATATATATATATTTTCCTTATATATATATATATATATATATATATATATATATATATATATAAAGCGTGGCACATACGCTTATGTACCCCAAATTATGAACACATGCACAGGAATACATGGTACACATTCCATGTACATTGTAAAAATTTTCTGTTCATGCTACCAGGCACCAGCATCCATTCCATGGGCTGTTGTGCATCACATCAGCTGTTATGGTGCACTTTCTAACTAAATCCAATGATATTGTTATCTGTACCCTGTACACAGTCAATTGAATTCTCTTCTCATTATTGCACACCCTTGTAATAATTGTTTTGCCATTTCAATATGTCCTCCCCAATGGTATCCTCTTCTCATTACTAACATCATCTTTAGTATACTCATCCCACTTTGCATTCCCAGGACACCACAAGTTCTGGCTAAGCTTGGTTTCCCCTTAGTCAAGCTCTGCTTTGGGCACACATGTTCATATCCTAAGTTGCCTAGATTGTACTCAGGGGCGGATCCAAGCTTGGCTCGGGTGGGGTGGAACCCACCCCAAAAATAAAAATTTACATTTTTTTCATATAATTTTTTATTTTTTATATGAATTAATCTACTTCCAGCCCACCCAAATTTTTGGTAGCCCACCCCAGCTATAGTTTCTGGATCCGCCCCTGATTGTACTGCTACTATCCCCTACCCTCATAATAAAACTCCTATTCTCCAAGCACTCCTATCATCCCTTGCATATGACATATTCTTAAATGTTTGCAGGGGTTCGTTTGGCCACACTTCTGTGATAACTTGTATCTGATACCTACCTACCCAATGTTCACTGTTGTCCAAGTTTTTTCATCTAGGGGTTAAGGAAAATTTGGGATACTCGAGATGTTAATATGCTGTATGAACCTATTGACTATTGAACTCTGTCCACATATATTCGTATTCCAGTTACTGATACTAAAACAGGGAGAAAGTCTTTCATGATACCCCAGGTATCTGGACCCTGGTCCACACTCGATGACACTATCCCAAGATGGCTTGACCCAACTGACAACTGATGTTCAAGACTTAGAACTATACAACCTAAACAAAACCTTCTTTTTCCCACATTCGCATGCTTCCCATACTCTGCTGCCCTGCTGTTTACATTATTCCCATGAATGTACTGGTGTACATATCTCTGAAACTTTAGTAGGGATAACAAGTGACAAATCTAACCGCCAGGTGGTGCAAAACAAAGCATGGAGTCTAAAGAACAACGAATAGAACTTACACTATAATCAAAAGTAGGTATCAGCTATATCCCTAACTCAAGTTATACTGTTGTTACTACAACATGAAGCATTCTAGATGTAGGATTTCAGATACACTTTATCCTATCATTGTGGAAAAGATACAAAGAATTAGGATGAGAACCTAATCGAATTACTTGATCTTTTACCCATTGCCAGGGCACTGACAGATGGGGCAGTAAATGGAGGCTTGCATCAAGGTCAGGATGGTTCACAATTTGGAAAGATTGCTCCAATAGATGAGATTCAAAATCAAGGGGTCCACCCGACCTACCAAACTTCGTTTAACCCATTCCTTGATCCTCCTTAAATGTTCCTAACTATTCATATGGATAACGTACACTCGAGGATTCCCATATCAACCAATTTCCTTGTGTCCTACCTATACTCTATGTGTTTATATACACAGCTAGGTAGGACTGCTATCATACCAACTAATAAATGTGCAACTGATACAGTTGCGACTGATACATTATGGTCTGCCACACGTGGTCGGATATAAGGATCCTGATATAAAATATAGGGTGATCTGATACAATTAATCTTCGAATGACATGCTTATACTCTCAACTATGTATCCCTATAAATCTATATGCATTATCTAGCAAAACCCTTGTTGTGATGATTTATGGTTTCTTAGAGGGATTAATGTGAATACCTATAACCTCCCTTAGGCAAAATTCAAAACATGCTCAGATTAACAGGTAAATAGGTGATCGATGTGAAAGTAGGGTTACCTGTTAGGAATTGGTGACTGCTGCTCGTCGATCCTCTCAGGATTGTTTCGACTTGGAGAAGGGATGAACTTGCGACAGGATTTTAGGGTTTGAGGAAGAGGGGATCGGCTATGCTCTCTCTTCCTATATATACTAGTTTGTGGATTAATGCTATTCTTATGAATATTAGAGGGAATCAGATTTGAACTTGGATTTGAATTTGGGTAGAGGTAGGGCATGAGTGTCGACTACAGCAAAGAAGTTTGGGTGGTGAATTTGAATTGGGGATTTAGCATATAACCCCCCTATTTGGTTTTCGTCATAAGGGGTCCTCCCCTTTAGAGTATCTTATAAATACATTTATATAATTATTTATATACAATTAATGGCAGGAAAATCATAGTAATAATTTTAAATGTTATTGCTATTTCTAACTTTTGGTTCGAGGGTTCACATCAGCAGTTGTAACCCAACTGAGTCTGACTAAAGGTCCATAGAAGCCGATTCAATGGGTAGGAACAAGCTGGACTTAGGTGACTATTATGGAACACTGGCCTGAGATTAAATTCTCTTAAAAACTAATGCCCAAGAGGCTGTGCGATGTTGTACATGGATACCACATCCATATGGCGACAGTATTCTGATGTGATATGGTTAGAATGAGTTTTAACTCTTAGTAAGTCCAAGCATGAGATGTAGGGTTGACTCCTATCACAAACCCTTGAGGACTTACCTATATGAGAGATCGTGAAGGCCACGACTATGGGACAGGACGATCACAGACAACTCCTATGAATAAGGAAAAACTGCGCATGGCAATCAAAAGTTCCACCCAATAGACCCAAGAACCTCTAGCGTACTACGTGTGCTATTTTCTGAATCTGGTTTAAGAAGTCCGATTCAAGGCATAGTCCATTAAGCACTTCTTCAGACTAAGTCAATAGTCACTAAGTGAGATTCAAAATTGTAGTCCATCTCATCTATGCATAGTATATTTTTGTCCAAAAATTCTTTACTCTTATTCTTCTCTCTAATTTTTCAAAACTTGGTTTTTTTAGGGGGGATTATTGCAGTTGACTTAGCAAATGGAAAAACCTAAGTCTTTTCTCATTACCGGTCTCATGCTAAGAATGAGCATATCCTATTCTAAATGCCTTATGTGGCTACTTCTGAGGGGGGAGGGGGTTTTATTGCTATATAAATGTCACGCCCCGATTCCGTAGAATCGATAGTCGTCCCCCGGGCGTGATGCCGTGCGAACCTAAGTTGCGATCGCACAAGGCATAGTCATAACGTTATCCGAAACACAACATCAAGTTAGAGTACGCAGAGAAATTGAATGACATATTTGAAATAGAGTAGACTTTTTCATTGATAAAACTTCATTTACATTGACTTCATTACATTCATTGCCGCACGGGCTACAATATGACTCGACTTACAAAATGAACGCCGATGAGATAGTCGTTCCATACATTACATCCCTTTTTACAAGCAAAAACCATTACACATTTTCACCTGCAATCGAGGGAAGCCGAGCCGCCATTGGTCTTCTTTTGTACTGAATGCGGAGTCTTCAAAAGGAATTCAGAAACAAGCCTTTACACGGATGAGGCTTCAAAAGTGTCCACGCCGCCTTGAGATTTTAGGTGGCACGCCCTTCGTGGTTTGGGGTACCTGCGTGGAGAGCGAGGATCAGTACATTACACTTTGTACTGGTGCGTGGTAAGTTAAGTTCCAAGCTCTCATTTGGTTGAATGAGTTTATATGACTTAGTTCATGAATGTTTCTAACCATCCTAATGAATTTCAAGCGAGAAATGACAAGCATAATAAAATTTACGTTGAAACTTACCCACGGTGGCCCGCGCCGCGTCTTATGAAACTTACCATGTTCTTCCCTGTCAATTGTTATCATTTCCATACCAAGTGCAATATTTTGCGTGTTGGTCACTGGCTCCCAGAGCCATCGTGGACTCCTTTTTGCTTTTATTAGACGAGACCCTTTCAGCGCGAGTAGCGAGCCCCGCTGCAAGTCCTCGCCTAACATTGTGCCCAGCACAGCTTATGAGAATGTTTCCTTCTTGGCCGCAACGGTCTCGTGGCCCCGGGTTGCCGTACGGGGAAACTCTACCTTATCGACAAGTTGTCCATGATCGTGCAAAGACCATTTTTCTTTTTTTAGTTATTAAGACATAGCCTACATTCTCTTTAAAAACTCAATCATTTTATCGTGCCCGTGCCCTTGCATTCCATCTTTAATCCGCAACAACACTATCGATTTACCTAAGAAGGGGTCGAGAAGAGAAGGGTCAGCCACTCACCTTGAGTTTACTTCGGCGAGAGAATTTGTTGGTCGCGCTAGACGTCGCCTACGCGATTACCTGAAATGGCACAAGCAACCGATTAGAACACTGCATTATTCAAGGAGTTCGATAGGAAATACGAGTTCGAAATGCAAGCCATGAAAACCATTGAAAACATTCACGAAAACGTATTCAGAAAACAAAGCCAAAACCAACGCAAGCGGCGTGAAAAGCAGAGCAACGGGAGGTCTCTTCCGACTCAGCCGCAGAGTCAATCCTCGAGGCGCAACCCGCTGAATATGGGAATTGGTTCCGAAGAAGACATTCCATAACGAGGAATGGATCTTAATTCAACCATTCCCGTTCGATCGACTCGGTCGATCCCGACCTATCGGTCCCGACCGAATCGATAGCGACAGTGTTCCTTTCTCGCACACCCCGTAGACAAGTACGGGGCACGATGTAGGGATAGGACACTACACCATAACCAACTAAGAAAAAGTTTTGTCCTCGAAACTTAAAATAGAACCTACCTCTACGAGAACAATGAAGGAAACTTTTCCTTCATTTCTGACTCAAGCTTCCACGTCGACTCTTCGATCGAGTGGTTCCTCCAGAGGACGCGGACGAGGGGAATAGCACGGTTGCGGAGAAGTTTATCCTTGCGCTCCAAGATTTGCACTGGCTCTTCGACATATGACAAGTCCGCCTTCAGGTCCAGCTTATCCAAATCCACAACATGGCTCGGATCATGCACGTACTTTCGTAATTGTAATACGTGGAAGACGTCATGTACCTCTGACAAAGCAGGCAGCAAAGCGATTTGGTAAGCTACTGGGGTGACTCATTTCAATATTTCGAACGGGCCAACAAATCTTGGGCTCAATTTTCCCTTCGTACCGAACCTGGAAACTTCCCGCATGGGCATGACTTTCAAGAATACATGGTCGCCTTCCGAAAACTCGAGGAGGCGTTGGTGCGTGTCGGCACAGCTTTTCTGCCGGCTTTGTGCTATCTTTAATCTCTCTCATATTAACTTGACCTTCAGCACGGTCTGCTCCACCAGCTCCGGACCAAGTATCTGTCGTTCTCCGACTTCATTCCAGCAAATGGGCGATCTGTACTTTCGGTCATACAAAGCTTCATACGGCGCCATTTGGATGATGGACTGATAGCTGTTGTTGTATGCAAACTCGGCCAGCGGTAGATGGACGTCCCAACTTGACTTCAAGTCGATCGCACAGAGTCGTAACATGTCTTCGAGAATTTGTTTCATCCGCTCTGTTTGGCCGTCAGTCTGAGGATGATAAGCTGAGCTGAACTTCAACTTGGTCCCCAGTGCTGAATGAAGACTACTCCAGAAGCGCGCTACGAACCATCCATCCCGATCAGAGACGATAGAAACTGGGACCTCGTGCAGCCGAACTATTTTATCAAGGTATATCTGAGCAAGGCGGTCGACGCTCCAAGTAACTTTGATGGCGATAAAGTACGCTGACTTGGTTAGTCGATCGACGATGACCCAGACGGCGTCGTTTCCCCGCGGCGTCCTCGGCAAGACAACAACGAAGTCTATAGTGATGTGATCCCACTTCCACTCTGGAATGACGAGGTTCTGCATCTCCCCGCCCGGTCGCTGGTGCTCGGCTTTGACTTGCTGACAGGCCATACATTTTGACACAAAGAGCGCTACGTCCCTCTTCATGCCGTGCCACCAAAAGACAACACGGAGGTCCTTATACATCTTGGTGCTGCCAGGATACAAGAAATATTTTGCATAATGTGCCTCCGACATTATCTCCTTTCTAAGTTCTGTGTCGTCCGGTACGCATAGCCGTCCCTTCACGTGCATCACTCCCGACTCGTCCTCTGCAAAGTCGGACGCTTTTTCTGTCGATATCAGCTTCTGCATCTTCTCCAGGTATGTGTCGTCCTTCTGTGCAGACTTGATCCTCTCCAGTAGGCTCGGTTCCACCCGCAGTTGCGCTAGTTTCACGTCTCTGAAATGAACTCGGAGTTCGATGCCCATTCCTTCCAAGTCACGCAGCAGTCGATCGTTGATGCATAACGAAGCTAAGTACTTCTGGCTTAGCGCGTCTGCTACCACATTTCCCTTGCCCGGCGTGTAGTCGATTGATAAGTCGTAGTCTTTGATCAGCTCGAGCCATCGCCTCTGCCGCAAATTCAATTCTTTCTGGGTGAAGAGATACTTGAGACTTTTGTGGTCCGTATAAATCCTGCACGCCACACCATAGAGATAGTGACGCCACAGCTTCAACGCAAACACAATCGCCGCTAATTCTAGGTCATGCGTGGGGTAGTTCTTCTCGTGCGGCTTCAACTGCCGGAAAGCAAAAGATATCACCTTATCTCGCTGCATGAGCACACACCCCAAGCCCTGGCCAGAAGCATCGCTGAAGATTTGAAATCCCTCTGTCCCTTCAGGAAGAGCAAGTATCGGGGCCGAAATGAGCCGTTGTTTGAGCTCCTGGAAGGAAGCTTCACAGTCGTCTGACCACTTGAATGCGACTCCTTTCTGTTGAGGCGAGTCAACGGCGATGCAATCTTCGCGAAGTCCTTCACGAAACGTCGGTAGTATCCCGCCAAGCCTATGAAGCTTCGAATTTCACTAACTGATGCGGGCCGTTTCCAATCAGCAACTGCCTCGACTTTCTTCGGATCGACTGCAATGCCCGCGGCGGAGATGATGTGCCCAAGGAATGAGACGCTGTTCAGCCAGAACTCGCACTTGCTCATCTTCACGTACAACTGATTCTCTCGAAGGGTTTGGAGTACCGTCCACAGATGCTCTGCATGTTGCGCCCGATCCTTCGAGTAGACGAGGATGTCGTCGATGAAGACTACTACGAACTTGTCAACGAACGGACGGAACATCCGATTCATTAGATCCATGAAGACGACAGGAGCGTTTGTCAAACCGAACGACATTACCAAGAACTCGTAGTGGCCATAACGAGTACGAAAGGCAGACTTCGGCACGTCATCTAGCTTGACTTTGAGTTGGTGATAATCCGATCGCAGATCAATCTTCGAAAATACTGTCGCACCTTGGAGCTGGTCGAACAAGTCGTCGATGCGTGGCAGGGGGTATTTGTTTCGGACGATGGCTTTATTCAATTCCTGATAGTCGATGCAGAGTCGTATTGATCCATCCTTCTTCTTCACGAACAGCACGGGCGCACCCCACGGCGAGACACTCGGACGGATAAACCCTCTATCAAGTAATTCCTGAAGTTGTGCCTTCAATTCCTTCAATTCTGTAGGGGCCATTCTGTACGGAGCCATCGAGATCGTCGGGTGTCGGGGAATGTGTCGATGGTGAACTCTATTTCTCGATCGGGCGGCATGCCGGATAGCTCGTCCGGAAACACGTCTGGAAATTCTGCCACAACGTCGGTCTGACCCACGTTTGTACCATCCTGTCGCATGTCTCGAACGGAAGCTAGATAGCCTTCGCACCCGGAATACAGCATCCGTCGAGTAGATATTGCGGAGATCACCATGCAGGTCGACGACGCCTCACCACACGAGTAGCAGAATCCAGGCACTCCTGGCATGCGAAATGTGACCTTCTTTTCAGCGCAGTCTATAGTTGCGTTGCACGGCCCGAGCCAATCCATTCCCAGAATGATGTCAAAGTTCTTCATGTCTAGAACTATCACATCCAGACCGATCTTTTGACCGCCGATACAGATAATCCCGTCGGCGTAAGCTAAGTTTGTGAGAATTGGTGTGCCAATAGGTGTGCTTACGCTAAGGTCGAGATCTAATGATATTACAGAAAATTTGTGCTCGACGGCAAAGTCCGCCGATATAAAACTATGTGAAGCGCCTGAATCAAATAACACACGAGCACGTACATTATTGAATTTTAGTATACCTGACACTACTGTATCTTATGCCAGCGCTTCGTCTCGAGTCATGGCGTAGACGCGGCCCTGAGTGTTGGGGCGACGGTCTCGACCATTTTGCGGTACGGGTTGAGTGGACGGAGGAGGTCGAGGCGCCTGTCCTCGATTCTCCTGGCGGTGTTGTTGTGGCGGGACATTACGATTCGGTCGAGGATTCTGACAATCTCGAGCAAGGTGACCCTTCTGCCCGCAAGCGTAGCACTCTGTCTTGGCAAAGCAGTGGTCATCAGTATGCCCAAGCTGGTGGCAATTCCTGCATCGTGGTAACGGGTTTCGGCCTTGGTAGCCGCTAGTGTGTGGACGCTTTGACGCGTAGTTGTTGCCTCCCATATAGCTAGGACATTTGTGATTGGAGTGGCGCACAACGTCGTCAGCACCAGAAGGATGCAGGTTCTCAAGGCAGAGAGCGTGATTCAGAGCCTCGCCCACAGTCTTGTACTCCGGGACCCCGACATACGCACCGATAGAGTGTCGCAGACCCACTTTGAACCGTCGCACACGACACTCTTCAGTAGGCAGAAACTGACCAGCAAACTTAGACAACTTGTTGAATTCTGCGGCGTACTGTTCCACTGTCCGGCTCCCTTGCTTCAACTGCATGAATTTATTTTCCTTCGCTTGACGAACGGCCGATGGAAGGTACTGGACTTCAAAAGCTTTACGGAACGTGGCCCAAGAGATCAGCGCGGTGGTGTTGTCCGGTCGGATCGCTCGCTTGTGCATGGCCCACCAGTCGTACGCGTTCAACCGTAGTTGAAGTTGTGCGCAGGCGACTTGCTTTGATTCTTCAATGCCGAGAAGCTCGACGTGATCTTCCAGCTCTTCCAACCAGTCGATTGCCATGGAAGGACCCTCGGTACCGCTGAAGGAAGTGCGGCACGCCTTCTTGAATTCGGACACTTCAAAGTTGTACTTTTTTGGTGCCGCTGGTTGACGCTCGAGCTCCGTCGTGTCGACTTTAATGGGTTGGATCGTCGGCACGGTGGCAGCAGGTGTGGTGACGGTAGGCGCAGTCGCAGAATTTCTGTTGGCCGCCATTGTCTGGATGATCTGCAGCAGGGTATCCAACTGCTTTTGTTGAAGTTTGGCATGTGCATCGAAACGAGCTTCGAAGCGAGCTTCGAACTGGGCCTGTCGTTCCTCCGTGTGTTGATGTCGGTTCTCGGACTGGTTTCGCTGCGCCTCCATCATGCGCAGCATCCTTTCGATGGCATCGTTAGAAGGTCCGCCCCACGAACGATGCGAACTACTAGAGCCGCTAGAAGCGCTCTGCTCTCGCTCGGCCGTGGGTTCCGTCACTTCTGCGATACGAAGGCAAACGCATCAGTCACAAAATATTACGAACTCATTGTATGGAATAACTTATCTCATCGATGCGAGGTCAAAGGATGTAAAGCCGTGCTCTGATACCATTATGTCACGCCCCGATTCCGTAGAATCGATAGTCGTCCCCCGGGCGTGATGCCGTGCGAACCTAAGTTGCGATCGCACAAGGCATAGTCATAAGGTTATCCGAAACACAACATCAAGTTAGAGTACGCAGAGAAATTGAATGACACATTTGAAATAGAAGTAGACTTTTTCATTGATAAAACTTCATTTACATTGACTTCATTACATTCATTGCCGCGCGGGCTACAATATGACTCGACTTACAAAATGAACGCCGATGAGATAGTCGTTCCATATATTACATCCCTTTTTACAAGCAAAAACCATTACACATTTCCATCTGCAATCGAGGAAAGCCGAGCCGCCATTGGTCTTCTTTTGTACTGAATGCGGAGTCTTCAAAAGGAATTCAGAAACAAGCCTTTACACGGACGAGGCTTCAAAAGTGTCCACGCCGCCTTGAGATTTTAGGTGGCATGCCCTTCGTGGTTCGGGGTACCTGCATGGAGAGCGAGGATCAGTACATTACACTTTGTACTGGTGCGTGGCAAGTTAAGTTCCAAGCTCTCATTTGGTTGAATGAGTTTATATGACTTTGTTCATGAATGTTTCTAACCATCCTAATGAATTTCAAGCGAGAAATGACAAGCATAATAAAATTTACGTTGAAACTTACCCACGGCGGCCCGCGCCACGCCTTATGAAACTTACCATGTCCTTCCCTGTCAATTGTTATCATTTCCATACCAAGTGCAATATTTCGTGTGTTGGTCACTGGCTCCCAGAGCCATCGTGGACTCCTTTTTGCTTTTATTAGACGAGACCCTTTCAGCGCGAGTAGCGAGCCCCGCTGCAAGTCCTCGCCTAACATTGTGCCCAGCACAGCTTATGAGAATGTTTCCTTCTTGGCCGCAACGGTCCCGTGGCCCCGGGTTGCCGTGCGGGAAAACTCTACCTTGTCGACAAGTTGTCCATGACCGTGCAAAGACCATTTTTCTTCTTTTAGTTATCAAGACATAGCCTACATTCTCTTTAAAAACTCAATCATTTTACCGTGCCCGTGCCCTTGCATTCAATCTTTAATCCGCAACAACACTATCGATTTACCTAAGAAGGGGTCGAGAAGAGAAGGGTCAGCCACTCACCTTGAGTTTACTTCGGCGAGAGAACTTGTTGGTCGCGCTAGACGTCGCCTACGCGATTACCTGAAATCGCACAAGCAACCGATTAGAACACGGCATTATTCAAGGAGTTCGATAGGAAATGCGAGTTCGAAATGCAAGCCATGAAAACCATCGAAAATATTCACGAAAACGCATTCAGAAAACAAAGCCAAAACCAACGCAAGCGGCGTGAAAAGCAGAGCAACGGGAGGTCTCTCCCGACTCAGCCGCAGAGTCAATCCTCGAGGCGCAACCCGCTGAATATGGGACTTGGTTCCGAAGAAGACATTCCATAACGAGGAATGGATTTTAATTCAACCGTTCCCGTTCGATCGACTCGGTCGATCCCGACCTATCGGTCCCGACTGAATCGATAGCGACAGTGTTCCTTTCTCGCGCACCCCGTGGACAAGTACGGGGCACGATGTAGGGACGGGGCACTACAATAAAGGCCAGTCCTTCTATTGAAAATACACAAGTCCACTCTCTCTCATACTCTCACTTTTATTCCAAAGCAATCAATCACTATAAGTCCTTTTTGTTTTTTGGGCAACGCTAAGTTCGGACCACTCTTTTCGAGTTGTGTGCGACGAGGAGATACAGGTAGAGGAAGATTTTACCACTAGGAGCATTCGAAACAAGTCTGCACATAGACTGGAATCAACTCTTAGGGCAGTGCTTTGTGCGTGACTTCCCCTGAGTCGGTAACATTAACTTTAATTTTATTTTGTGTACAGATGACAGCAAGAAAAGGAAAAAAAATTCCAACAGATGAGCCTTCATGCAACATGGGTACTGGTCAATACTCAGTAGTGCCTTTGCATTCTGGGCCGCTGGAAGCAGAATTCCAGCGATTGGAAGGATTGTTTTTGGAACTGAATTTGTTCAAGTCCCCATCTTGATGGACTTCAAAAAAATACTGACTTCTTTTGCCAATGCAATCACGAAGTTGACTTGATTTGGCTTAACGAGTCTAGCTTATTCTTACACCGTAAATTCTTAGTTTTCAGAGATTTCGACATTGGCTTTGTAAAGAGTATCCTCCACTGACTCAGTAAGGACATTGAGACTACCTTCAGGACATGCTAATAGCGTGGCCTCACTCTTATCCTCCAGAATATCGTTGCCTTTGTCATTGCAAGTAGTAGGATAAGTGGCACGAGACTTTTGTAGCCAAATGTCCTGAGCGGTTTAAGGAGAAGCATCTTCAACATGGTTGGATTTGCATGAAATAAAACCTTCCTGTGCTTGCGTGTTGAAGCGGGGCTTTAATAGCCTTCAGAGAGCATCTCGTCGAACTTTGTTGATCAAACTCGATGATCAATGAGTCAGCAGTAGTTTCCATCAAGTAGACGTCGGACTGCTCCACAACCTTTTTTTAGTGGTAAAGGTGGTCTCCGACAGAGTCGTCATTTGTTTTCATTAGAAAAAACAGAGAACAATTCTCTTTGAAAGAGAACTTTTATAACTCCTGCTTACAAAGAATTTCTATGACAAAGTGTGTAGTTACGATAAAGAATTATGAACACAAGAAAGAAGAGATCTGGAGAGTGCAGTGGTGAGGGCACGATCGACGCGTGATCGCCTCACTCCATTGACTACCTAATGTAAGAATGGAAAGTTGCTAAGTGCTCTCGATGCTCACAAACACTGTCAAACAAAGTACTCTTGCTAAGACTGCTCTGATTGCTTGGGGTAATGTCTTGGTTGCACAAAATTCAAGGCTATTTATAGCAACTCTTTAAAAATGAAAAAAATCTTCAGTTCCACTATGGAATGACCAATCTGCACATTTCCACGCTGAAATGGCCACTCCAGCATTAGAGCATCTCCAACCCTATTGTCTTGTTAAGTGTTGTGAGTCTTAGTGGCTCCTATGTGGCATGAGCCACAAGACAATGTCTTGTTTATGTGGCAAAACTATATCTCAAAAGACAATGAGATAGAAAAACTCTCTCCAATGCAAAAGTATTGAGGAGACAATAAAAAGTATTTTTTCCAACTTCCAAGGCAACTCCTCCACTTCTTCAACTTTTTTATAAATATTTCTACTCATAATTGATGATGTGGAGACAAAGTCATTGTGAAGTGCATTGTCTAGATCTAGACAACCAACTTCACATTCTCCTTGCCATGTCATTGCCATGTCAACTTCATGTTTTATTCTACATTTGCATTGGAGAAGAATTTTTGGAATAAAAGTTTGTCATTCCTACGTGGCAACCATTTTCTCTAAACTCACAGTAGGGTTGGAGATGCTCTAAATTCTCCTTGCCATGTCATTGCCATGTCAACTTCATGTTTTATTCTACATTTGCATTGGAGAAGAATTTTTGGAATAAAAGTTTGTCATTCCTACGTGGCAACCATTTTCTCTTAGAGCATCTCCAACCCTACTGTGTGTTTAGAGAAAATGGTTGCCACGTAGGAATGACAAACTTTTATTCCAAAAATTCTTCTCCAATGCAAATGTAGAATAAAACATGAAGTTGACATGGCAATGACATGGCAAGGAGAATGTGAAGTTGGTTGTCTAGATCTAGACAATGCACTTCACAATGACTTTGTCTCAACATCATCAATTATGAATAGAAATATTTATAAAAAAAGTTGAAGAAGTGGAGGAGTTGTCTTGGAAGTTGGAAAAAATACTTTTTATTGTCTCCTCAACACTTTTGCATTGGAGAGAGTTTTTTATCTCATTGTCTTTTGAAATATAATTTTGCCACATAAACAAGACATTGTCTTGTGGCTCATGCCACATAGGAGCCACCTAAGACTCACAACACTTAACAAGACAATAGGGTTGGAGATGCTCTTAATTGCTTCCCCCGCTATAAGCTCAACATCATTTTGTCTCCTTCAACAAAACGTCTTCAAGCCTGGCAAACGTTCACGCGTGAAGCGTGCCTTGTCTACCGCGTAGTCGAATGAAATGACGGCCACTTTTGATGCTTAATCATGTCAGTTAACTTCGATTGCAGCTGACTCCTTGTTTCTGTAACATTCTTCTCGATTAATGCGACGCTTCGTAAATCGCAACGCCCAATCTTGATGGGCCCACAACATTAATGTTGACGACATAATAAAGACTACGAAAATGAAATTTGGTCCGCCGGCGGGCTAGCCCGTACGCCGGCGTGGCACTCCTCCATTGGCTCTCCCCTATTCGCGTAGGGCCCAAGCCGGCGTCCTGCAAATGCGAGAGCGCCGCATGGCCGCGGACTAGCCCGCAGGCGGGCCATGTAGCACGCTGTAAAGACTATTAAACAAACGGTAAAATGCCGCTTCGGTATGGAGGTGCTTCCCTCTAGGCTTCAGCATGGAGGTGCCTTACGTTGGAAAGCGGCTTCAGCGTGGAGGTGCCTCATGCTAGAAGCCTGCATCAGTATGGCTATGCCTCCCGTTGGAAGCCTGCTTCAGCGTAGAGGTGCCTCAAGCTGGAAAGCAGCTTTAGCATGGAGATGCCTCATGTTGGAAAGTTGTTATAAATTCTTTTCTTTTCTTCCTTTAAAAAGTCTGCAACAAAAATAAAAATAAGTAAATGTTACCAGCTTCCGGAGAAGTCGCGCACGTAGTACTGTCCTAAGAGTTAGTCCAGGTCTTATGTGCAAACTTTGTCCGAATACTTCTAGTGGTAAAATTTTTGCTCTACTGGAATCTCCTTATTGCACACAACGTAGAGAGAGTGACCCTTGACTTAGCTCTGCCCAGAGCAAGGACGAAGAATAACATCAATTCAGAAGGACAGAAATTTGAGAGAGTTTTTTCGTAAGGATTATTAGTGTTTTGAGAAGAAAAACAACAGTAATATTTATAAGCAAATTTCATCTTCTGTAACGGACATGAATAATTATAAATAAAGTTGAACGTTACAAAGTAATAACAAAATACAAAAATGTGATACATTGAACCTGGACAAATTTAATGTATCCAACCATTACAAATTTTAATAGATTATAACGGTCAGAAAAATCAATAAGGAGCAAAAAAAATTTAGGGTCTCAGCCCGTACCCGAAGAGGAAATCAAATAGGCATTCGACGCCCGCAGATGTGGACACGTACCCACCTATTACATGCGTCGAACTGAACCGAACCGAGCCAGGCCGGACGACGACGGCGGCGGCGCGGACGTGTGGCCCATAGGACTACCCACACAAGACTTCAATGAAGCAGAAAGAAGCAAAGTAATATATGTGCAATTAGTCCACCTAGTCCAGTCGATGTGGGACTATTTGATGATGAGAATTGAGCTTTTGCACAACCCACAACCAACAACCCCCCCTCCCAAAAAAAAAAAAGAGAGCTCAAGTTTCAAAGTTATAGAAGGATAAAAATAAGTAAAAAATGAGAGAATTTCTGGACAGTTATATACTATGCATAGATAAGATGGACTACAGCCTTGAATCTCACGTAGTAACTATTGTCATTATATGAAGAAGAGCTTAATGGAATATGCCTTGAACCAGACTTCTTGTACCAGATTCAGAAAATAGTACACAGTAAGCTAGAGGTACTTGCGTCTATCAGGTGGCATGTTTGGTTGGCCATGCGCACTTTTTTATATTCATGAGAGTTGTCTAGGATCGCTCTGTCCTATAGTCGAGGCCTTCACGACCTCACATATAGGTAAGTCCTTAAGAGTTGGCAATAGGAATCAACCCTGCATATCATACTTGAACTTATTAAGAGTTTAAAATCACCCTAACCATATCATACCGGAACACTGTCACCATAGGGATAGGGTATCCATGTACACATGTACAGCCTCTTGGGCATTTATTTGAAAAGAATTTAATCTCAGGGTCAGTGTTCCATAATAGTCACGTAGTCCAGCTTGCTCCTACCCATTGGACCGACTTCTTGGGATCTCCAGTTAGACTCGGTTGGGTTGCCACTGCTGGTGACTAACTTATAGGCTTAACCCCATCTTCCTCGATGATTCTAGGATCAATATCCTAGACAAACCCTTCGTCAAGTGGTCTGCAAGGTTCTTTTCTGACTTTATATAGTCAAGAACCACATATTTGCCTAATATGCTCTTTATCGATTTGAAGCGCAGCTATAGGTGCCTGTTCATCTTAGCATTCACAGAATCATGCTTAGTAGTTCTATAACAGATTTATTATCACAGTTTATAAAAATTGTAGGAACATTGTAGTGTCCCGCTTTCGATAGGCGACGGACTTCATAATATGCTTGTGTCGAGTCAGATCGGTCGAAAACTTAGATGACCATCTGATTCGATCGCTGAGCTTGGTAAACGATAACACCTTGCGGCATCAATCAAATCAATTTGGATGAATGTTACGAGAATCGATCCAACTAATGGAACGACTTCTATTGGAATAAGTCCTAGATGCAGCGGGATGCATCTCGGCGAGTGAGCTCTATATAAGAGTCCCTTCGACGAGACCGGACCGCTGTATGGTTTTCTTGGAGCTTTTGTCGCTTAGTTTTGATGAAAGTGCTTTCGCGTCGTTTTCTGAATACAATCTACGAATTTTGAAGCGAAGGAATAAAAAAAATTCTAACTAAGTGTTGGTGCCATTACAGGAGCTCGCGTAACTAAAGCTTGAACGTTGCGAAGCGCTTCGACGGTCGGCACGATCAAAGTACTTGGTGGGTGATTTGGCCCTTCTTTCTACTTTGTCCCACAAACAAAATTCCTTTGCCTCGAATTCATTCAAATCGACGATTCCAAGTTAAATGCATGCCAATCCACTAAAGTCAAGAACTCAGGAAAAACGTATCGATTTAGAGTAATCTACTCTAAAAATATAAGTTTCGCACCAAAACAAGAAAGTTTAAGGTTCTACTAAAAAGATAGACTATTTCACGTGTTACAAAATAATGTGAAACGTCGATCGTGGCTTATGATGCCTCGGGCAATTTGGTGCCTACGGGATGCTAAATCGGGAGTATGACTTTGGGGGAAATGAATCGTTGCATGAGTTGGGTGAAATAATAATGCTGTTTAATACTGTCTGCGCTATACAAATCTGTTTGCATATATTAAAATGTTCACGCATTGGCATGGTCATGGACAGCTTGTGCACAAGTTTGATTTTTCTCGAATCGGTATCCGGGGCATCGGTATCGAATCGACCTAGGGGGAATGAATAATCGTGCTTCGGCACTGATACATTGCGGGACCGTCAGTCAGGCTTGCAACCTAGACTGAATGGGCTAAAATATCGTTGAGATAGTCCCAAGTGGTGTGTAACACCAGTGACCGCACATATGCTCACCTATTGTCTTATGCAGGTAGTAAGTATTATCTCTGTTTTTATGCAGGGACGAGTACGGCCGTGGTAAGAACTGTGATAAATCATTATGTTTTACTATATGCTTTATTACTTCAAAGATGGCTATCAATATGAACTGAATTCATTTAGTTCTAAATAGAAAGAAAACTCTAAAGCATGCCTACCTTAACAATCAGAGTCGGTTTAGACGAGTGGGTTTGTCTCGTCCACTTAGCAAGTGTTCTAACCCCTCCCCCAACTCCCCAGGTACGGCAGGAACTCTAAACTAAAGCTGAAGTGCGGACAGACGTTTTAAAGCTCTTCCTATCCTGAAGTATTTTGAAGCCAATTCAATCAAAGACTTATGTATAAAGGGGCGAATGTATGGAACAATAAGTGTTAGTTCAGGCAGCTTGTCGAGTATATTTCTTTATTTTCAATCAATGTAGCCGCAACGACATCCAATATAATTACAACTTACACTTCGTTGCAAGCTATAAATGAAAAGCATATTTCTATCTTCCAAAACTGTGTGTTCAATTCTGATATGATTTGTGAAGTTTCAACTTGGTGTTTTAATATAATGATCAAACGTAACGTTCTTGCCTTGTACGAGTGCAATTCCAGACTCGTACGACATCACGCCTTAGCGAGGACGATCGATTCAACATAATACTACCGGAGACGAATGGTTTGTCGACTCAGGATGTGACAAACATGACTAACAAAAACAGGTATATGCATAATAAGATTTCTAAGCCATTCGGCTTCTGTACAGGTAGTGTCCAAAGCTATCATTTCAGAGTCTATTGTACTTCTGGCAATGATAGTTTGTTTACATGATTTCCAGGAGATTGTAGCTCCTCCTAGGATAAAAACTTATCTAGTAGTGGATTTCACATCATATGAATTAATTACTCAGTTTGCATCTGAGTAACCTTCTATGAGATAAGGGTGTCTCGTATAATAAAGTTTATAATCTAGAGTCCCCTTAAGATATCTAAATACTCTGTCCAATGCAGTCCAATATGACTGGTTTGGGTTACTAGTATATCTATTAGTCTTTCAGTAGTAAATACAATATCGGGTCTGGTCTTATTTGTTATGTACATAAGGGACCCTATCATCTGTGAATTTCTATGTCATTTTATAGGTGATCCTTCATTATTCTTTAGAATAACGTTACTGCTATAAGGAGTAAGGGCAAGTTTTTTGTCAAAATACTCAAACTTTCTTAGCATTTTCTCAATTGAAATGCTAAGGATAGAGTATAGACCTCTTTGCATTTAGACACTTGCATTCCTAGAATCAGATTTGCTTCACCTATGTCTTTCATATCAAACTTGTTAGATAAATAATTCTTAGTGTTATTTATCAATTCCAGTAAAGATCCTAAAATAAGGATAATATCAACATACAAGCATAAGATGACACAACTTCTATTTGTATTTTTAGAATACAAATATTTGTCATATTCGTTTGGCACAAAATCAAGTTCTAAAATGACTGTCAAATTTGTTGTGCCATTGCACTACCAAAATATGTTGTTTTAGCGACGGCCACATCCGTCGACCATCCGTCGCTAATACGGATTAGCGATGGATCACTGACGGATATTGATCAAAACAATCCGTCGGCAATCAACTCGTCGCTAAAATACGTCCGACGCTACGTAGTCGTCACTTGACTGAATAGCGACGGCTTTCCGTCGTCTGTATTTGTTGTATTAGCGACGACTTACCGACGTTCTTTCGTCGAATTTAAGTATTAGGTATTGAATTATAAAGACTCTTACCGACGGACAGTCCGTCGGTAAACCGTCGTTACTGTGTATCAGAGGGTATTGTTCCATCGCTATTCCGTCGCTTTTTGCTAACTCGTGACGGCTTAGCGACGGACTAGTGGCGGATAATCCGCCGACCGGGTTCTGGATATGCTTGACCTTCCCATAACCATGGCGACGGACATTCCGTCGCTAATCCGTCGGAGTAAGTCGCCAAACCGTCACAAATCAGCTGCTACACATGGCGACGACATGTCTGTCGCTAATGTTTTGTGCACCTTTCATACTATCAGAACCTTGCCGACGGATGTTCCGTCGAAAGGTCGTTGCTATGTAAGATATTCCGTCGACTATCCGTCGCTAACTGGAAAATATTGGGAATCCTCCAGTTAGCGACGGATTTTTCGTCAAAATTTAGTCGGTAACTGATGTTATCTGTCGCTAACCCGTCACTAGTCTGTCGCTAACTGAGATATTTAAAAAAAAATTGTAGAGTTTTCCCTGTTCACACAACATCCGAACATCGGACCAATATATAATCACAATATACAATCACATAGACCAATATATAATCTAATATAAATCACACACGAATATAATGCACATCAATTATCCAAAAATCACATAGACCAATATATAATCACAAATATGCATCACCCAAACCAATATAAAATATACACCAATTATCCAAAAATCATAAACTAATATCCGTCGTTATAATATCCGAAATTCCCACAAATATTCAAAATTTAAAAACTATTCTAATACAATACTTCAATGAGGAGGAGGAGTTCGATTGTCCGGTGGTGGTACTCCCTCTTGCGATCGACGATAATACTGCTCCACTATGTACGGCAGCAATCCGTCGAAGACACTGTCCGGAAGTCGGCGTAGCTGCTCTGGCGACATGAGGTCAAGGAGTGCCATCACAGTCAGGGGCGATACTAGAGGGGCAGCAGGGTTGAAAGAAAGATGATCGACGGAAGAAGGATCGGCAGCGACAGACGAAGGCGGAAAGTATGTGGCAATTTGCTCCTACAAGGACGACACCGCCTTGTGCAGCTGCGCAAGCTGCGACCTCACATCGTCTGCCGGGGTCGCAGGAGGAGGCGGTGTCGGTGGAAATCTCTGATTCGCCATGTGCAACGGCCCTAGGGAGCCAACTCCGTACAAACGCCCTTTCTTAAAGCTGCCAACGGTATCTACGAATAAGTCGTTGCGAGCGGCAATAGAAGAGGGCGTCCGGGCGAGCATCGTTTCACCGACATCCTCGACAGCAGATGACTGAGCCCGACTAAGGGCCTCACGATATGCATCCTATCAAATGAATGTGTTCATCCTATAAGATTTACCTAAGTTGTAATCTAAATCTTATGTTTCACTAAGTTATAGTGTGAATCCAAAGTTTACCTAAGTTATAGTCAGAATACTTTTAATTTTAACATAAATCTCATAAACATAAGTACTTACATTAGTCTCCTTGGCCCTCTCGTCGACGAAGCTCCCGTCCTTCCGTCTCTTGTGCGTATGCTGGAACACATCGTGCATGGTGACCGATTCTGGCGCCCTTCCCTCCTTCACCGCCCGTTGGGTCTGCATACGAAATTTTCGTAGAATTTAATTAACTCCATATATTAATAATACTGAATTCGATAGTGAAATGAATTTGCGGTATCTCACCAGATCTGTAAGCACCGCTGCGTGGGGCCTTGATCCCCCCGTATGAAGTCCCGCTGCCCGTCGGTTCGCCTTCGTCTTCTCCGATTTCTCATTGTACGCAGGAGTATCCATCATATCCAAGAGCTCCTCATAATAGTCCTGTCGGATCCAATTCGGCCTCGTCTGCCCCATTTTAAGGTCGTAAATCATATCCCATATCTTCTTCAAGGCAGCACTTCTGTAGGTCCTGCGGATCGCGTTCTCGCGATAGGGGGGCCACCAGAACGTCGTCTAACATACAAATTCAATTATCACGTAATTTAAAAAATAGTTGATTAAAGAGTAACTAATAATTAACCACAAGATATAGATATATACCCTCAACTCGTTGAGCCAGACGTACTTCACGTTTGGGGACACCAACAAAAAGTTGAGGTAGGGGCCATGGAAGTTAGCCCTGATAATTTCTCTAAGAGACCTGGCAACATTAAATGGAAAAAACCTACAAAGGAGCAACGACTGGATTATTAACTTGAATAAATAAAACAAATTTAATAAATTATCTTTAATTTACTTACGAGGACCCCGCGGGCCATAGCTCTCATCGGAACTTGTCTATCGGCCTCTCTGGTGCCGTCGGAGGATCCGCGGGTCCGTGTATGTACTCTCCAGTAACCGGATGGAATCGAGTATCGGGGTACTCCGGGGCCCACTGTGTAGTAATTTATGGATTTGCTGGTGGGTCCGCTGGCGGAACGGATCCGCTAGCGGATGGAGACTCATGCCTCGATGAAGTTGTCGATCGACGGCGGGATGAGTCTGTGCCCGGGGTACTCTCCGGGTCGGGTTCGCTGGATGGGGTCACATCCCGGGAAGATTGAATACGACCACGACCACCAGCACCACCACGACCACGACCACCACCACCACCACCACCAGCATGACCACCACCAGCAGCACGACCATGGCCGGCCATCATGACATATAAATAGAACACAAACATAATTAACAATATAGAAGTGTAAATGAATATAAAATTCTAAATTAAAATATACATACCACCAGCAGGGAGACGAGTGCCACCACGACGAAAAGGACTAGGAGTGCCATATGTAAAAAGAAAATCATACAATAAGTAAATGATCGAACGAAAAAAGCATGAATTCACGTAATTGCTTTTATGAGGTCAAACTGAATTCACGTAATTGGAAGTATTTTTAATATACAACAATATTTAACCTAATCATCTTCATCGTCTTTGTTCTCGTCCTCGGCCTCGTCTTCATCATCATCCTCATTCTCATCCTTATCCTCATCGTCGATTTCATCTGTATCCTCATCCCCATCAAATTCTTCTTCTTCTTCTTCTGCCTTAATATTTGGGATAAGATGCCTCTTTCTCCCCTGGTTGACAGCTAAGTCTTGTGTATCAACCTCTTCCTCTCCTCTATTTTTCTCAACAATATCTTTAACATCCATTGTATCCGACTGTTGTCCCAAGTATTGAAACTTTTTGATCTGGTCCTCTTGGTATGCTAGGTCTCCAACGTTGAATGTATTTCTAGATTTAATCTTGCATACTGCCCACCAGTCAAATCGATCTCTACGATGCCTTGGGTAGCTTGTATAGTAGACTTGAACAGCCTGACTTGCTATCGCAAATGTATCGGACCCTCTATACCTCCTGCGATGATTTATATCGACAAATCCAAATTGTTTATCGATTCTCCAAGCGATATTTGGTGTCGTATCGAACCACTCACATTTGAACATCATAATATGCATATCATATGGGGCAGTATATTATAAATCTACAATATCCCGAAGTACTCCATAATAGTCAAAGTTTGGCTCGTCGTCATAGATGGTGCCTCTTATGCAAACATCGAAATCCTTGGTACTGATGCCATCATTGATAAATTCGATATTTATAGCATTCTGAGTTGCCTTAAACCTGAAGCCATTAACGACATAGCCTGGCCAAGTCTTTGCTTGCTTCTTCGGTCTCAATGCCAGATAACGAACACTCTCATTTGTGAGTGTTATTTCAGGCAATAAAACCTGTAAACAAATATTTATAATTTAAATATTTTAGATGCCTATATTTTAATGGTAGCCGCATAACATATTATTTCAGTTACTTACGTATTTGCGAAACCAGGACGGAAATGTACAATCAACCTCTCTTTGAAGTCCCTCATCGGTAATATCGGGTGTCCTCATTTTGACTTCATCTCTAAATACACTGTTAGAGAGAATAAGAATAAGTGTAGTCACTTACTTCATCAAATTAGAGATTATAACGAGTGCAAGTGTACTGACTTACTTCTCCAAATCTCTTACTTCTTGTATGTTACAGTTTAACAAGATATATCGGTGAGCGGCATCATACTCATCGTCAGTCAACCACCATTTTTTACTAGCCCCAACAGGCTTGCCCCTTACATTGAATATACCTCCATCCTCAACGTCCTCGTCATTCCTTTGAGGTCTATTTCGATTTGTCTTAACATGAGTATCAAAATAAATGAAGCAGAAGTTTGACACCTCCTCGATAAGATATGCTTCGTATATCGAAACCTCTATATGATCCTTGTTGCCAACTTTCTTCTTTAGATGGTGTAGGTATATAGAGAGACAAATTATCTTGAGAATTAAGAATAAATTTTAAAACCCACTGAAATTCAACTTAAATTATATTGATTTTTATGTACCTTTCAAATGGATACATCCATCGATAATGAACAGATGCACCGACACGGACTTCGTATGCTAGATGAATCGGTAGATGCTCCATGTTGTCGAAGAAGTCCGGAGGAAATATTTTCTCCAACTTGTAAATTGTTAAGATAATTTTCTCCTCAAGTTCAACCATGTGTTGCACCATCAACTTAGTTGAACAAATATCCCTGAAGAATGTAGATAGTTCGGCCAACGGAACCCATACAGCAGAAGGCAACAACTCTTTCAAAGCAATAGGCAGTAATCTTTTCATAAACACGTGGCAGTCGTGACTCTTAATTCCCGTTAGCTTGCGTTCATTGAGATCAACGCATCTAGACAAATTCGACACTTAGCCGTCGAAAAATCTTAAAGTAAATACCCACTGGCAGATTATTAATCTATCTTCCTTGCTTAATGTGTATTGTGCTATCGGCTTAGTTAATTGTCCACCAGCTCCCCTTTGTATCAAGTTCAGATAAGAACGCTTGTATATCTCGGCAATGTCTTGTCTTGCTTTTGGATTGTCCTTCGTCTTTCCTTTAATATCCATGACGGTATTGAAGACATTATCGAACACATTCTTTTCGATATGCATAACATCAAGATTGTGCCTTATAAGATTATCTTTCCAATAAGGCAAGTCCCAGAAGATACTCCGTTTGGTCCAGTTATGGCTTTGTCTGAACCCATCGACACGATTGTTCGATGGATCTTCCATTACAGTGGACAAGTCTTTTACATCTTTCCAAATATCGTATTCCGACAATCTGGCAGGCGGATGAGAAAATTCTTATTTTTCAGCTCTGAACGCGTCCTTGTTCTTTCTCCAAAGATGACTCGCGGGCAGAAATTGACGGTGACAATCAAAGAAAAAAGTTTTTCCTCCATGCTTAAGGCGGAACGCCTTACTATTTTCCATGCATATCGGACAAAACATGGTGCCGTGAGTACTCCATGCCGACAGCATATCGTATGCGAGAAAATCATTGATTGTCCACATCAGTGAAGCTCTCATCTAAAAGTTCTATTTTTTGAAAATATCATAGGTCGCAATGCCGATCTTCCACAGCTGTTTCAGCTCATCCACCAAGGGCTGTAAATATATATCGATATTCTTTGTCAGATTTTTGGGACTCGGTATGATAGCTATCAAGAACATATAAGGAGTCTTCATACACATCCATGGTGGCAGATTGTAAGGGGTAAGAATGACCGGCCAGTAGGAGTATTGAGATCCCGACTGCCCAAAAGGGAAGAAGCCATCAGAACATAGCGCCATACGTATATTTCTAGGCTCTGCAACAAAATCTGGATGGCGCAAATCGAAATATTTCTACGCCTCTCCATCCGAAGGATGTGACAATTCTCTATCGTCCTTTGTGCATTCTTTGTTGTGCCATGTCATGTGTTCTGCTGTATTCTGAGACATATACATCCTCTGCAAGTGCTTCGTGATCGACAAGTAATGCATATACTTGTAAGAACGTCATTTTCTAGTTGACCTTCCTTTTTTTCCTGACTAGCTTGTAACGATCCGCATTACAGAAGCTGCAACTTTCTATGTCCTCGTTCTTCTTGTAGTACAACATGCATCCGTTGCGACAACAATCTATCTTCTCGTACCCCAATCCCAGTTGTCGGACCATCATCTTTGACTTGTAGAAGTTTTTTGGAAGCTCTTTTGATTCCTTCGGTAACACCTCCTTGATTAGTTGTATAATCCGATCATAGCAAGCTTGTGGCAAGTTAAAATCGGACTTTATGTTCAACAACCGCATCGTCACTGACAGTACGGAATGACTCTCACAACCAGGATATAGAGGAGTTTCTGCATCCTGAAACATATCATAGAACTCCTTCACCTAGGGATTAGGATTCTCCGGATCAAAATTAGGCCTTGTCGCGTCGTACACCATATCTCGTACAAGGTTCTGCAGGTCTCCATAATCAACAGAGCATTCGTCGTCTTCAATGACAAAATCCGTTGCAGCATTATCATCAAAAGCATAAGTAGCAGCATTCGCAACCTGTCTTTCCGTATATAGTTCACCTTGCGATGACCACAGGTCGTAATCACGTACGAAACCCTTACGGGTCAAATGATCTCTCACAGTCACCACTTCTTTGTAACGTCTATTGCGACAATTACGACATGGACACTTGATTTTGTTACCGTCCATGTACTGAGCTTTGCTCATGGCATACTTAAGAAACACTTCCACGCCTTCCTGAAAATCGTCACTCACACCTATTCTGCTCTCGTGTTGTCGTTTGTACATCCATGTACGATCAACGAAATAACGATCCGTCACAGATTGGATGTGAAAATCTGTATCGTAAGACAAACTAAACAAAATTAGTATATAATCATGTAACTGGTGGATCCACTGGTATATAGGCTGGATGTACTTAGTATAAACCGTATCAGATTAGTATCGGTCTATAGGTTTGGTATAGGCCGTATCAAATTGGTATTGGCCTTAGCGAATTGGTAGATACGTATCCGATATGTATCGGCCGTATAGCTAGGGTTCGTATTAGCCTTATCGATTCGGTATCGGCCATATCCGATAGGTATTGGCCGTATCGGATATGTATCTGCCTTATCGGATTAGCATGGTGGAAGGTTTAGTAACAACTGTACTTGGATTTCTCTCTTCTCGAGCTAGAATACCATTGCAAGAGAGTCATGAGAGAGTAAAAAAATCTCCTACATATTGATGTTTATGAGAGTGATTGGCCAATTACAGTAACATACATGCTGTATTTTCCATCAGGAAAGGAGAGATTGAAAGCAATAACATATAGAGTTGTATTTCGGGAGAAGAACTCCTATAAACTCTTTTTTTACAAAACAAGATATAGAGAATACAGAACAAGTATCAACTTCATAACCTACTTTGCAAGAAAAGTATCTTAATGTTCTCAGTTATCTCAGGCTGATCTGACATAGAACAGTAAGATACTTCTCTTGCGAAGTAGGTTATGAACTCGATACTTGTTCTATATTCTCTATAGCTTGCTTTGTGAACAAAGAGTTTATAGGAGTTCTTCTTCCGAAATACAACTCTGTATGTTATTGCCTTCAATCTCTCCTTTCATGATGGAAAATACGGCATGTATGTTACTGTAATTGGCTAATCACTCTCGTAAACATCAATATCTATGAGAATTTTTACTCTCTCGTGACTCTCTTGCAATGGTATTCTAGTTCGAGAAGAGAAAAATCTAAGTACAGTTGTTACTAAACCTTCCACCATGCTAATCCGATACGGCCGATACATATCCGATACGGCCGATACCTATCGGATATGGCCGATACCGAATCGATAAGGCCAATACGAATCCTAGCTATACGGCTGATATATATCGGATAGGACGATACCAATTCGCTAAGGTCAATACCATCCGATACGACCTATACCAAACCGATATACCGATACTAATCCGCTACGATCGATACTAAGTACATACGGTCGAGGAGGTGGATTCGCTACCGATAGTCCGATACCGATAGTTCGTTACGGAAAAAATCTGACGCTAAATTGCCGTAGCTAAATATTCGACGGTAATCCGTCGGTAATTTGTCGAAAATCTGTCGCTAATTTCGACGAAAAAAATTCGTCGCTAAATAGCCGTAGCTAAAAATCCATCGTTAAAATAAAAATTCGTCGCTAAATAGCCTATAGGTAAGCCTACCTATACCAATACAACATTAAACCTATATGAAATCATGCCTTATTCAATTACTAACTATCATACAACATAACATATGTATATATATATATATATATATATATATATATATATATATATATATATATATATATATATATATATATATATATATTATTCATGCATTCATGTATGCCTATATTACCAATACACTAGCTTACCTACATGCATACATAGGTACTTGCATATCATATTCATATCACTCATTATATTGCATTTACACCTTTATAACATACATGCTTGCATACTTGGATTGATACATTGCATTCATATTTCACTACATTGCATTATCTAACATGCATACCTATATTGCATTATATATATATATATATATATATATATATATATATATATATATATATATATATATATATATATATATATATATATATATATATTACAGAGATAGAGAGTGGGTGATGAGTGCCATAGCTGTGTGTGTGTATCATAGCAGTAGAGGCCCCCGCCACCCACAACCCCCGCCGCCCCGACCGACAACACCACCACCATCTTCTCCGTCACCTCCTCCATCACCTAAACCCATGCACCCCCCCAACCCACCACCCCCCGCTGCCCTGACCCGCCGTCCCTATATACCATATACATACAACTCATATGGCCATAGCCTATAACACACGACCACTACCTACATATATCATATATGCATACATACATATCATATTTCATATCATGCATTTAACATACACTTACCTGTATACATACATTACAATCATACATTCATATATTACCTGTAAATTAGAAAGGGGAAAAAAAGGGAATGTGAAGGGGTGAGAAGGAGGGGGAACTGGAAAGAGAATGACTGAACTATGAATCTCAGTTTTATATGTTCAATATTACCTACTCTACATTCACATAATCATGGATTACATTATTCCTACATGCATGCATTTCATACCATATACATTATGCATTCCTACATGTTGCATCACATTCAGTTCATGTATATCATTTTACCCTCAGTTCATGCATATCATTTATATATACATTAATCATTACATATCACATATCATTATGTTGCATGGATTATGCAAAACCTGAGAAATGAAGACTGAAGGAACTGTGAACAATCAGAGAACCCCAATCAATTTCAGTTTTGCATACATTCATACAACCTACAGTTTAATAGTTCACTGCATTACCACAGTTGCATACATGATATCATAAAAAGGGAAGGAAGGAATGGAAAAATATGAAAGGGGCTGTTCTTAGTTTTATACAGTGAATTTAAACAACTCAACCTCAATTCAATAAACCCAAATCAAGTTCGATTTCAAATTAGCAAAACTGTGAAAGGGAATGCATGTGAAACAATGTACATTCTTAATGTATCAGACTTTAGGCAAATTAAAACCCATTTCATAAAACCACTCGAAATCTAACTCAGTTATATAAATCAACCAAAACAAAACCCAATGTTCATATCAATTGTGCCCCCTCGACCCCCTGCCCCGACCCGCTGCCCCCCGCCACCCACAACCCCCGCGCCCCAGCAGCCCTCAACGCCCCCGTCACCCCCGTAGCCCCCGACGCCCCCGCTGCCCCCCCCCCCCCCCGCCGCCCACAACCCCCGACCACCACGAGAGAGAGAGAGAGAGAGAGGATTACCTAGAGAGGGAGCCGCCGGTGAGAACGTCGATCGCCTTTGGGGGAGAGAGAGCCGCGGAAGAGAGAGAGGAGAGAGAATAAAATTTGGGAGGAATGAAAAATCCCCCCCGTCGTTTCAATTTAATTCAGGGCCGTACATTTAGCGACGGACTAGCGACGGATATTATCCATCGCTAAGCCGACGCTATACTAGATAACTGCCGACGGAATATCCGTCGCTACGTAGTCGTAAATTTGTCCCGCCACTTCTCCCAACATTTACAGCCAAATATTCGACTGCATAGCGACGGATGTAAATCCGTTGCTATATCTCCGACGCCGTAGCGACGGACTGGCGACCTTTTCTCACCCTTAAAATAAAAATAAACATTTATCAGCTTCTCGTCGGTAATCCGTCGGTGACTTGTCGAAAGTCCGTCGCTAATTACGACGAAAAAAATCTGTCGCTAATTGCCTATATTTTGGTAGTATTTCTTGAGAGCTTGCTTTAGGCCATAAAGAGATTTTACTAATCTATAAACCTTCTGTAACACCCTGTTTCTGAAAATTGGGGATTTTTGAAAATTTTATTATTTTTATTATTTATTAGTGGTATTTTAGTCATGGTGTGATTTTCTGGTGATTTTAGTTAAGATAAACCATTATCTAAGTCATGCTAAGTCATGACTTATGACTTTGTGATTTTGGTTAATATAACTTAGTGTAAACCCTAGTTTCTCTAACCTAGAAGTTGCCATGACCATGAGAACTTGACCATAGGCTTAGAATATCATTTTAGTGGTTTTTAGCCTAAGGGGTATTTTGGTAATTTTCTAGGGATTAAGAAGGATTAGTGAGATTTTACTATTCATGGACTTTTGATTTGTGACTTGATGGCCCCTAACCTAGTCTACCCTAATCCATAGGTTAGCTACTAACCTAGAATGACTAAGGGGATAGATATTAGTCATAGGATAAAGTGGGTTAAATATCTAGATATTACTTTTTAGATATTTTACCAAAAACACTCAAATATCCAACCCCTTTACACAAGTCCAAGCCTTAGCCTAGAAGCAACCCAAGGACAACCCCCCCTACCCCATGGCAGCCAAGAAAACACCCCCTTGCCCCTCTCTCCTATATAGTTAGCACTTAGAATCATTCCCATGGTTTCATGAAAAACCAATTCACAAGAAAAACCTAGAAACCCTTCCACTCATTTAGCCATAACTTCCTCATTTCTCAAGCTTTGAACCTCTAGTTTTCTCCATTAGGTCACCTACAATCTAAGGGAGCCTAGGGAAGTCAGCTACTCAAGTTTCACCAAGGAAGGACAAGTTGGGCTTTGAGGCTAATCACCCTCATTTAGTGAAATTCAAGATCTTGCACACATAGAGGTAAATATATTTAAACCTAGTTATTTTACTGGTTTTTCTTCATTATTGC
Organism: Iris pallida; assembly: GCA_029216955.1. Taxonomy (NCBI): domain Eukaryota; kingdom Viridiplantae; phylum Streptophyta; class Magnoliopsida; order Asparagales; family Iridaceae; genus Iris; species Iris pallida. Next base: position 27,513,645 of record JANAVB010008599.1, read on the forward strand.
ATGCATATAGTCATATTATAGTTGTGGGTAGGGTTTGGTGATTTTAGGGTTTTGTTTGGTGTCGTGTCGGACACGTATCCTAATTAATTTTCATTGTATTTTACTGTTTTTTTTAGCTCACTGTCACATTAATAATACTCACTGTTTTGTAAATCTTTTTAACCAAAAACCTAGCCTAGCTAACCCTAAACCTAACCCTAAAACACTGAGCACGTTTTGAGCTTGTGTCGTGTCCAAAACTGGACACAAAGCTCACTGGACACAACACTGTTAGACACTGTTTTTACACTGTAAAATCCCCTGCTACCACCCCCTTAGTTCTCCCTACACACGACACTAGGACACGAGAAATTTTGTGGACACGAGGGGGCAATGTCTGCGCACATGCCCCCAAAATTTGGTGTCGCCTCGTGTCGTGTCGAGTGAGAAATCTCACTCGCACTGGACACGGGCTGTCAGCGCACACACGCACAGACACCAACTTCGAGTGTCTCGTGTCGCACGGACACGACACGATGATACCTCGTAGTGACACGAGAGTGTAGCCCTATAGTTGGCGTACACGAGGACACGAGCACGAGGTGCGTCGTGTCCTGTGTCGCGAGCACGAGATGAGTGCATCGCTGCACGACGCGGTGCAGAACACTGAGTATCAGTCGATTTCCTTCGACTGATACGGAGTTCGTGCCGTGTCCTGAGGACACGTGGACACGAGACAGGCTACCTAAACCCTAGACCAACCCTAGGCGAACCTACCCACACGTGCACGAGACTTCTAGACACGTGTGTCGTGTCCTAGAGCTAAGTGCACGCGTGCACGATACTGTGTGTGTGCGTGTGTATCAGGAATTTACCCGAGTCGTGTTTTTGAGTGTTTGGACACGTGAAAACGTGTCGTGGTGTCGTGTCAGTGTCCTAGGACACTAGTATATGTGCGGGGTGTCGGTTACCAACCTTGGGATACGAGTCTTAGCTCGTTGGGTTGCGTGTATTTCGATTTTCCTCAAATCGGGTGCACTGTGCACTGCCAACTGTTTTGGGTTATTTTCCCAGTTTTTGAATTCCAGTTTTAAACCTAATTTTGATGTGATTAATGCATTGTATATATGTATTTTAGTGTGTATATATGTAGTATATATGTATGTGTGTGTATAGGTGAGGTTTGAGAGTAATTGGTTGTGTGTAGGTATAGTTGTGTGTGTATATACATATGTATGTATATATGTTATGTGTGTGTGTGTTGGGGAGCCAACTTGGTTCCTGATTTCAGGAAACCCCCTGTCCAGACCATTCCCCTCTCTCTCCCTGTCTCTCTTTCTCTCATTCATTCTCTCTCTCTTTCAGTCTCTCTCTTCCCTCTCTCTATATATATATGTATATATGAATAGGTTTTATGTAGATAAATATATATGTATATATTAGGTGTGTGTGTGTGTATAGGTTGGGGGCTGGGATTTCCAGTTTCAGGAAAATCTGAAACTCCCCCCCCATTCACTGTCCTCTCTCTATGTCTCTCTCTCTAATTCCCTCTATATATATATATGTATAACATATATATATACATTATATTGTATATAGTTATATATATATTTTGGTATATATAGCTAAGGGTGTATATATGGGTTTATATATATATGTGGAATATATATATGTTTATAGGATAGCTATCTATATATGTATATATATTATGTATACAAGTGAGTACTATATATATATTGGGTATTGTATATATTATAGATATGTATATATATGTATTATGGCCTATGTATATGTATAGGCATTAGATATATGGGAATATCTATATATATATAGATATATATATATATATGTGTATAACTTGTTAAGGTATAGGTTTAGAGGAAACCTATAGCCAATAGCCTATGGCCAAGATTACTAGACTATGGCCTATGGCCAGGGTTATTGGCCTATGGCTTGGGGCTAGCCCTAATGGCCCAAAACCCAACTTGTTGACCCTTGATTACTAAGAGTTGACCAAAGTCAAGCTAGGGTCAAACTTGACCTAGATTGAACTTGAATTAAACCTAGAATGACTAGTTTGACATTGGTTGACCTAACTTGACTAGTAGACCTAGTTTGACTATTAGAGTTTACCAAGAGTTGACTTTTGACCAGATTGACCTAGAATCATGTAGTATGCATTGTATACTTTATTTTACCATTGTGGATACATTGTGACTTGTATTGCTCTGATTAGGAGCCAGACACCTCTCCTCAGACTGCATATTCTCTACAGACATTCATACAGCAGGCGAGTACATTCTCTGACCGTTTCATACTTGTTCAGGCTTTACTTCTCGCTCTAGATTACTTTACTTGTTGCTGTCACATTGGTAACACGGATTGGTACTATATGGATCTTTACATGAGATGTTATCCCCCTCGGGAGCATCGGGTACTTCATGTTATGTGTGTTTCACTTTCATCATGTACTCCCATGCTTCTATTATTCATGTGCACTCATGTGATCATGTACTCTCATGTTTACTGAGCCCTCATGTATACAATCATGTGCACCCTTTCATGGGCCCCATGTGATATCATGTACAATAACGTAACTTGTATAGATCCTTGTGTATTGATTGGGGTACGGGAGAGTAGAAGTGGACATGTGAATAATTCCAAAGTAGTGTAGTCATGTACAAACTCAGTAGTATAGTCATGTATAAATTCTAGCCATTCACATGCCTATCTTGTGCTCTACATCACTAGTCACTCATAGTTCTCTATATACAGTAGATATTTCATTACAACTATCTCTTTTACAGCGTATATTTCCTTTCAGCAGTTCATGTATCTTACTCTATTGCCTGTATCGTATTTCCTAACCTGATATGCACTGCGTGAGATGTATTGTGCTCGTTCCCGTCCTGATTGGACCTGTTGAAAATATTACAGAGGATGAGGATGAGGCCTGGTGTCTACCTATTATGGAGCAGGACTAGATGATACTTGTATTGAGGACCCTCAGCAGGTTCCACCTACAGCTGAGGAGGATGTTCCAGTAGTCTAGACCAGTTTAGTCTAGGCAGTCTTTTCTATATTTACTTTTTGTCTCACATTCTGTGTTGTATTTTGAGATGTGGAGATGTATAGACTCTTAGACTTATTGTATTATGAGTTGACATTCTGGATATTATGTATCTTAGACACTTAGTCTTATTTCATCTATGCTATGGTTCTCTTTGAGTTACTATCTATCTGTTCTTCGTTCTTCTACCCTAGATGTGATTGAGATTGTTTTCTATTTGTCACCTCCATTCGGAGAGTATAAACTGTACAGGTACCTTATACTATTAGATGATTGACCTAGGACAGCGTTCTACCGCCGACACTGTGGCGTAGGCTGGACGTACCCACTTCTCGTGCCCTTACTCTAGGGTGCGGGTCGTGACACGTTTTTAGTGGTGGCCCATGCAGGTCGAGTTTATGTAGTGGTATTCGAACTAGAGTATCACTACAGCCTGTGATAGGATTGGAGGAATAGGCTTAGAGAGAATGGATACTCAATCACTGCTAGGATACTTTGAGAGATTCCTGGGATGACCCTTGAGAATCTCATTTGAAATTACGATTTAAACTTCTTTTCCCTTGATTGAATTTGATTTTGGAGGATTCACTGTAGAACTTTGAATCCTGGTGTTAGTTGATAATTTTTAAAATTTGTAGTTGTTAATTTTAATTTCTTAGTGTTAGATTAATATCTTTTATTTTTTTGGGGCACTCAATCACAATTATGAGAAAACTCTTATTTGTTTCTTGCCATCTAATCCTCTTGCTAATTGCTTTTCATTAAAAAAAAATGAACTGTCCTATCTATTTGCATCTTGCTTAAACTCTTTCTACCAATCTATGTGACTGTATCCCAAACCTGACTTACTCGACATTTCCTCAAATCAAGACTTTATTTGATACCTTCTAACCTTGACCCTTGATTGATCGAACCCTAACTATATTCATCTAGTAGCCTATAAATCCCTAGGACAGTGTTCCTAAATTATTTACTGGACTCCTGATTAATTTTATTTCATGGGTTAATTTGATCCTCTTCAATTTTTGCATCAATTTGTCACGTCTCGAACTACCACTTCCTATTCTAGATCATTGGACGTCCTTTACCGTGACTTAGATATTCAGAGTATAAACACTAGCTGTTACCTCCCAACAAACTTCACATATAAGACCTAGACTAGCCTACCTTCATGTAGGTATTCCATGTCCCACTAAAATCCGTCTCCCTGTACTCTATTTTACTTGATATGATTTTTTGGTCAAATGGCTAAACTATAACCTCTGCCATGATACTAAATTTATTCTTATTTCAATTAGAAATCCACCTTAGTTCAATTCTTTCGACCTAGCATGTGATGGCGTTCTACTTGAATCCTTGAATACTTAACCTTGTACCTTATCTGATTACTTGACCCGTTGGCTAAGAAACTTGGACTATGTAATTCCTTTCATCATTACCATCCTTATATCTTGTGCTGCTAAATTAGCCTTAGTTTTGCAAGCTTATCTATTTTCGAGCTTGGTCATGACATATTTTATTGGGTGGCCACCCATTAACATATTGTCTAATCAGAACCGGTACATGATGGTCTGATCAACCTATTGCACTTTGGTTCGCTTTTTCATGTATCAATCTACGTGGATGGACACAGTTAAACTTACCCTAGAATCTTATCCACAACAGCCTTGACAATTCTCCTTGGAATTATTTATCGCCTATGGACCTCGTATTCGTATCCAGTTGAATTAAATTTAATCATGACCTGGATCTTCATCATTGGATGCTCGTGCTCATACTTGATTTCATTGATTTCCCATCTTGCCCAAATCTCGATTTATCCTGAAATTGATCAACTTAGATCGTGCCAAGACTAAAATCTATTTGTGATTATTGTGCCTAAATTTTTCAATTTTCTTTTTCCACTTTATGGAATAGTAACTTTTTATGGTTTCTCAGTTACTTGTTGATGACAATTTTTCATATAGGATGGTAGACGGCCCTACAGCCGTGATGATTGTTGTTCCTTTACCCTTCCCAATTAGGACACCCTAGATTGCTTGTACGTTTTGATACCATAGGACAGTCTTGATCTAGAATGACTAGTGCACTTAGATGAGACCGCAGACTGTCCCATTTAACCTGTCCCCCTGGTACCACTATTGTATCACAGTTTCTGGTTCAATCAGGCCATAGACCCTTCCCACTCTAAATTATGACCATCGTAGGCACATTACCGTGACTTTTAAATTTGGAGCACAAGACTAGTTGTTTTCTCAAAATTGACTTCACATACCTGACCTAGACATGACATACTACACCCATGACCTTAGTGTCCCACTCAGGCATACCATTGTGTGCTTCATTTTCTTAGTACGATTTTTCTGACCCGAGGCTCCATCCTGATTTACCCCATGGAGTTACTTTTGGCTCCGATTTGATTTAAGGACACCTTATGACCTAAAACTGCCAGCCAATTTTTGGACATGACCCAATATAGGTCTACTACCCATATTTTGCTTGTTGACCTTGTATGTTGCCTAGGTAGTGGCTTCGTCCTTGATTATTGGAGGTTTGACCTAGAAGGAGTACGACCATCTAAATTTCGAGGACGAAATTCTTCTAAGGTGGGTAGACTTGTAACACCCTGTTTCTGAAAATTGGGGATTTTTGAAAAATTTATTATTTTTATTATTTATTAGTGGTATTTTAGTCATGGTGTGATTTTCTGGTGATTTTAGTTAAGATAAACCATTATCTAAGTCATGCTAAGTCATGACTTATGACTTTGTGATTTTGGTTAATATAACTTAGTGTAAACCCTAGTTTCTCTAACCTAGAAGTTGCCATGACCATGAGAACTTGACCATAGGCTTAGAATATCATTTTAGTGGTTTTTAGCCTAAGGGGTATTTTGGTAATTTTCTAGGGATTAAGAAGGATTAGTGAGATTTTACTATTCATGGACTTTTGATTTGTGACTTGATGGCCCCTAACCTAGTCTACCCTAATCCATAGGTTAGCTACTAACCTAGAATGACTAAGGGGATAGATATTAGTCATAGGATAAAGTGGGTTAAATATCTAGATATTACTTTTTAGATATTTTACCAAAAACACTCAAATATCCAACCCCTTTACACAAGTCCAAGCCTTAGCCTAGAAGCAACCCAAGGACAACCCCCCCTACCCCATGGCAGCCAAGAAAACACCCCCTTGCCCCTCTCTCCTATATAGTTAGCACTTAGAATCATTCCCATGGTTTCATGAAAAACCAATTCACAAGAAAAACCTAGAAACCCTTCCACTCATTTAGCCATAACTTCCTCATTTCTCAAGCTTTGAACCTCTAGTTTTCTCCATTAGGTCACCTACAATCTAAGGGAGCCTAGGGAAGTCAGCTACTCAAGTTTCACCAAGGAAGGACAAGTTGGGCTTTGAGGCTAATCACCCTCATTTAGTGAAATTCAAGATCTTGCACACATAGAGGTAAATATATTTAAACCTAGTTATTTTACTGGTTTTTCTTCATTATTGCATGCATATAGTCATATTATAGTTGTGGGTAGGGTTTGGTGATTTTAGGGTTTTGTTTGGTGTCGTGTCGGACACGTATCCTAATTAATTTTCATTGTATTTTACTGTTTTTTTTAGCTCACTGTCACATTAATAATACTCACTGTTTTGTAAATCTTTTTAACCAAAAACCTAGCCTAGCTAACCCTAAACCTAACCCTAAAACACTGAGCACGTTTTGAGCTTGTGTCGTGTCCAAAACTGGACACAAAGCTCACTGGACACAACACTGTTAGACACTGTTTTTACACTGTAAAATCCCCTGCTACCACCCCCTTAGTTCTCCCTACACACGACACTAGGACACGAGAAATTTTGTGGACACGAGGGGGCAATGTCTGCGCACATGCCCCCAAAATTTGGTGTCGCCTCGTGTCGTGTCGAGTGAGAAATCTCACTCGCACTGGACACGGGCTGTCAGCGCACACACGCACAGACACCAACTTCGAGTGTCTCGTGTCGCACGGACACGACACGATGACACCTCGTAGTGACACGAGAGTGTAGCCCTATAGTTGGCGTACACGAGGACACGAGCACGAGGTGCGTCGTGTCCTGTGTCGCGAGCACGAGATGAGTGCATCGCTGCACGACGCGGTGCAGAACACTGAGTATCAGTCGATTTCCTTCGACTGATACGGAGTTCGTGCCGTGTCCTGAGGACACGTGGACACGAGACAGGCTACCTAAACCCTAGACCAACCCTAGGCGAACCTACCCACACGTGCACGAGACTTCTAGACACGTGTGTCGTGTCCTAGAGCTAAGTGCACGCGTGCACGATACTGTGTGTGTGCGTGTGTATCAGGAATTTACCCGAGTCGTGTTTTTGAGTGTTTGGACACGTGAAAACGTGTCGTGGTGTCGTGTCAGTGTCCTAGGACACTAGTATATGTGCGGGGTGTCGGTTACCAACCTTGGGATACGAGTCTTAGCTCGTTGGGTTGCGTGTATTTCGATTTTCCTCAAATCGGGTGCACTGTGCACTGCCAACTGTTTTGGGTTATTTTCCCAGTTTTTGAATTCCAGTTTTAAACCTAATTTTGATGTGATTAATGCATTGTATATATGTATTTTAGTGTGTATATATGTAGTATATATGTATGTGTGTGTATAGGTGAGGTTTGAGAGTAATTGGTTGTGTGTAGGTATAGTTGTGTGTGTATATACATATGTATGTATATATGTTATGTGTGTGTGTGTTGGGGAGCCAACTTGGTTCCTGATTTCAGGAAACCCCCTGTCCAGACCATTCCCCTCTCTCTCCCTGTCTCTCTTTCTCTCATTCATTCTCTCTCTCTTTCAGTCTCTCTCTTCCCTCTCTCTATATATATATGTATATATGAATAGGTTTTATGTAGATAAATATATATGTATATATTAGGTGTGTGTGTGTGTGTACAGGTTGGGGGCTGGGATTTCCAGTTTCAGGAAAATCTGAAACTCCCCCCCCATTCACTGTCCTCTCTCTATGTCTCTCTCTCTAATTCCCTCTATATATATATATGTATAACATATATATATACATTATATTGTATATAGTTATATATATATTTTGGTATATATAGCTAAGGGTGTATATATGGGTTTATATATATATGTGGAATATATATATGTTTATAGGATAGCTATCTATATATGTATATATATTATGTATACAAGTGAGTACTATATATATATTGGGTATTGTATATATTATAGATATGTATATATATATGTATTATGGCCTATGTATATGTATAGGCATTAGATATATGGGAATATCTATATATATAGATATATATATATATATATGTGTATAACTTGTTAAGGTATAGGTTTAGAGGAAACCTATAGCCAATAGCCTATGGCCAAGATTACTAGACTATGGCCTATGGCCAGGGTTATTGGCCTATGGCTTGGGGCTAGCCCTAATGGCCCAAAACCCAACTTGTTGACCCTTGATTACTAAGAGTTGACCAAAGTCAAGCTAGGGTCAAACTTGACCTAGATTGAACTTGAATTAAACCTAGAATGACTAGTTTGACATTGGTTGACCTAACTTGACTAGTAGACCTAGTTTGACTATTAGAGTTTACCAAGAGTTGACTTTTGACCAGATTGACCTAGAATCATGTAGTATGCATTGTATACTTTATTTTACCATTGTGGATACATTGTGACTTGTATTGCTCTGATTAGGAGCCAGACACCTCTCCTCAGACTGCATATTCTCTACAGACATTCATACAGCAGGCGAGTACATTCTCTGACCGTTTCATACTTGTTCAGGCTTTACTTCTCGCTCTAGATTACTTTACTTGTTGCTGTCACATTGGTAACACGGATTGGTACTATATGGATCTTTACATGAGATGTTATCCCCCTCGGGAGCATCGGGTACTTCATGTTATGTGTGTTTCACTTTCATCATGTACTCCCATGCTTCTATTATTCATGTGCACTCATGTGATCATGTACTCTCATGTTTACTGAGCCCTCATGTATACAATCATGTGCACCCTTTCATGGGCCCCATGTGATATCATGTACAATAACGTAACTTGTATAGATCCTTGTGTATTGATTGGGGTACGGGAGAGTAGAAGTGGACATGTGAATAATTCCAAAGTAGTGTAGTCATGTACAAACTCAGTAGTATAGTCATGTATAAATTCTAGCCATTCACATGCCTATCTTGTGCTCTACATCACTAGTCACTCATAGTTCTCTATATACAGTAGATATTTCATTACAACTATCTCTTTTACAGCGTATATTTCCTTTCAGCAGTTCATGTATCTTACTCTATTGCCTGTATCGTATTTCCTAACCTGATATGCACTGCGTGAGATGTATTGTGCTCGTTCCCGTCCTGATTGGACCTGTTGAAAATATTACAGAGGATGAGGATGAGGCCTGGTGTCTACCTATTATGGAGCAGGACTAGATGATACTTGTATTGAGGACCCTCAGCAGGTTCCACCTACAGCTGAGGAGGATGTTCCAGTAGTCTAGACCAGTTTAGTCTAGGCAGTCTTTTCTATATTTACTTTTTGTCTCACATTCTGTGTTGTATTTTGAGATGTGGAGATGTATAGACTCTTAGACTTATTGTATTATGAGTTGACATTCTGGATATTATGTATCTTAGACACTTAGTCTTATTTCATCTATGCTATGGTTCTCTTTGAGTTACTATCTATCTGTTCTTCGTTCTTCTACCCTAGATGTGATTGAGATTGTTTTCTATTTGTCACCTCCATTCGGAGAGTATAAACTGTACAGGTACCTTATACTATTAGATGATTGACCTAGGACAGCGTTCTACCGCCGACACTGCGGCGTAGGCTGGACGTACCCACTTCTCGTGCCCTTACTCTAGGGTGCGGGTCGTGACACCTTCTTTTCTTGACATTTAGCAATAAACCCTTCAGGTTGCTCCATATATATTTCTTTCTCTAAATCTCCATTTAGAAATGTTGTCTTTATATCCATTTGATGGATCAGCATATCATGAATAGAAGCTAAAGCTACAAGGGTTCTAATAGAAGAGATCCTAGCTACAGAATAGTAGGTATCAAAATAGTCTAATCCCTTTTTTTGGTAAAACCTTTGGCTACTAGTCTAGTCTTGTATTTCTCTATGGTACCATCGTCTCTAAGTTTCTTTTTGAAGATCCACTTACAAACTATGGGTTTACTACCTAAAGGTAGGTCTGGTAAAAATCAAGTACTATTCTCCATAATGAAGTTGTACTCATTGTTAATAGCTTCTTTCCAGAAAGGGACATCAGGAGAGGATATGGCTTCTTCATAAGTTGAGGGATCATCCTCTGTCAAAAAAGTGAAAAATCCTTCTCCTAAATTCTTTTCAATCATTTCTCTTTTACTCCTTCTAGGTTCTATATCTTGTTCTGATTGAGAACTTGATATTTGAACATGGGAACTAGTAGATGGAGTAAGAGAAGGGTTGGAGGAAAATGAAGAAGTTCTATCCTTAAACGTAAATATATTCTCAAAGTAAACTACAACTCTAGCTTCTATAATTTTGTTATTAGAGACTTCATTTACTTCAGAATAAGTTACAAGAAATCAATTGGCATTATTATCTAGAGCATATCCTATGAATACCGCATCTACAGTCTTAGGTCCAATCTTCCTCTTTTTGGGTTCAGGAATCCCTATCTTAGCTAAACATCCCCAAACTTTTAGGTAATTAATCCTAGGAGTTCGGCCTTTACATAACTCATATGGTATCTTATCATTAATTTTATTGGGTATCCTATTAAGGATATAGCAGGCTGACAATAAGGTTTCTCCTCAAAGATTATCAGGAGCACCTGAGCTAAGAAGCATGGCATTTACCATGTCTAACAGAGTGCGGTTCTTTCTTTCTGCAACTCCATTGGACTGTGGTGAATAAGGAGCAGTTACCTCATGAACTATTCCATGTTCTTCACATAAATTAGTTATTTCATTTGAGATATACTCTCAACCACGATCTGATCTAAGAATCTTAATCTTTTTATCTAACTGGTTTTCAGCTTCAGATTTATAGACTTTGAACCTGTCTACAACTTCATCTTTGGTTTTACGAAGGTAAGTGTAACAATACTTTGGATGATCATCTATAAAAGTAACAAAGTATTTTCTACCGTCTCGAGTCAAAACCCTATTGGAATCACAAACTTCACTATGGATAAGTTCGAGAAGTTCGGAATCCCTTTGGACATATTTGAAAGGTAGTCTAGTATGTTTGGCTTAAACACAAATTTTACATTTAAGTTTATTATCTATAGGAGTCTTAGGAATAAGATCTAAGTTCATCATCCTTTTAAGAGATCCTAAATTCAATAACCTAGTCTGTCATGCCAAACATTTGAGGATTCAACATTAGCAACAACCAAAGAAGGATTTGAAATTTTATTCATAGTACTCAAAATAAAGAGTCCGTCCTTTACAATTCATTTTCCTACAAAAAGTTCATTCTTAGAAAAAACTACTTTATTATCCTCCATTATAATTTTGTATCCCGAGGCTACCAGTAGAGATCCGTTCACTTAATTTCTCCTAACCGACGGCACGTAAAGCACATCATAGAGAGGTAGAATTTTTTCTGATGTCATCTTCTGATCTATTCTTCCTCTTCCTACAATCTGTGTCGTTGAGTCATCTCCTAGGGTCGCACCTCCTCCACTTGATTCCTGATAGTTTGAAAAATATGAGCGATCAAATGAAACGTGAACATTAGCTCCGGAATTCAACCACCACTCATCAGAATGGTAAAAAATATTTACTACAGGTTGATAGCTTATAGACCTGAAGGAGCTAGAAGATCCATTCAGAATCATGTTAGCTTTTGGCTTGCCCTTCCCTTTGAAGGAGGTCTTGACATCTTCTTTCTTCCTATGGAAGCAGTTGATGGCCGTATGGTTTGTTTTACCACACACAAAATAATCTCTCTTCTGATCCTGAGTCTGACCAGAGTTTCCAGGTTTCTGAGATTACTGGTGATGAGGGTTTTGGTAATGAGGGTTTTAGTGATGTGGTTGAAAACTCTACTTCTTTTTGAAAGAGTTTTTCTTGGATTTGAGATGGTGATTGGACTTGAGTTTGCCATGGCTTTCTACAAGGTTTACCTTAGCTTTGGAATCAGACCTAGCTTTGGACTTTAACATAAACTCTTCTTTTGTTCTAAGTCTCTTTAGAACTTGAGGATAGGTAAGAGTTCCTTGTAAATAGGTATGATCTTTGGCAGTATCATACCAGGAAGGAGGGAGTTTATTTATCAAGCATCATATTTTATGCTCAGTAGAGAATAATGTACCTTTGGCTTGAACATGCCTAAGGTGTTCCTGAAATTCATGCATTTGGTCATTGATAGGTTTATTATCTACCATGACATATCTGTTGAATGTGGAGGAATTGAATCTTTCGATTCCAGCATCATCACAACCATATTCATCTTTCAAAGCATCCCAGAGTTCTTTAGCACTTTTGTATTAAAAAAATGTCATAAAGAGACTTAGATAAAGCGTTTAAGATTATATGAAAACAATAGTAGTCTATTTCCTTAGGGGACTTAGGTTTGGAGGAAGAGGAGGACTTGGTTACCCCTATGTCAGACTCAGTATCCTCTGAATCATTTATGATGGGCGTGAACCCATCAATGGCGGAGATCAAACCTAAAGTGGTAAGCCAAAACTTTATTTGACTCTGCCACCCTTTGAAGTAGCTGTCATTGAACTTTGAAGGTTTGACAGTAAAGGTCTCTTCCTTGACGGTCATGATTTCTAAATATCTGCAGAAATTATATTATTCAATAATGATGAATATTATTGTGGGATAATAGTTTAAATGATCTTGATAATCAACCTTTAAAAACTTTAGTCTTTTCAAGTTTTGATAAGATTGGATTAGCTGTAGGGGCCGGATCCCAGCAAACGGATGTCCACTAGGGACGCTTAAGAACGGTCGCTTAGACGATTTACGTCTTGTTGACAGAAGGTCTCTTTCGGCATGTATCCAAACAAATTTCTACTTTTAAAACTTTAGGATTAAAGGGATTTGCAAAATCAATAACTATTTTTTTTTCCCTAAAATGAAATAATTGAATAGTCCAAGAGTAGTGATATCACAAATGTATTTATTCACTAATGTTTATGAGAATGACCAATTTCTAAAATCACAAATGATTATAGCAATTTTGGTCCAATGAAGTAACAAATATTGTTTAACCAACGATAATAAGTATGACAAATATTAAACAATTTCTATAACAAAATTTAACTAAGATATGTTTAACAAAATGCTACATATATGAGGACAATTATATGAGAGAATTGTCTAGCAATAATTTAATGAATATTTGTTAAGAAATAATATGTGACAATAATTTAATTAATATTTCTCTTCAATAATTTTTGCTAAGAAAATTTTGCTAAACAAAGTTTGCTACAGTAGGCAAGTATAGGGATGAGTGTTTTGTTGAAGAGTCAATATTTTGCATTTACAGCTTCTCTACAGATTAGAAGAAACAATAGGCAAAATTAGACTATTTATAAGGGCACAGCAAAAGTTGATCGGGGGCTAGTCAAATTCTGACAGTCCTAGTAGCATTATGGACTGTCAGAAAATGCAGTTCGTGTTTGACTGGACTGCCACATTTTCTGGCAGTCCATAAAGTATCTAGGACTGCCAGAAATTGTGACAGTCCTACACTGCCAGGAATTGGCTAGCCCTGATCAACATTTGTTGTGCCCTTATAAATAGCCCAAAATTATTTCTAAAGTAAGTTTGCTAAACAGGTCTTGTTGACAAGTATAGGCAATTGTGTAACAATGTTAACAATCGCAAATGTCTTGATCGTAACAATTTTAAGGCAATCTTAACAGCAGCAGTTGTATAAGAAAATAGTTAACAAATTTAACACAACAAAATTGTTAACAATTTAACTCTTAACAGTGGTAAATTGTTTTACTAAAATTGTTAACAAATTGAACACAAGAAAGTTCTTAACAAATTTAACAGGACAAATTATTTTTTGTTAGAAATTTTTGTTAGAAATTCTTTTCTTTTCTTTTCTTTTCTTCCTTTAAAAAAATTTGCAACAAAAATAAAAATAAGTAAATGTTATCGGCCTCTGGGGAAGTCGCGCACGTAGCACTGCTCTAAGAGTTAATCCGGATCTATGTGAAGACTTTATCCGAATGCTCCTAGTGGTAAAATTCTCGTTCCACCGGAATCTCCTAGTTACACACAACATAGAGAGTGGCCATCGACTTAGCTCTGCCCAGAGCAAAGACGAAGAATAGCAGCGATTCGGAAGGACAGAAATTTGAGAGAATTTTTTCGTAAGAATTTTTAGTGTTTTGAGAAGAGAAACAACAATAATATTTATAGGCAAATTTCATCTTTTGTAACGGACATGAATAATTATCAATAAAGTTGAACGTTACAAAGTAATAACAAAATATAAAATACAAAATACGTGATAAATTGAACTTGGACAAATTTAATGTGTCCAACCGTTACAAATTTTAATGGATTATAACGATCAGAAAAATCAATGAGAAGAAAAAAAAAAATTTAGGATCTTAGCAGACCATGCCCGGCATTCGGCCCCTTGCGGCACGAGCATGTGGCCCATTGGGTTACCCACACAAGACTTCAATAAAACAAAGGGAAGCAAAATAATATATGTGCAATCAATCCACGAAGTCCAGCCGACGTGGGACTATTTGGTGACGGGAATTGAGCTTTTGCACAAACCACAGCCAACAAAAGTAACTTCAGCATGGAGGTGCCCTTTGCTGGAAATATGTTTTCTTCCTTAATTTCTATGAAATCATAAGAAAATTTTATGTTTCTACAATGACGATAAAAACACAATGGTAAAACTTCACAAATTATCATGTTACTACAATGACGATAAAAACACAATGGTAAAACTTCACAAATTATCATGTTACTAGCTAGAGGTGTCCCACATGGTATAGTGGCATAATGTTCTGGCTTTTCACCCGTCTCTTTCGTTCAAGATCATGACGTCAAAACCATACAATGAATTTACCGGGACAAAAGTCGCAACCTCACAACTAATTATCTCATTTATTTACGTGTAACCAAACAATATATTTGAAACATCGCTTAGTACAAGCAACATAATATGTTGATTTTCATTTACTCGCCACAAAACAGCCCCTTAGGTGAAGTGATCTTCCCTTAGGTGAAGATATCTTTAGAACATGTTCCTCATTCATTTCCTACACTCAGGGAGGCAGGCCATGTTCATGTTGTCGCAATCGTTTATAGTATGAAAAAACTGAAGACCTGCGCAACACCTCCACCGTTGACGCTGAGCCAATAGTGACTACGGGGCAGGATTAAGGGCTGGCGGAGTCGCTCAGGATGCCAGTCCTCCAGTTGACGACGATCAACATCCTATTTCGCCAGAGTTGGGAAGCTACAAGTACTGTCAAGGGCTCTCTCGGCTTCTCCTGGGAATGCATTTATTCAGAAGTCAGCATGTATCACAATTAGTAAGGTGTACAAGGATATGTAAATATGTAAGATACAATGGTTTCAGGTATCAGTATATCACAATGATAGCTGAGGTAACCTCCATTAACTTCCCATACTTCGGATTCATGGCAAAAATATGCAATCCACATAAGTTCGAGAACGAAATCCATAAGAACAAAAAATAATATTAATAATAGTAAATAAAAAAAATTGCACGATGATATGCTCTAAAGTGATGCCCAGTTAACAATGATTATGGAATCAATTCAAAATTATGTTCTCCCAGGTCATAATATATCATGTTGGTGAAAGAATTGCAATCTTCGAAAGCTAATTGGGCCTGAAAGAAGAAAAAAAATGTCCTTTCACATTCAATGTTGCATCAGAAAAATACAAGAAAATTTCAAGAGAAGGCAGAAATATCACCACAAGGAAAGTAGTCACAAAAAAACAACAAAAAATGAGATACAACATCATCAACCATATTCACCAAATCCATATTTTTTGTATTAGCAAATCCGTTGTCGAACAAGTAGGTGCATGGTCTGCATTCTTGTCTACTGATTTAAATAGTTTGGTAACATACATTATGGATATAGATTAAATATATACAGGAACAAAGTAATGTTTCAATGGCCCACTATGGACAAACACTACTGCATCCAACAGCAGCTCACGCTGCTTTCTTCTTGCTTTCCATTCTTTTTTATTCATTCTTTCTCGACATCACGAGCTACATTTTACTGAGAATACAGGAATAGATCAAAAGGTTCGTGAGCGGAGCACTAGTTCTTTACAACAACAGAGCGCAACATTAAGCGCATGAGAAAAAACCCTGTGGATTGCCTATCTATGATGCTCGCACATCTGGCATGTGCTGGTGGATTTGGCGTTGGCGTATGTGCAATGCTCGCATGACCATAGGCTATCATCAGAACTGCGGCTTGGGCCACCGGCTGACCTTGAACTGGACCCAGCCATCTTCAACTTACCACTCTTTCCCTTGCCCAAGGTCTTCGAACTTGAGCTCTTGCTGCATGTGGCCTGTTGGTTGGTAGAACCCACATCCTGTAAACCGGTCTCCAGTGCTCGCACCAGGTTTTCAAAGTAGTTCCTAGTTACGCTGGAAAAAAAGAAAGAGAAATAAAGATTCAGAACCTAGTTTATGTAAAATAACAGATTTGAAAGAGAAGAGTCATCATACAAACACAATATTATATAGAAAACCCTAGCAATAGATTCAAATTACATGCTTGATTCAGAACATGATGGTGATTGAAGGTAAAAGTAATCTGCGACAATGAAATAACAAACCGCAATAATTTGTTACCATAAATTTTCAGTAGTCCAGAAAAAGCATGCCAATTGCCAAACCTGTCCCAACTAAAAGGGATCATTAATCTTCATTCTTATTAAAGGTTATATCCGCTACAAGAAACATGTCCATAGCCATATTTCAACTGCCATCCCCTTTCTTAAGCTTAAGGTGGTGTTTGGTTTGCGGGAAAGGAAAAGAAAAAAGAAAGAGAAGAAAGTAAAAAAGAAAAAAAGAAAAAAGGAAAAGAAAAGAAGAAAAAGAAATTAATTCTTTTTTGCTTGTTTGATTGGTAAGAAAGTTCGAAAACAAATTGGAGATGAAAATTGTGAGAGAAAGAGAAAGAGAGTAGCGCGCTAACTACCCCTAAGTTTTGGGTTTATAACACGGGGTACCCCTACTCTTAAACTAATTACACTAACCACCCCCATGTTTTATGTTTATTACACGGGGTACCCCTACTCTAAGGTTAAAAAAAAAATATAACACTAACTATCTCCATTTTTATTTTTTATTTTCTAAAGGGAGGGGTGATCAATGTAATTAGTTTAAAAGTAGGAATATCTTGTGTTATATATATATATATATATATATATATATATATATATATATAGAAAGAGGTAATTGTTCATGTTCGCTCCCACCAGGATGCGAACATCGTCCACTCGGATCTTATGTCTTCACTCTAGCCACTTGAGCTACTGAACACACACACACTCTCGTAACAGGATGGCGGGCCGTCTTCCGAAAATCATTTCAAAGGAGTAAGGTGCCTTCGTTCGTGGTAGAGAGATTGTTGACAACATCATGCTTGCTCAGAAGCTTGTCTGCTATATGGGATCAACCAAGTGGGGGGAGGAATGCCGCGGTCAAGCTGGATATGGAGAAAGCGTACGACAGGTTGGAATGGAGCTTCCTCATCTGGGTGCTCAGAGCCTTTGGTTTCTCAAAGCGATGGAATTTTACTTTGTGGAGATCGGTCTCCAACTGTTGGTTCTCATCTATGGTCAATGCTGTGGCGTTTGGTTTCTTTAAATCGCATAGGGGGTGAGGCAAGGGGACCCCCTCTCCCGCTATTCATCATCGCGGCTGAGGCCCTTAGCAAGAGTTTGAACCAGTTGGATAGGGTCTAGGTATAGGAGATACTTTACTACGAGTGTTAGTCCCCTTGTGACCCACCTAGCGTACACGGATGATGTGTTTCTCTTTTCTTCTAGGGAGAATGGACTCAATTGAGGCGGTCTTGGGGGTGGTTCACAGGTATGAGAGAGCATCGGGGCATAAGCTTAACTCACTCGAGTGCAAAATCTTCGTCCATCACACCATCCCTTCAGTGTGGGGGCTGGTGTTGGGTATGATGTCTGGTTTCGAGGTGTTGTCCCCCGTTTGTCTACCTGGGTTGTCCAATGGCTTATGGCAGAAGGAGGACGGACCACTATCGGCCTTTGATCTCCATAGTCAAGGCTAGGATCGAGAGAGGGGGGGGGGGGGGGGGGGGAGGCATAATTGTATCCTCTCCCTCGGGGGTAAGATTACTCTGATCAACCACGTGCTTGGCTCGATTGTCATGTACACTCTTGCGACCTGCAACCTGCCGAGTATGGTGGTGAAGGTTATCGAGCGTATCTTCGTCTCGTTCTTTTGGGGGCACAAGGAGGGGAAGGATAAGCGTGTTTGGGCGAGTTGGAAGAGCATGGTTAAGCCGAGGGAGGCCGGAGGGCTAGGCTTCTGTCACATTCCTGATGTGATCGATATCTTCTCTATCAAGCTTTGGTGGAAGTTGCAGAATCAGGAAGCGTTATGGTGTGAGTACTTGAAGGCCGGAAACTTTTTGAGGTGTCACCCAATGCTTGTTACAGCCAACTGCAAGGCGTATCAGGTTTGGAGACGCCTCCTTCGCAGCAAGGAGTTGGGAGAGAGGCTCATTCTCACTATGTTAAGGAGGGGGGAATGTGACGCGGTGTTGGATAGTTGGTCGAGTAGGGGGAGGCTGGTGCCGTTGTCTATTGGTGGGGACAGGATCAAAGTGAAAGAATTGTGGGTAGGGGTGTTGGTTGGGATTACACCCGCATAACCCAGCTATTTGGAGAAGAGGGGGTGTGGGCAGTAGAGGCTAGGAACCGTAGGATTATGCTTGGGCAGGATGCGCTGGGATGGGCAGCTAGGGCCAACGGTTTTTTCTCCCTAAGGTCCGTGTGGCGTGTGGTGCAGCCAAGGTATGCGGTGGATCCGATGTTGGCGGAGGTTTGGGTGAAAGGGATTCCGACTAAGTGGGGTATTCTCATTTGGCGTGTGTTATGAGGGAAGTTGCCAATGGAGGACATTCTGAAGTTGATAGGGATTCGCCTGGCCTCGCGTTGCCGCCGTTGTGGATTGCCGGCAGAGAAGACTTTAGATCATATTCTTTCGGAGGGGGAGGAGGCCATAGTCGTCTAGAACAATTTTGGGGAGAAATACAACGTAAAGTTTGGCGAGACGGGCGTAAGAAACAGGCTGAAGAGCTAGTGGTTGGTAAGGGGATCTGAAGGGGGAAGGTGGTGGTTGTCGCGATTGTGTGGGTGTTATGGAAAAATAGGAACAAGCTGAGATACGAAGGGTATACATTCTCAAGGAATCAGTTAATCATTGAGGTTATACATCAAGAGGAGAGAGTGGCAGGAGGGTGGAATGGTAAAGAGTAGGGATTAGAGATTATAGGCAAGGGTGTGGGTTCCATTTTGTACACATTTTGCATTTGGGTTTTCTGGTATACTCGCTGTGTAAGTGTTGGTGCTGACTTTTTATAAAGAGTTGGTTTATATATATATATATATATATATATATATATATATATATATATATAGAGAGAGAGAGAGAGAGAGAGAGATGGGGAGAAGCAATTAGGAGGAGAGGGAGGGATAGGTTGAGAGAAAAAATGGAACCCACTATTTCATGAAGATGAGGAAAATTTATGTTAGTTATTTTGTCTCAATTTACTTTTCCTTTCATCTTCTCTCCTAACTAAACACGTCAACCATATTTTCCCTTTCATTTTATTTTACAAAATGACTCCTTGCAGGGAGACACCCAGTCCTAACTGCACATGTACTTCATAACGATAGAAAGGTCCATATGAATAACCGTTTGAAGCTAATTTGCATAATATATGGAAGTAAAAAAATGCAAAGATTAACTAGCCTAGTATTCTTATTGCCACTTTATCTTAGATGAGACTAAAACAGGAATCAGGAGCATGCCAAATGTATATTCATTATAGCTTTATCTAACAATTCAACCACAACAGCATGTTGCATGAACAGCTATCATATCAAATGTAGTAAACTCAAATTCCTGCCTATTATACAGACAAACAAAGAAAGAATACAAAGAACAGCTGTCTAGTGACTACCCCAGATAGCATATTGGTCAGGTAAGAGCTGTCTACAAAAACAATACTTAATCCCACCTCTCTCTATATCTTTCTCACTTCTTATCACCGATACAACAGTACCAGTGAGCACCCAACAGAGTTTCTCATTTTGAAGACTAAATCTCAATGAGTTTAGAGAGATTGGGTTTTACCTTTTACTAAGGTATTTTTAAGTTTATTATGACCAAAGGGTGCTCTGTAATTCCTTCTAGAACATATATAGGTCGAGGTACTAAGGTGATGGGGAGGGTTCAGTCAGGTTAGGGACGATTCAATTTTGAAAACCCTAACCTATTAATATTTAAGTCCTCTTAAAGACGAATTTTAGCATATATTTGGTTGACATTTTACAATGTCAGTCCCACCAATATTTGCTGAACGACATAAAAGATTTTTGATATCCATAATAAAA
Source organism: Iris pallida (assembly GCA_029216955.1). Taxonomy (NCBI): domain Eukaryota; kingdom Viridiplantae; phylum Streptophyta; class Magnoliopsida; order Asparagales; family Iridaceae; genus Iris; species Iris pallida. The sequence continues at coordinate 27,534,390 of JANAVB010008599.1, forward strand.
TAATATATTAATACTAAGTAGTTCATAAATATTAGATAGTATTCACAAATAAGTAATTAAGATTTTACTTAATTTTTATGTAACTAAAATGTTTAATTAATATATGCTTATTTGAAACTAAATACTCTGAAGTATCACGTTTTTACAACTAAATACCACAAACTTATTTTATTAGCATCTCAACATTATGAACTTTGGAAACGCTTTCAAGTCACTACCCTTTCGACAGTTGTGTGAGCTTTTTTCCCCTAAGCTGGTCTTCTTATTAACTTTTCTATTTTCTTCACTCATTGCTTTTAGAATCAGGAATTCCAGGTAAACCCTCCATTCATTTTTCTTTATTTACGTTCACCGATCAATCCATAAACCAACAAATTATATGAAACCAGTTAAAAAGAACCTAATTTCAACCACACTTACAAAGCCCTAATTCAACCATTAAAGAACCCAATTTTTCCATTATAAACCCACAAACAAAATGAAATTGAACCATGAAAATTTTATAGTTTTTCCAAAGTAAAACCAACAAAGAAAAACTAGGCAACTTACATAGACTAAACCCTTAAGAAAGAAAAAAGGTGAGTCATTCAAAACCAAGCCAATATAATCTTAAAATCTAGATGAGGGGAAATGGAGAAGACTCTAATCGACTAAGGAAAAGGAATTGATTCACATCTTATAGGTTAATTTATCAGAGGGGCATTATTATCCTATAGCCAATTAACACCCTATGGGTATATGCTAAAACCATGAAAATTCAGGGTATTTAGTTGTTAAAAAAAGTTCATGATATTTACTTGCCGAAAATGTGATAGTTAGGATATTTAGTTGCAAATAAGCCATTAATATATTATCATATTACTTAGATAATTAATTATTAACATTTCAGCATATTAAATATCATTAAATAGTATTAACTAATTAATGATGCTTAACTATTACGATAAGTTATTATGTTAAAACAACTATGGTTACTTATCAATTTAATTAACTATCAATAATTTGTTTAGTAATATTATAGTGGAATTTTCCCACTTTTCCACTTCCTTCCATATTGATATTGGCTATCCAAATGTATTGCAAGACAGTCCAGTGACTTTCTTCACTAGAACTCTCAATTTCCTACTTCCTCACACTTCTCGCTATACAAACAGCCCCTTCTTGAACCATGCGAACTTGCTAGTCCATGTCAAAGTTCACATCAAGTGTTCAAACATATACAAATAGAGGTTGTAAAAATTGCTAGGCACTAGTCGGGCCGGCTAGCTCCTAGATCGCGTAGGCTAGGCGGCCGCCTGGTTCCAGGAGGTCAGTCCCCCCCCCCCCCCCCCCCCCCCCCACCCACACCAAAGCTCTCTCTCAAAGCAATATGCAATTTGTCGGCATGCATTCAAAGCTCTCTCTCTCTCTCAAAGCAAAGCAAAAGCTATCAGCTCTCTGTCAACGCAAAAGAGAACTCGATCTTCACTCGAAGCAAAAGAGAAAACCACAGTTCGTCGGTGGTTCGCCTGCTTGGTCGTCGCTGCTCATCGCCAGCGGTGAGAGGTAAGTTATTTTTTTAGGTAAGCCGCCTCTCTCTCTCTCTCTCTCTCTCTCTCTCTCTCTCTCTCTCTCTCTCTCTCTCTCTCTCTCTCGATTTGGAATTGAAAAAATGGGTTTGTTTTGTTTTGTTTTAGGTCGGGTATCAAATCCACACCCAAAAAACAATATGCAATTTGTCGCCTAAGCGGCCGCCTAGTAAAGTTGGTTACTGCAACTAGGAGGTCGCCTACCCGCCTAGACCACCTAGGCGGCCGATTGTTTCGACCACCGCCCAGTTGGCCGATTCCGGTGGAATTCTAGGCGGGGCATGGCCGCCTAGCGCCTAGGCGCCGATTTTATATGATTTTAGAACACCGATACAAATTAACGTTTCTTGTTGAAATTTTATTTTGAAGCAATGTTGCTTTGAACTATACTACTAAGAACTTGTTTGTGGTTAACCATTAACCTGATGTGGGCAATATCTTGTCTCTAAATTTCAGTCCAAGCATTGTAAGCCAGGTAAAGTGTAGTTGTAGGACAATTATATTTGAATTAACTCAAGCTAATATATGATTCACTGAAAGGATTCAATCAATGACGCTAATCAAAGCTCCATATTAAGTTGGACCTATTTCACGTTTGACCAGACTGTTTAATTGCAAAATGACTCTTCAAATACCTAGATGAGAAATTGGTATAGTTGAACTTAGTGTCTCTTTGAATCTTTCCATGCATCTGTTCCATATCAAAAGACATCAAATGTCAAGATTGTATGCAATTAACAAATATTTTTTTCTAATTCAAGTTATATTGATATTAATCAGATGAACCCATCAGTTTGACATTTGACCTGTCGTCCGGCCAGAAGTACCTGGCCAATATTGTCTCAAGATTTCAGTCCAAGAACTGAACTGGGTTATGTACATAGATCACATAAAGTTAATTATAAAGGAGCTGATTCAAGCGATATAAGACTAATTAAATGGTCAATTGTATCCTAAAAATCGGACCTACGACATATCAGGGTTCATTCTGCATCAGTTCCAATCAAACACAAACCTATTTGCAACCTTTTTTTGTTTTGAAAGCTATAAATCGATGTATTGTAAATATGAAGAACGGGAGCATTTGGGTTTCAATGACACATCACTCCAGTGCTAAAAGCTATACAAAGAACCAAACAAATATGCATATAAAACATCAATTAGACAGTTCAGTATTTGTGCATGTAGGAGAGAAAATAGGTATATTTGCCTATTTGCTTTCTTGAGGACCAAGCTTACCATTTCATCCTTTTCGTCTTTATCGCTATTTGTCACTTTCTACATACTGTACGGCCTAGAGCCCTAATGAAACTACCCTCATTTAGTTCTATGTAGTCTCCTCTCAACATGATTTCAGAGCAAGGATGATTCTAACCCTTGCTCTCCACCCCTCCACCAAAACCCTACTCTCTATCTTCCTCTTCCCTCTAAACGAATCCGAAAACTGCACTCACCATGTCACTGTCTTCGGGCCGCACTGTCCAAAACCCTAACTCTCCCCCTCGCTAGACTAACCTAGCCCTAAGCCACAACTCTGTTGCCACCACCTCCATTATAAGCATAAAAGCAAAGACGCCCCGGCTCCCTATCCGAGCCCTGCACCACCTCTAAGATCCAGCAACCACCACCATCCTATCCCCCCTATCTCGCTATCAACCTAGTCTCTTCCTCCCACAATGCCAATCTTGATCTCTAGTTGTTGCAGCCTTACCGCTCCTCCACGACAAGGTCAGAATTGCTCAAGCTAGAGCATAGATGTCAATCATGTCCAGTTTGTTACAAAAAAACTGAACACAAGGACATAAAAGAGACATCGTAAAGATGTCAGCTCTCTGATCGCTGGTTCTCATGTGGTGAAACTTTATCAACCCCTTTAAATGTTCATCACGGAGAAAGTGGATGTCAATCTCAATATGTTTTGTCCTTTCATGGAATACGGGATCGATGAACATATTGATAGCTGACTGATTATCGCATCACATATCAGTTGCTTCCGATCATGCTTCTTCTCCCAGCTCTTGTAGTAGATTCTGCAGATATAACACTTCTGCGATGCTATGAACAATGACATGGTATTCCGCTTCTGAACTTGATCGTGAGATCACGCTCTGCTTCTTGCTCTTCCATGACACTTAAGTTTCCACCAATGAATGCTGAGTAGCCAGATGTAGAACGTCGATCTGTAAGGCTCGCACCCGAGTCAGCATATGTAAAACACTCAAGACGAGTATGCCCTTGATTCTCCATCTAAATTCCTTTTCCAGGATTCTAAGCTAGATAACGCAAGATCCTGAGAACTACATGCCAATGCGGAACTCATAGAGAAACCATAAATTTACTCGCAACACTTACAGCAAAGGAAATGTGTAGTTAAATTTTTTTAAGCACTCGACGATACTGATCAGTAGTAGTCATCAATATCCACTTATCGGAAAGTAAATGTACCCCTGGATCCATGGGTGAGGTTGTTCTCTTGGTTTGCATCGTACCTGCTTCAGTTATAATGTCAAGCACGTATTTTCGCTGAGATATGACAATGTCGTATTTTTCCCTCGTGACTTCAATGTCCAAGAAGTAATTCAACGCTCCTATATATTTGGTCTAAAACTGCTCACCAAGAAACTTTTTCAGCCCTGTAATACCCTTGTTGTCATCTACCGTAATCATAATGTCATCAACATAGATATCAAGCAATATTCTTTCAGCAGATGTCTGTCGGTAAAATATCGAATGGTCCTTCTATAATTGATACATGCCAAAATGGATAACATGTGCAAATCGACCAAACCAAGCACAGAGTAATTGTTTGAGACCATAGAGGGGCTTCCGCCTAAGACATGATAATATCGTGTTTTCCCATGTGACTTCAATGTCTAGAAATAGTTCAACGCTCCCATATCTTTGGTTTGAAAGTGCTCACCAGAAACTTTTTCAACCCTACAATACCTTTGTTGTCATCTACCGTAATCACAATGTCATCAACATCACACCAATTAATATTCTTCCTACTGATGTATATCAATAAAATACCGAATAATCCTTCTTCGGTTGACACATGCCAAACTCAATAACATGTGTAAATCGACCAAACCAATCACGGGATGATTGTTTGAGACCGTAGAGGGCCTTCCGCAAATAACATACTTTACCCTCCCTTGCAACGAACCCAGGAGGTTGTATCACGTATACTTCTTCAAGATCCTTATAGAAAAATACATTCTTCATATCCAACTGAACTAAGGGCCAGTCATAGCGGACAACTAAGGCCAGGAGCACGAACACAGAGGTTATCCTGGCAACCAAAAAAAAGTCTCAAAATAATTCTCATCGTAAGTTTGAAAATACCCTTTTGTTACAAGACGAACTTTCAGACGATCAAGAGTGCCATTCAGCTTCACCTTGATTGTGAACACCCACTTGCAACCTACTGCCTTCCTATCAGTAGGCAAATCCACTATGTCCCATATATGGTTCTCCCAAGCTCTCACATTTCCTCTTCCATAGCAGCACGCCAACCAGGATGCTCGAGTCCCTCTGCAGTATTGGGAATATGAATCCCATTAATAATAGACACCAAGGATTGGGTGTGGCTCGCGAGTCACACCATATCCCATATACGGTTCTCCCAAAGCATTCACATTTCCTCTTCCATAGTAGCACACCAACAAGGATGCTTAAGTCCCTCTGCGGTATTGAAAATCTGAATCCCATTAATAGTAGTCACCAAGGACTGGGTGTGGCTCGCGAGTCATTTATAGTTGTCAACATACAAAGGATGGTTGAGACATGCACGATGAGGGCGAGCCAATATATCAGGTGGTAGGAAGTCAGTAAAGCCGGAGGACCCTGATGATGATACAGCTGTGGGTGTCGTTGGTGATGTCGGTCCCGACTAAGTTGGTGTTTGTAGACCATCAGACGGTAAGATTGGTTATGTATGGGAGGTATATTTACGAGGGTTGTTGTGTTTGAATTGGATACAAGAGAAAGTTCTCATCTCTATAAATTTTTGGAACAAAATCGATAGTCGGAGGGAGTGAGAAAAATTCGATTTCAACAAAGGTAACATTTCGAGACATAAAATACCTCTTCAAAATTGGAAAAAAAACAATGATACCCTTTCTGATCTTTCGAATACCCAAAAAAATACACTTGATTGCTTTCAGATCCAATTTAGAAAAAGTAGGTCTCGTATCCCCAAAGTAACACAAGCGGCCAAATGTTTTGAGAGGTAGAGCAAACGGAACATGATTGGGATATAACCGAGAAAAGGTACCTTTGAAAATGTTACCTTTGAAAATAGAAGATGGCATACGATTAATCAGATAACAAGCTGTAAGAACCGCATCCGACCAAAAAAATTTGAAAGTACGTGCATGAAACATAATAGCACGCGTTGTTTCCAAAATATGGCGGTTCTTGCATTCGGCTATATCATTCCGTTGTGGTGTGTAAGGACAGAAAGTTTGGTGGATGATGTCATGTCTAACCAGATAAGAATTGAACTCTTGAGATACATACGACCATTACCGCTTCGAAGGTACTTAATAGGAACCCCAAATTGGATTTTAATTTCAGCATAAAAAATACACCAAATATTAAATAGTTCATAATGATTTTTTATCAACTAAACGAAAGTGACTCGAGAGTAGTCATCAACAAAGGAGACAAAATACTTGAACCCTATTACGGATTCAATAGGACATGGCCTCCTATATCTGTATGCACTAACTCAAAAAGAGCTAAGACAACTTTATTTAGACTCATCGGATACAGTACCCGGTGATGTTTTGCCAAACTACACGACTCACAATGAAATAAAACTAAAAATTCTAAAGATAGACACATTTTCTGGAGTGCTTGGATAAATGGGATGACCTAACCGACAGTGCAACTCAAACGGATCGAGTTTTACGCCGACATAAGCAACGGAAGAATTCATGTCAAACAGATACAAGCCTCCAACCACATGTCCCCTACCGATAGTCTTTCCAGTCTTTATGTCCTTAAAAACACAACCATCAGGAAAAAAAAGTTACCGAACATTGCAAGTCACGAGTAATTCAACTAATGGACATAAGCCTGAATGGATTGCCATGTGTGTGTAAAACTGATTTAAGTTGCAGACCGGAAGAAAGTCGGATGCTTCCTTTTCCATGAACTCTCAGGAAGTGTCATTCGCAACAATAATATCTGATAGACGACTGATAGATACATAATCACACAACATACATGTATCACTTCTTATGTGATCAGACGCAACCGAGTCGATCACCCACTACTTCGACCTTATCACACAAGTTATTGAGTACCCGACTGTGGATGAGGCTTCACCATGATGCTGAGCTTGGAAGCCAGCAAATTCAGCATAGTTCTCTACTGTCATCTGCACTGATATCCCATCATTATCAGGATTATCCGATGCAACGTTAGCAGCATGAGCTTTAGGACACAGCCACCGCAAATGGCCTTGTTGACCACAGTTGAAGCATGTGCACGGTCGTCCATCACGATCACCATTGCCTCGTTCAATATCACGGCTATCATACCGACCACTACGTCGACTACTACGACGTCCACGGAATCCACCACGAACAACATGCTGGGTACATCGATCAGCAAGGACATCACCCCTAGTAGTCTCAACGACTTTCACTGCCCATAGGACATGAAAGTGGGCTTCCATCAAAGACAAAACCTCCCCAGCAATGATCTGAGATCGTGCAGAGTCTACATCAGGATAGAGAGAGACAAGATATGTCATGAGATAAAACGGCTGACATTGAGTTCTCGTCTCATTGATATCAGTCGTTAGAGGTAACACACGATCAACCTCATCAGTTAGTGCCTTAAAGGCACAAAAGTGATCCTTATATGACTTGTCTCCTTGATCAGCTCGAAAGAAGCCAACAATTGAGTCATAAATACGAGACAAATCATGTTTGTCATCAAACGCAGTTGCTAGGACCTCCCATGACTCCTTCACCGAATATGTGTTATGAACCATATCCTAGACCGATGGTTCCATTCAATTCATAATTATGAAAATAGTCTGCTATCATCAGCCTTCCACTGCTCAAAGGTGGGATCAGTCTCCTTTGAAGAGTTGTCAATCAGATGCTTGGGCAACGCATTCCCCAAAGTGTCTTCTCAATCTTCTTGTGCCACGTAGAGTAGTTGTTTGGACCACCCAGCCTCCGATCGACCAGTCGAATCGAATATATCTTGTACCAGTTATCGGTGTTCCCACCTCTATATTTTCGATACTGGTGCTACCAGCACTGCTATCCGCCGCAGTATTTGTCATCTTCATAATCTTGATTTGATTGTTGTTGATCGTTCTAACCCGATATTCACATCAACCTCTCGAATACGCAAAATCACGTTTGTCAGAACTGTCTTGTGCAATATTAGCATATATTCGAATATGGATCACAAAAGCCAGGACAAATATTTACACAACCCAGGTTTCTCTATGTTGGATCGTGATGTGGATACCGGACCAGGAACATAGATTTACGCAGACAATTAAGGTTTGCTCCCTGTTATCTCCTGATGTCGATGTCAAGAGTCAGAGGTCCATGTAGACAATCATAGTTTACCCTCTGAAAATCTCAACTCTGACATATTTTTATAGGAAGCTAGGTTAGGGTCTAGGTTTGAAGAGGACGATTGTTGTAAATAGGCTAGGTTTAGGGTTTGAACAGGGACGACCGTGAGAGGTTTGAAGAGGAGCAGGGGTCGCAGGGATCACTCTGGAGGGGGGGTCGAACAGTGGGTGGAGCGGCTGGAGGGGGGCACTGTAGCAAGGGGGCGGGGGCAGAAGCACTGTAGTAGGGGAAAGGGGTGGGGTACGAAAAAAAAATTAGAGTTCGAGAGGAAAAATAATTTGACTCTGATACCATGTAGGAATGAATAATTGGATGATTCGTTGATAATGAAGGAGTACATTATATATAGGAGAGGAAGTCGGCCTCTATCTATTATTCTAGCCAATATGGAAGTAAAGCCCAATAGAGTAATACACTAATACTTAACACCTAATAACCCATTTTATCCTTTTAGACATCTATTATATGGCCTCTTTATTCAACTCGGCATCTTCTTTGATGATGATGGCGAACGTTGGCCTCTTCCCTTCCTTAGGAGCCTAAAGGCGACTTGAATCTAGATCTTTCATTCTATTTTTCTTTTATTTATTTTTTTCTCTACTTTGTGATGTAAAATGAATGCAAAGAATGTAACAAAAAGAATCCCAGGGGACTCCCCCCCACCCCCCTACTTCCGGGCCGCTCAAAGACGAGCGGGACTGCTGACCTCGCTCCTTGTTTCCCCTCTCATAATTGACCGTTGCACACTCTCATGCAGACAAATAATGAGTATCGTTGGCATCACTCCCGCGTCTCAACTGGTCGTAACTCAAAGTCTCTTGTGTGTCCTAGATGACCGCAACTAAAACTCTTGCATGTCCCCGTATGGCCGCAACTCTGACTATGTCGCGTGCATCAAAAGGCCGCAACTCTGTTTTATAGCTTCTCCTAAAGATGGACATAATTGTCATCTAAACTCCAACTTGTGAGGGAGTGCAAGAAATAAAATAGGTTTATTCTGTTTATTGGGGGACAAGCTTACTAGATGACATACTTTATCACTTCTGTATGCTCTATATATCGTAAGGCTTAGAGCCATAATGAAATCATCCCAATTAGTTGCAATGTGGTCTCCTTTCAACAATATAAAAAAGAGTTAACCTAGGTGTGTATAGGAAGCCTAACATCATAATCATCCTAGCCTTCCCCCGTCTTTGGAGCATAAGAAAGCTCCATAAAAATGTCAATTTGATGTCAACCTCCATTTTGGTGCCAAATACCTAACCAACGTAGCTATGAGCATAAGAGTTATGCCATAAAAACCTAGATGACCACCAAGCCTAACATCTTGAATGTAATAAATAACAAATAAAAAAATACCTGGTCAACCCAGCTAGCTTCGTACGGAAGTCATTAAAATCTTTCGTGGGTGCTTCTGCATCAAGATAGATCTGGAGATCCTTCTCTGTACACTGATGAAGCCGCTCTAATCCAGATTCTGCCTCACCTAAAAACATACAGAGATGTTTCTTTAAGATTTATTACTCAAAAGCAGGTGAGCCAAAAAAAAGTAGATTAGGGAGGGGGGGGGGGGGGGGGGGGGGGGGGGGGGGAACCTTGAAGATACTCAAAGAACTGTCTTTTAGCCTGTTCATGTTCGGGTAGATAGTAGCCATAGGCATATGTCCATTTCAGAACTCGTCTACACTCCACAATCTGAACAAAGATGGTAAAAAATTAGAGAATGAAAAAAGAAACAGCAAAAAACAAACAAAATAAATCATACCTGTAACCAGGCTTCAATTATGAACTTGAGCTGGGACTCTGGTTGGCTTTGCTTATCACTCAACCTCTCCAGCTTCAACATTTTAAAGAATAGTCAGCATGGGTATAATGCTATAATAATGTAATCTTAAGAAAGAATCCAGATACAAAAACTACTAAGAGGAGCAATCAACCAGGACAAAAAAGTATTAGGTACATCAATCATAATATTTTTCAGTTATTACTTTTTTCAGAGATAGAATTCTTCTCAGAAGTTACATTCACTAAACAAGCCAAAAAGTGTGGAGAATGTGCATAGAGATACGTGAGTGACAAATCACAAAAAAAAAAACTACTAAATTAAGAGAGTAAACAAAATCACTTCCAATGCTTAACTAATTCCAACCTAATTCAATTAATTGTTGCAACTAACTCTGAGATTAGATTTTGGTACACAAGCTCCGTGTAGAACATTATGAGGATCATTACATGTCATGCTTATGATGACATAGCCAAGTGACAATTGAAAACTGATGACATGTTTTACTTGCAAAACCTCATTCAATTCATTGTTGCAACTAGCTCTGAGATTAGATTTGGACCATTTGCTACACAAGCTCCGTGTAGAACATTATGAGGATCATTACATGTCATGCTTATGATGACAAGGCAAGTGACAATTCAAAACTTATGGCAAGTTTAACTTTGCAAGTAAGATGTTACTGAAATAAATTGTTGTCAATAAACCAACAGTTGAACATAATTCATAATGTATCTAATTTAAACATAATTCAGCAGAAACAAAAAAGATTTGTCACGACTTAACCATGAAGCTTAATCATGCAAGAATTCATACCTTTTCAGTTTGCATACTTTGTAGGTCTGCTAGTGCCTTCTGTCTTGACTGCAAATAAGATGAACAAGTTTTTAGATTCAATTTAATAAAAACTCAGATAAACATGAAAATCAAGTTATGATTGAATCGGGGGATGTGTGCCATTAATTTATTCATACAGTTCATGAAAATAAGTTAGGAAGATTTCAGTGCAACCCATTAATGTCATTCTTCTCTCACAAGATAAACTACTTTTTTTTTGTTAATCGAAGATGGGAAGAGAAACAAAAACAACTGCTTCATGGACCGAAGAATGCAAGCATTGCAAGCGACAGTGTATAAGCTTACTAATAAAAAAGTTCAGAAAACATATAATTGCTTTTATCAGTTTGTGTTCCAGCAGGGAAAGAAGGGTCCAGCGAGGACATCACTAGTTATCATGGTTGACAGTACAAGATAATGGACAAACTATTACTTCTTCAAACACATCCCAGAGAACGGAGGGCCCTTCAAGAATCCAGATGCCATAATCACTTTATCCTGACACTGCAATCAAAACCGTCTATGCTCTTCTAGGTCATTATTTGTCTCCAAAAACATCGACCCCAAATTATTAGGATAAGGGTTTGTTGCTATTGGTGTTATTGTTATTCTTCTTCCTGACATTTATTGCTTAGAGTCTAGAATAATATTAAAGCAAAAAAGATCAGCTTTCGATATTATATCAAGTAAACACCATTCACAAATGAAACTTGTGGAGCATTTAGCAACAAACATGTCCTGACAACATTTCTTCTCGATGCTAACAACCTATATGCCAACTCAAGTTGTTTCAAACATTGTACCAATATCAACAAAAAGAAGAGGCAAGACAGATAATTACACCCCCAATCCACTGAAGAACTTAAAAAATATCTACACTTATAAAATAATAACTTATATAGAGAAAATAAGCTGCAATAATGATTTAGCAGGAGGCCGGACTGAATTTTTCCAACTATATAGAGAAATATAACGCTTCAAAAGCAGTTTTCCATTAGAAAAATACATGACCTGTCATCATTTGAAGTGAGTATGAATTGAACATTTGGGTGCTGATAGTAGTTTTTCCCATTTGTTTTCTACATCGAACCAAAAGTTATATCAACCAAGGTACAGAAACTCATATTGGACTATCTCCACGAGTAGGCGTATAGGTAGTTTTGGCTTGAGATACCAGTGTCAGGTCAGCAATTTAGTTAAAAAAACATAATAAATCCTATTAAATAATAAATAAAATGTTATATTTCCCAAAAAAAAATAAAACTTTTTATGCTTTACTTTAGTTTAATGCTAGATTCAAATCAATGAATGCGGCTCAAATCCAACCTGCCTAAAAGGTTAAAATTAACCATGCCCAAACCTTGCTCATTTATAATGAATTGTGTTCAAAAATTCTAATCAAGTCTCTTTAAATGGAGTTCAAAACCAACTTATAAAATGAATTTGGTCCAAGCCCATCCTCTTCAAGATCATTTGGTCGACCATGACAAGATGGTACTTAGATATTCAGACTTAACACAACTGAACCTGACAGAGTGAATCCAAACCCTGTCACCACTCAATAGTAAAACCTAACCCAACCAAATGGATGAACCTGACTTGCTGTCCACTCAGTCCTGGGTAGTGCCATAAAGGTCCTTGTAAGGGTGCCAATCGTCCATATATCACTTCGCCCTCCTTGCCTATAATGGTTTCCATTTCACAATCACTTCATGTTGAGCAGTTTTTTCTATTGAGTGGTTGCCATAAAGGTCCTTGAAAGGGTGCCAATCATCCATATATGACTTCGCCCTCCTTGCCTATAATGGTTTCCATTTCACAATCACTTCATGTTGAGCAGTTTTTTCTTGTCTATCAGCACTTTGTTTTCTAGCCTCCAAAAATAACAAATGATCTGTGTATCTATAAGACGTTACCAGCCATGCTTTATGGATCCAGTTTGATTAATTAAGAAACAATATTTCCAAAAAAAATAGTGTAGCAGAAATGAGATTGTTATGCTAAGATGATGAGTAACAATACATCAAAAGATAGGATAAAAGATGAGCATATTTGTGAGGTGGCATCAATTGAGGACAAGATGAGAGAAACCCATCTTAGGTGGTGTGGACAAGTTCAGTGTAGACCAATAGATGTTCCGGTAAGGAGGAGCGATAAGATAGTAGTTAAAGGAGCTACTAGCAAGGTTCACAGTATCGGTATCGGAATCGGTATCGGACTATTCCTACGAGTATTGGTATCGGCGATATCGGTAGTATCGGCGGTTTCGGATCGGTGTATTGGATTTTTTGGTATCGGAAAAAAATAATTATGAATAAATTATTTACATTTAAAAACATATATTTTATACATTTAGGCATAATTTAAGTATTTTCAGTGTTATTTCGTAATACTTTTGAAATTAAATAACATTGTAATCACCCTTAGCGATTGGTTTACATATAATAGGTCGATTTTCTTCTTTTACATGTTTTTACAATCTTATTATGCTTTAAACCCTTGATGGTTTGTCTTTTTCGTTTAATTTTCTTTGCCGAATTAACCGGAAAAGAGACCATCAATGTTGGTATCAATAAGTATCGGGTATCGGTCGGTATCGGATCGGGACATGCCAAACCGTATCGGTATCGGCCGTATCGGATCGGTATCGGCCGATACTTTAAACCATGCTGCTAGGACTAGAGGTAGACCGAAATGAACATAGATTGAAGTATTAAAAAATGATATGGTTTTGTCAGTGTTACAGAGCACATAACCCAACCCTACCCTTAACAGAAATGAATGGAAGAAAAGGATTCAAAGAGCCAACCCCAAAAAGCTGTTGTTGATGGTAGTGGTGTCTCTATAAGGTATGAAAGGAAGTGTACCTGACACGTATCATTTAGAATATAATGCTCGAGGAGGCACAAGGTGCATGGCGTGTACCTCATTGAAGTAAGGAGCACTTTTTTTATTATTTTAAAACTCTAAAAAAACACAATAAAAATGATTGCAATATCCTAATCGATCATTTATTGCATAAAAATTGCAAAATTTAAAAAATCTCATCCGAGGGGCTGCTAGACTCGACAATAGCAAGCAAACCGTAAAGGAAGATTGATGCTAGCCTAATAATGAACTGTTTGATGTGGTGAGAGGGAAAAAAAAATTATAATAATTCACAAAAAATAAGTTGCAAAATAAAATAGCCCACTTGAGGAAGGTAATTAGACTTTGGTAGAGAAATTTCATTGATGTAGGAAAATCATTGACAAAGAGTAAATTGAAGGTATAAAAAAGAGAAGACCATGAAAAGAAAAAAAATTGAAACTCGTAAATTAAAAAGATAACCTGAATCCTTTGACTAGCAAGAAGTTGTTAACAATCGAGGAATGTTGGTCAAGAATGATTGTTGAAGAATTGAAAGAGAGTAGATATAAAAAAGGGTAAAGATGGAATTCTTAAAGTAGAAAGTTAAATGTGTGCCAGTAGGATAGTAGATTAGAGTAGGGTGTATGTTATGGGTTCCTACTTGAGCCAAAACAAAGTAAACCTAAAGTTCATGTTATGTTTCATGAGGCGGAACGTCTCGTCAATGCGCCATGAGTCTAGTGCTATGGCACGATTGAGGCGTGTGTCGTGCACCTCAATGAAGCGCACCGCCTCGCGTTATGGCGAGGCACCTCAGTGAGCCACGGTGCGCCTCGCGCCAATGGTGTATGCCTTGATGCGCCATAGACAACACCGGTCCAAGTATCCCATAGTCTAATGCATACCCCGCAAGAGTATGCAACCTCTATCGAAGTATCCACATAAAATAGGTTTAGACTGTAATTTTAGAGCATCCATATAAAGAATGTAATTTTAGTGCTATTTACTAGCCTCCAATACATTGCATCTTAGGAACCTTTAGTTATGTTCTGCATAATAATAATTGGGCTTTGGTTTGTCTTAGCTCTCTATAAAGATCAATGTCAATCATAGGTAGAGAACCTGTGGTCAAAGATGTATTTATTACAAAAAGCATTTGCATTTTCCTCCTTGATTAGTTTGTTTTTCAAAATCAACCAGTGAGGACCTTCTAGGACCTTGATCTGTTAGCTAAGCTGGAACACAAGTTATTTACTCCTTAATCACTGCTGCAAAAGCTGAATGAGTTACTTAAGTACGGTGCTCAAGAGCAGTATGTGCAAGCCGTGAATAAGTGCACTATGATTACTGATTAGTTTGCCTATATCCTTCTTAACTGTTAAAGTCCCTACCACTACACCATAACTCTAAGAGTTATGGTGAGGAAGAAGAGTTATATATTTATCTGATTCAACACGCTCCCGCAAGTCAAAAGACATTTTATGGCTTGAGAGCTGGATTCAAAGAAGTAACTTTTTTTGTAAATCAGTTTAAAATGTCCAGTAGAGAGATTGAACCTAGTTTGCTATGATACCAAGTTAATGTCCACGACACTACAACCCAACTCTAGAATTCTGGTGAGGGCTGCATGTTTATATTATTCAACAATAACATGTAATGCCAACCTGAACACTTAAGTACACTATTAAACGCGGGCATATCCTTCATAGTAATATGTAATGCGAAAATCATACTCCCCTAAAAAGTATTAGCTACAATTTGACTTACTGACTGATTGGTAGCCCATCGTTCATAGTAATGGGTGTATCTCTCAAGAGAGTTCTTTGCCATTTCCCTCCTCCTTTCAGATTCATCAAACTGAAATCAAATAGAGCAAGAGATGTGAGGTCAAGGATAAACCATAATCTCCAATAAGTTACATGCAAATGAACTAGACACTGGCAGTGGATATATATACCGCCCCCTCTTGTTTTGCTGATTCATAGCGATTACAAGCATAGAAGCCACCAGTTCTTTCTCCATGATCTGACCATGCACCAAGACATAACCTGCAAATAGATATAAAATTACTTATATAAAGACCAAATCATATCTATGAAGTTTTACATCATGGTTCAAAAAAGAATGATGAAGAATATACCAGCAGAACTCAAATTTACATGGAGGCGTGCATGTAATATGCATACACCCTTGGTTTTTCTCAATAGGCCGTTTGCACTTTGGACAGGGTTTGGAATTAGCTAATATCCTGAAAAGATATCCAAAATAATAATAAGGACATGGATATATTAAAAAAATGATGTAATAAAGACATCAGAGTCAACGGGAGTATCCAAGAATCAATCAACCACTTTGCAAACAATAGATTATGATCAAATGTGAAAATATTGATCCAAGTAGTTCTCGGAGTCGGACCATAAATAAAAATGCGATGACTATATAGAATGTTCAGACTCAGGATTTTGCATAACCAAGGACAAAATAGATGAACTGCAGATCTTTCAAATGATACCTGTGTCGTAGTTCGCTCAAGTACATGGCAAGGGTAGGCAGTATTGGGTCTATGCTTAATTGGTATGCTATATTGGGTTGCGATTAGCTTAAGAGCGGATCATTTGTGTGCCTATGTGTAACAGAAGATGCATAAAACATTGATCAAAATGTTTCACAACATAATGATAATGTAAAACAAACAGTCCAAACATCCAAACTTAAATCACTAAGGTAATTAACTAAGCTCAAAATCTGAACTTCTCTTTTAAGTTGAGACCACAACTTTTGGTGAGCCAAATCAGGAACACTGAATATTCACAGAATTTGGGACGCAATTCCAAGGAGGGTAAAGTGAATAGGTTAACAGTGGCTTTTCCACAATAGGAAACTCAAAAGGGTGACGTGCATAGATTATTGGTCAATAGACTCGATACAGATGGTGTTGGAAACCAATCATGTGCAGCCCCTGATCCCGCATGGGGATTGCATCAAGATTGTAATTCATTTCAAAATCAACCAAAATAGAGTGACCTTATATATGTTCAATGCCAACTCTCATTGTATTGTTAGATTAAATTGTTAAACAATACGAGTACTATTTAGACCCTAAAAGATGGATACAGAGCAACTCCAATTTTCCACAATGAACAAAGCATTCAACTTAATTTCACAAAAATACAACTTTTTTTCATGATATATTGCAAAAATGCTACAATCTGCTTAATATAACATGAAATTACCTAAAAGTACGCATATTATCACCATCACCACCAACGAAGCGATGAATGTCCAATGCTCTCTCACACACAGATGCAGGTGGTTTAGTTAAACCTACTACAGCTACCAAAGAATGAACAAAAGGACCACGGGGGGATGAGGCTTCTATTGGCTTAGAGAACATTGGAAAATTGGACACTTGTACTGACATCATTGTGTACTTGTACGTCTGTATGATGTGGGGAGGGTGTGTCAGTTGTGCTTTTCTGCATTTGTCTGTGTTCGTCTGTGAGTGCTTTTATGTGTTTGTTGTTATACATACTCCCGGTTTCAATAATCCAAATAAAACTAAGACATATATGACTCATCTAACACTCAACACTACTGATCTATTCCATTATTCTTACTAGTCCATGGTTCCTTAACCATGAATCTGGCACCAACTAAGAGGGTTCATGGCAGGAAAACAGCTAGTTGTAAATTCAAACAAGATGTTTGTTGAACCTTCTTAAATCAGCCTCCATAACCGATTCCATTCTAAAGTGAAAAGGCTGCTTAGCTGATGACAATGATGAATGCTGTGAATTGAAATTAATCATGTGGAGAAAGAAAAAAAGATTAGTTATAAACTATATTTGCACATTGAGAAACTAAGTCAGATTCGACAGATGCATATAAATTGACATATACAAGAACACTTTAGACTACAATTATAATTTGACAAATAATAATTATAAGGTTCATGGTTTCTTTGCCTTGAATCTGGGACCAACTAAGAGGATTCATGGAAGGAAAACAACTAGTCATAAAGAGGCTGCTTAGCTGATTCCATTTTGACAAATAATAATAATAATAAGCCCATTCAGAATCATGCTCGATAACCAATTCCATTTGGAAGTGAAAAGGCTCCTTAGCTGATGACGAAGATTAATAATGTGATTTGAAATTAATAATGTGAAAAAGAAATTAATTTTAAACCATATTTCAAATTGAGAACTAGGTCAGACTCAACAGAAGCCTATAAATTGGCACATGCATCAGGTCATACATCAGGCTACAATTATAATTTGACAATAAGGATTAATAGGTTAGTGTTATACCCTACCAATTCATATTTTCAGACTCTGCGCTGTTTTTCAATATCCACTTCGAGACTGTCTCACAGTCCACCGGACGATGAGCTTCCTCGGAACACTGCATAGAGAAAGTTACTTCTAAAGAGGGCCAAACATAATCTTCTTTTATTGGGTAAATAACTGTTATGTGCTCGAGAAGAATCTCACATTCCAGCAAAAGCTATATGAACAATTGCAAGTAACATCATAGCTTCCACTGCCCATGACAAACTCCACTGCGAACTCACAGCCAGGAGCAGGACACCATTTTTGTCTACATGGAACAAGGAAAGTATAAGTAACCAACTTTAAGGATGTCAGAGAAAATCTTCAAAATACAAAAACTATCATGAAGAAAAAGCTTGCTTAAAACCTATAGTTGTTCCATGTAAAATACAAATGCTCACTAGAATCTTTCAATGTGTTTAGCAGGTTAAGAAACTAATAATTCTAGACCTAGAAATGCTTAACATAAATGTAATACCTGCTGAAATAATGAAAATAGGCCATCAACTTATTATTATTAATGGTAACTGGACTACACAAACTTTAGTGATAAAGCACTCCAAGAGAAGCTTAACATCTACTGAAAAATCCTACCTTAACACGTAAACATACCATGAAAACATAGCAAGAAAATTTACAAGTTATCACACCATTAGCAAATTAATTCAAATGAGAAGCTAGAAAAATAACCATTGGCAGAAAAAGCGGATAGTTCGTGAATTGTACACAAGAATCCAGATAAGATACTGTATTGTGTAAATTTGACAGCAGACTATAAACTGAAAGTCCAATCCATGAATTCCTTACATAAAAGGTGCTTCATTTCATCTACTACTTACCTGCTGTACTGCTCTATAACCAAGATGATCTTGCAGATCCCTTGACAATAAGCTACATTGTCAGACATCCTCAGTTGTAAGCCCTTCCCCCACAGAGGGAGCAAGAAACAACAGCAGTAAACTTCTGAACTACTCTGTTTCTCTTGATTGCTAAGACAATTTAGGATGGGTTTGGGATTGCTTATCATGGCTTCTGGTGCTTATTTCTTTTGCAAAGCAGTCCTAAACCATGTTTAGTAACAGCAGCTTATCAACAGCAGCTTATCAGAAACTTTTTGAAAATCTAGTTCAATCTTGGGGCAGCTTTAGAAAGCAGCTGAGAGGCTTCTTTCAAAAGCTGCCTTCTGCTGCTTTTTGAAAAGCAGCAGCAATCCCAAATCAGGCCTTAGTTGGGTCATTCTTTTTTGTATTTGGGCTTATTCATACTTCCGAATTCCTTCATGTATTGCTTCGCATCTTTAAACTGACAAATCTAGCACTACTTTCACAACATGCAAACTTGATTCATTCTATTTTTCTGAACTTCCCCAAACACTTACCCAATTACCTGGCTCTTACATCATATATAATTTTTTTCATGTTGAATACTTCAAGAATGCTGAACTCATGACAATGAATAAACGGGTAAAAAGTGAGAAACTATTTCACCAGTGTAGCTAGATAAAACAATAGTGGTCAGCACCCAAGTAAACCGTGGTAGCTGCGGTGGTTACAGCCTATTAGTGGTGATGGGTTCTTTTGCATAGGTTTCATTTAAAATCTGAAAATCACACCTTTTCAAGAATAAAATGTTTGACAAAGAATAACAATGGTAAAGAATGAGAAATAAAATAACACAGATAGTGGCCAGTTCTGACAGATAAATGATGCTGACTGTAGAAAACTTTTACGCTCACAGAGCTTAGAACCCTTTGATCCGTGTAAAAAACCCACTTGTGTAAAAGCGATTAGAAATGAGCTTTAAAACAGTGAAATGTAAAAGTGCTTTCAGCTCACGCTTTTATACTTTCAAATACTTTAATCCTTGTATGGTGGATCAGATTTAAGAAAATTAATTGGGTTTAAGTTATGTGTTTCTCATTAAACAGCTCAAGCAAGTGGAAAAAAAGAGGCCAAAAAAACAGATATGGCATGCTTGTTTACTAGCTGCCTAGGCAGACTGATTTTTCTTTCTTTTTTTAGAGAAAAGACGGGATCAAGAAGATCCCAGCCAAATTTTATTAGAAGTGAAGCAAATATAGAGTACATAGAACAACATGTCATCTACATAAACATCATGTTCTAAAATGTAATTCATATAGAATGAACACAACTGTGTAACCATGGGATGTAAAGCTGAGTTGATATTAAGATCGATGGTCTTCTGTATTTGGGGATATTTTTATTACATTTTGAGTCATATTCTTCTTACAAGATGGTACACATTAATTGTGAATTTGTGATGTGAACTTTGAACTGAATGTTTACTTTAGGAATGTTTACTCGTGAGTATTTACATGGATATAGGTATATCTTTGTATGCTAGATGTTATCTTAGGCGGCATATAAAAGCTTAAGCTTCTCTCTCACATGTCCTCGTAGACTCATGTAAAAAAAAAAATCATTTTTGACAACCTTGGTTGCTACAACAACTACTATATGTGCTCTTCCACCTGTTTCATTTAAAATCTGAACTGTGAAGATTCTTAAGAACAAAAATGGTTGGCAGGTACTTACCAATTATGTTCTTATCCTTGAACTTGTCCACAACCAAGCATATGATTTCTATTTTTCTCCACAACCAAACCTACATTTCATTATCTTTTGTGGGAGAGTATCCCCAGAACAGAGAGGGACTTATTATTTTAATTCTAAGGTTCCAAAAAGAGCATTGCGTGCAAGGTTGTGAAAAGCGTTAGGCGCTAGTCGGGCGGGCACCTTCTGCCTAGCGCCTAGCCCGCCTAGGCGGGTCCTAGGCGGCCGCCTAGATCTAGGTGGTTCAAAAAAATAAAAAGAATCCAAAAAAATCTACTACAAATTGCAGAAAAAATTCATAAAACTCCAAAACATGCCTAGTCGGGAGTCGGGGGGGACTAGGCGGACACCTAAGCGGACATCGGGCAGGCACCCAGCGCATAGGCGCCGCCTTTTAGAACAGAGATTGTGTGGCAAGTATTACCTGATATTTTTACTTCTTATAACCAAACAGATATAGAAGGTAGAACTTTCTTTTATTATTCTCCGTCCATAACCAAGAGCAGACTTCATAATCTATTAATTTTCAATGCCATAGATGATCACTATTTTCTCTTTTGACGAAATGGCTGGTCACTATAAAAGAGAGCAATGTGATAAGATAGCAATTATGTTGCACTTACAGAAATCACAGCATACAGACGCAGCAACATGGACATTGACACCTATTTTGACGTCCGCATTATTTGGTGTGTCAATATTTTGTCTGATACATCTCTAAGATGAAGTAACCAAATTTGGTTGCATTATAATATACCTTGACAAAAAAAATTAGCATTTCATTTCTAGGGAGATGCAAGTAGCATAACAAAAGAAAAGCCGGAAAGTTTTGTGTGCAAATCAACCAATTATAATCCAGACATACCTTTCTGTTGTCCTCAATATAAGACCTAACAAGGTAGCGAGAATATTTCTCCTTATCCTCAGTAATAGCTATTGTGTTAATCATATCTTCGCCAACAGCAGCACAAGATGGATCAGGACATCGCAACATCAAGCATCCAGGACCATCACTAATTGATGTCCCAATATAGCCTGCAATCAGATCTAGGTCAATCAAGATGGCATTATATATAGATCAAGGACAAAGAAAGGGAACAAAAAGTATATATGATGCAAATCTGTGATGCAACTTATTCTGGTCCTTCTCTACTAATATGAGAATTAGGTTCATATACTATAAGGGTCAGTTAGGAAGATAGTTTTAGTCTTTTGCAAGAATGACGATAAATGCACTAAGCTACTAACCAATACATTTGATATGCTGAAGAATGTCCTATTTAGTGAATCATAAAGCATGTACCAGGTACACAGCCCTTGTCACTAATTATAGATTGACACAACTATACAAGTTATATTGCCAGCACTGGGGGGTTTCCTGCATTGTGAAAGTTCTACAATCAAATTGTATGCTAGTAAGCTTTGAGTGTATCCACCAAACTCAAGGATAAAGTATAAACTCTCTGTTTTGTTAATCATTCAAGTACATGAACACAATCTTGAACAAATAAAATTGCTAATTCCGGATTTGAGCAGTATTTTATACCCATGTTGCATCTTCTGCATATCACCAAAAAAAACATTTATTGACTATATTTCCAGAATCGTACCACAAAAATCAGGGTACAACTAAGTAAAGGCAAGCAAAACACTGTTGGTCAATAATAAGAAAAAGTAAACTAATATACACATCTAATTCTCTCTTAACAATCTGAAGTCTGAACGAGTCATGGCTTGCTCAGTTATCTCCTAACAAGGCTATGTTAGAATATTCATAATTTTTGTAGCTCACTCTATGTATTCCATTATTCCCGCATGTAATGTTCCGTTCCACGCGAATGCACTGTGTTGGTTGGTTGGCTTTAATATGATGTTTGGATTTGAGTTGTGCGAAAAATCGTGGGATTTGACGATCCGTTCCACGCGAATGCATTTTGTTGGTTGGTTGGCTTTAATATGATGTTTGGATTTGAGTTGTGCGAAAAATCGTGGGATTTGAGTATGATGGGGATTTGTTTAATTGCAATTGAGTTGATGGGGATTTGTTTACTTGCAATTGATTTGATGGGAATTTGACGATGATGATTAAATAAACAAGGCTCACTTGTATGGTTATACCAATTAAGAAGATTGTGCATCACATCAAATCGTATCTTTGAGAAATCGTTTGGTATATGCATGATCGGAACAAAAAGGAAATTCAGCAAATGGTGAGTGATGTTGTCCTGCTTTCCTTCGTCTTCACGTCTTAATAAAAAGAACTCTTGTTTTCCTATGCAACATATCTGGCAATGCATTAATAAAGATAAGGTAAAGGAAGGCACTTGTATTGCTATTAGTTGAAATGTTGGATCGGTAAACTGTTGTGCATTTATGTATGAGGGTGAGGTATTTGCCCCTCGAATGGGTGTTGTCGTATTTTTGTACTCAGAGCTTTCTTGGAGAAATTGTGGTGGAAATGGTTTGGTACCATTGTATATGCAGTAATGATTTGGAACCAATGAGTCGTTAATGTGATAACTCTGAGACAAGTATATGTGTTACGAGCAAGGGGCTCAAGAAATGAGAAATAATATAGCAGAGATCACATTTCATTTATCTTTCAAAATTCCATTACCATGCATATTATGTTTCTAGCTATAGGATACTCATTTGCATGGTCAAAAAACTTGTGCACAAGATTTGACTTCCCTCGAACGGTATTCGGGACACGGGGACCGTATTGGCCTAAAAGGAAATTATATAGAACGTGCAGTCAGGCACGAGGTATTGTGGGACCCCCATTAAGGCTAACTACCTGCTCTGAAAGGACACATCTCAATACCATGGATAGTCCCTTCTGGTATAGATAACACTGATCACCGTCACGTAGATAGGTTGCATACTAATGACAACTGTTTTGTGACCTAACATATTGATACAGGGACGGACAGGTAACGCTTATAAAGTGATCTCTAATGTGTTATTTTGGAGAGACGGAAAGTAACGGGAACCATATATTCATATGTATATAGTTATGCGTAAATCTTGTATAGCGATGTGTTTATATTTGTACGCCCATGCATGGTAGTCAAAGGCGCGCCTCAGAGCAAGGCATAACATCTGCGTCGTACTTCACTAGACGAGACACATTTCTCCGGACGCACCCAAGACGTGCCTTAGGTGTCACGTCCCGACCCGAAAAATCGCTCGTCCTCGCATCGATTTATCCGAATCATCGTCCTCGCTGGGCGTGATGTCGTACGAGTCTGGAGTTGCACTCGTACAAGACAAGATGACAAGTTCTCAAATGGTTATCTTTAATTTGATATTAGCAACAGAAGAAAACATAGTATACGAAACAATTCTCAACTGAGATTACAAAGGCTTTCAATAGTTCAACTGAATTTGCCAGATTGGTTACAACACTCAAGTTCTCTCTTGCCCACAAAGGATTTCACTGTTCCATACATCATGCTTTCTATATCTTGGCTGCCTAAATCTTGTTGCAAGTCTGAGCGTCAATGCGATCGCACGCTTCAAACACTATGGCATTCCATGCCTCAGAGCGATCAAGCGAAGCTCCGCTGCGAGCAGACCATTCCCTGAACCTGCTAGCAAACTAGTGGAGGATTAGTACTTTTGTCCTCGTTGTACTGATCAAAGACCCACTTTAACTAAACCGACATTTAGTAATGTATTGATTCATAGCATACAATTTAGTTATCTTTCTATGTTCACCTTAGGATCGATTTCATGGCATATTCGAAAGCAGTAAAACATGTTATCATGAAAAGCATGTTATTTGATTCGCATAAGCAAGCAGACAACCAACAACAATCTCGTGTTGTTTCGTGACTTCTTACCAAACACTGACGCATTCACCCTTGCACCGATGCAAGGTGAATACGTATTATTCCTTCCCTGTCATGTTATAAGTGCTCTGTGCAAGATCTATTGTTCCTGCACTTTCGGCCCACCGTTCCTTAACTATATGAAGGTCGTTGGCGTATCCGTGCCAGAATGGACTAAAGGTGTTTCTCTTTTTCTTTTATTTTATTTTTTTCTTTTCTTCTTTTCTCAATTTGGATAGCCCGGCGCCTCACGGGATGGGTTGCTATCCCAATAACCAGAGGCTTACCGTTGCATACCAATCAGTGCAGCGATCACATCAATAACCGGTCTAGTCGTCTTAGAGATGTGTGCCCAGCAAAGTTTAACGTCCCTCCTAGACCAAACGGTCCGGCGCACCGGCGCAAACCCGTTCGAGGGAACACCCGTGGACGGGAGATTATCTCCAATTCATTTCTCAAGTCCATTCGACCATGCAACAAGCGTCTTATTCAAACAACCAAACATATCTTGAGTCTGTGACTCAGACTTCGTATCATCTCGTATTTCTCACATTAACTTTCTATGTTCTCACATCTATACTTCGTTTCAATGTCCAATGGCATCATATCTCAACTCAATGTTCGTCAACCGAACGACCCGAAGGTCCCGAACATTTTCGAGGCATCATGTCATATCTGACAGTTCCATCACATTCATGCCACAACTGTTCTCTTCGCAACAAAGCCATCTTTTATTATTCTCGTGCACGTACGCACGCCTTGACACGATTGTTCTCTATTCTTCGATTCGTGCATGCGATGCACGCCTCGATACCGTAATTCCATGTTCTATGTCTTAGCGTTCAATGTATGTTCCTTCCCTCCGACTCGTGCAACTGAGGCACGCCTCGATAGGGTATTCAATGTTCTATAGCTCGTGCAATGAGACACTCGTGCCGATATAGTCTTTTAATGTTCTAGCATACTAACTCGTTCGCGGGGGCACGAAATGACTCATGCGTTGAGACACTTGTCGATACAGTTATCCCATGTTCTTATGGCTTGCGCACCGAGGCGCTCGCCTTTGCGATATTCAATGTTCCATAGAGACTCGTACATTTGATGTGCGTTTCATTTCAATTATTCTATCTAGTGTTCGACACGCACTATGTTCATCTCTCGATCGAGCCACGCCCGTGGTCTCGATAGGTTAACTTAGCATACCACAATATATTTTACTTAGGCATGAAGGAGTAGGAAAGAGAAGTCAAAGTTCCCCCACCTTAAGCCGATACGCCTTGTCGTTTTGCCGAGCCGATGCGGCTCGATTTCATAACTTGTTGTGCGGCCAACTCTTCTGACTTAGCCGTTCGAGCACTTCGTGCTACGTTGAATTATCCAAGCGATTTGGCCTACCATGCCTATGCTTCAGTCCGGGACAAGGCGACGATTTGGTTTTGCGGACACCATTGCAAATAAGGCAAAATATCGATCTCTTATATTTCAGCGTAAACGCATAGCCTGCATACGAAACTAAAATCAATACTTGTCTGAATCGGACTAATGCCTTGCGTCAGTTCGATTTCTTAGAATCTTCGAGCCGACTCAATGCTTTCTCTCGGGCCAACTTAACACTTGCATTGAACTTACTCGAAGCGTTTCCTCGGGTCAACGATACTCTTTGCATCGATCCGACTCGATGCGCTTTTCGGGACAAGGTAACTCTTGTATCGATTCGCATCGATACTTAATCGGGTCAACACGACTCTTCGAGCCAACGACTCGGCATAATGCACCGTGCAGAGCGGAACATTACATAATATACCACTCAAAACAAGGTTCGTCCTTGAACCAAAACCAACACTAAATTCCAAGTGTTTCTCTAGATCGTTTCACGATCTCGTCTCACTATCGTTGTTCCGTTTCAAACACTCGTGCAAGCTTTCATTAACTTTCAGTCTTTCCTACAGCTCAATTTGAATTCAGTATACAACTTGATTTGGATCGTACACCTATTCAAGGCGTCCCAAAAAATATGTGAATTTCAGCCAAGCCCAGTGATAGAGAATTGGAACAAAGCTGACAAGTAAATTTCAATCCTATGTTTGCCATCTCGTACTCTCAATCGGACTTATCTTTAGCAAATTTTATCGCATCTGTATATTCGATACATACGTGATTCATTCAACACAGTCACCGCATACGATGCGGTTCAAAATCACATTTCTCATTTCGTATGGACCATCAATTCTATGCGTCATGTCGAGCCGTCGCACATCCGATCGCAACGATCCTCCGCAACGCCTTGCGTTCAAAGTCGCTGTCCAACTATTTCCGAAGTCTGGCTATGCAACTCATCTCGATACGATTTCCTTTGTTGACTTACAAATGCATCAACACTCACGGCTATGTCCACTAGGTGACTTACTTAGACACCGTGCTTAAATTCTTCCGACGCAACTCAGAATGACAGTACTCAAAGGCAACGGTCTTTCCGACCCAGAAGTTTAACTCGAGGCGACGGTGCTCAAAGGCAACAATCGCTTCGACACAAAGTCTCTATGACACGTCTTACGTTCGATTCCTATCGAGTAGGAAATTTACTAGCCAAATTTCCAAGTCTGTCTCGCAACATTTAATATAAGTTTGATTCATGCAAGCTCAATTGCAAGGTAAATCCAAATCTAACGACATAACTCGTAAGTCATTATCTTACCGCTCGCGCTCGTGCATAGCACGATTCTCAAAGTTGCCTAGACTTATCATCAACATGCACTACATTATATTTATTACCAATGCAATTTCATATGCAACATTGCATGGGTCATCTTACGGGTCTGCAACATTCAATTTGATTTGGCGGTCAAGTCTTCTAGGGTCAGCTGCCCCGAAGCTACGCTCGATAATTGTGGATTATTAACGAAGGACAGTTACTACGGACTATGCTATATCTTATTTCGGAGCCAAACCACGTTCCGACAATTTTTATGCGATTACCCAAATCTGGACAAAGCCATTTTTATTGGCGCAACTGATGCGCAACTATCCTCCGAGCAAAGTTATGCACTACCGTTGATAATTCCGTATTTCATGAAACATCTACTCGTATTGAGTTCGAGTCTATCTACCCACGGTCGACACCCGAGATGCTATACGCATCAAAAACAATCGTCGATGACTCTATAGTCTCGCCCTAATCAATCACAAAGTTTACGATCAACCAGTTCGACACTTCCGTATTGCTATTTTCGAAAATTCTGATATCGTAGGCCTGCCCGTTTTGTATTCTCACATCGTGCTTACGTTTCTAGCATATCGATTTTCGATAGGTCATATCAATTTCGATAGCACGAGGGTCAACTTTGAATCTGCATCAACGTCGACTTTAGTTCGTATTGCATACATCCAAGTTCACTACAAACTTTTTCATATGCATCAACTCGTTTTCCGATTCGCCGCATCCCACTATACTTTGATCGTGTAACCGAGTTACCGATTATCCAATATCGAACCCTCGAGTTATACGATCACGTCCTCTAAGTTTTGCGTGTTTCAGTCGTACTCAAATGAGTTTCATCGTAACGTAATCAACTATCTCTTTGGCACTATTTACCCGCATCAACCAACTCTTCACCGAAATCGCACATCGTGCGATCCGATTATAATTCGCATCGTCCAACATTTCTATCGAGATCGCAAGTCGTGCGATTCGATTACGATTCGTCGATTCGCCTCGCCCAATATTTCTATCGAGATCGCAAGTCATGCGATTCGATTACGGTTCGTCTTGCCCAATATTTCTATAAAGATCGCAAGTCGTGCGACTCGTCTATAAGTTCAAGTTTCCAATCCATCGATCCGATTATTGCTTCAAGACATAATCGTTTCGCTAGTCTCGGTCGTTCGACCAACTTACAAATTTTCATCCGACATATCATTCATTGATACGAGTCCCCGTGTCCTATCGTTCCAACCGATTATCGAAGAACACTTGCATCACACATACCGTCATACAAATTTTCAATCGAGTCTCGGTACTCTCCTGTCCGTTGCGGACAAACCTTCCGCAATTCTTGCAACGCTCGATGCAATTCATCGCACAAGTGGTATAGCATATACCACTCAGAATCGAGTCATTCATCGCATACGTGGTATGGCATATACCACTCGAATTCACGTCATTTCCCTCGCATCTACTCGGTATGAACCAACTGTTTATTCCAACTTACGATTTCCGCAGTGATCATGCCGATCACAACCGTAACTTTTGATAAATCAAAATCGACACAACTCGGCCAATGTACTCATTTCCCACACAAGCTCGGTGCGCAACCGAACGATTCGTTCTATCGATTTATGATTTTAGTTTCTTCCGTTGCATCTCATGCAACGTATTATTAAGTTTCAATTGTTGCATCTCGTGCAACGTTTTAATTCAGTCCTCCGTTGCATCTCGTGCAACGTTTTATTTCTGATATTCAAAGCCAATACTCGAATCTATTCAACACATTCAATTTTTAACTTTCATTTTCCTTGCAACGCATCATTCACAACTCGTTGCATTTGATACAACAACATTTCACGACTTTCATTATATCGATGCAATCAATATTTCTCACATCGACTGTTGAATTGAAACAACAAATATTTCGATTCATATTTCTCAACTTGTTGCACTTGCAGCAACAAACATCTCAATTCACATCTCGCGACTTGTTGCGCTTGCAGCAAAAAATTATTTCACGGCTTGTTGCACTCGATGCAACAAATATTTCGCGACTTCCTTAGCAAACATCATGTAATTTCCAAAACACATGCGACAAAATTACACGATTTGTATTAGAACATCCAGTGCGGCATCGAGTAGAGTCAAGAATGAATTGATTGGTGGTGGACAACTCTTTGGAATTGAAACGAAGCAAGCGTCCTGAGGAAATTGAGCATAGAGCTCTGATACCAATTTGTCACGCCT
This sequence comes from Iris pallida, assembly GCA_029216955.1. Taxonomy (NCBI): domain Eukaryota; kingdom Viridiplantae; phylum Streptophyta; class Magnoliopsida; order Asparagales; family Iridaceae; genus Iris; species Iris pallida. Next base: position 27,563,727 of record JANAVB010008599.1, read on the forward strand.
CGACCCGAAAAATGCTCGTCCTCGCATCGATTTATCCGAATCATCGTCCTCGCTGGGGCGTGATGTCGTACGAGTCTGGAGTTGCACTCGTACAAGGCAAGATGACAAGTCCTCAAATGATTATCTTTGATTTGATATTAGCAACGAAAGAAAACAGAGTATACGAAACAATTCTCTTTATTGATAAATGAACTGAGATTACAAAGGCTTTCAATAGTCCAACTGAATTTGCCAGATTGCTACAACACTTAAGTTCTTTCTTGCCCACAAAGGATTTCACCGTTCCATACATCATGCCTTCTATATCTCGGCTGTCTCAATCCTGTTGCAAGTCCGAGCGTCAATGCGATCGCACGCTTCAAACGCTACGGCATTCCATGCCTCAGCGCGATCAAGCGAAGCTCCGCCGCGAGCAGACCATTCCTTGGACCTGCTAGCAAACTAGTGGGAGATTAGTACTTTCGTCCTCGCTGTACTGATCAAAGACCCACTTTAACTAAACCAACATTTAGTAATGTATTGATTCATACAGCATACAATTTAGTTATCTTTCTATGTTCTCCTTAGGATCGATTTCATGGCATATTTGAAAGCAGTAAAACATGTTATCATGGAAAGCATGTTATTTGATTCGCATAAGCAAGCAGACAACCAACAGCAATCTCGTGTTGTTTCGTGACTTCTTACTAAACACTGACGCATTCGCCCTTGCACCGACGCAAGGTGAATACGCCTTATTCCTTCTCTGTCATGTTATAAGTGTTCTGTGCAAGATCTATTGTTCCTGCACTTTCGGCCCACCGTTCCTTAACTATATGTCGTTGGCATATCCGTGCCAGAATGGACTAAAGGTGTTTCTCTTTTTCTTTTCTTCTTTCTTTTTCTTTCTTTTTTCTTTTCTTTTTCTTTTCTTTTCTCAATTTGGGTAGTCCGACGCCTCACGGGATGGGTTGCTATCCAATAACCAGAGGCTTACCGTTGCATACCAATCAGTGCAGCGTTCACATCAATAACGGTCGCTAGTCGTCTTAGAGATGGTGTCCAGCAAAGTTTAACGTCCCTC
>JANAVB010008599.1:27564802-27644802 GCA_029216955.1 Iris pallida
CTAGGCCAAACGGCCCCGGCGCCCCGACACAAACCCGTTCGAGGGAACACCGTGCACGGGAGATTATTTCCAATTCATTTCTCAAGTCCATTCGACCATGCAACGTGCGTCTTATTCAAACAACCAAACATATCTTGAGTCCGTGACTCAGACTTCGTATCATCTCGTATTTCTCATATTAACTTTCTATGTTCTCACATTCTATACTTCATTTCAATGTTCAATGGCAACATGCCCCAACTCAATGTTCGTCAACCGAACGACCCGAAGATCCGAACATTTTCGAGACATCATGTCATATCTGACAGTTCCGTCACATTCATGCCACAACTGTTCTCTTCGCAACGAAGCCATCTTTTATGATTCTCATGCACGTACGCACGCCTTGACACGATTGTTCTCTATTCTTCGAGTCGTGCATGATGCACGCCTTGATACCATAATTCCATGTTCTATGCCTTAGTGTGCAATGTATGTTCCTTCCCTCCGACTCGTACAACTGAGGCACGCGGTATTCAATGTTCTATAGCTCGTGCACTGAGACACTCGCACCGATATAGTCTTTCAATGTTCTAGCATACTAACTCGTGCGCGGGGAGCACGAAATGACTCATGCGTTGAGGCAATTGTCGATACAGTTATCCCATGTTCTTATGGCTTACGCACCGAGGCGCTCGTTTTTGCGATATTCAATGTTCCATAGCGACTCGTACATTTGATGTACGTTTCATTTCAATTGTTTATCTAGTGTTCGACACGCACTATGTTCATCTCTCGATCGAGCCACGCCCGTGGTCTTGATAGGTTAACCTAGCATACCACAATATATTTTACTTAGGCACGAAGGAGTAGGAAAGAGAAGTCAAAGTCCCCCCAGCTTAAGCCGATACGCCTTGTCGTTTCGCCGAGCCGATGCGGCTCGATTTCATAACTTGTTGCGCGACCAACTCTTCTGACTTAGTCGTTCGAGCACTTTGTGCTACGTTGAATTATCCAAGCAATTTGGCCTACCGTGCCTATGCTTCAGTCCGGGACAAGACGACGATTTGGTTTTGCGGACACCATTGCAAATAAGACAAAATGTCGACCTCTTATATTTCAGCGTAAACGTATAGCCTGCACACGAAACCAACTAAAATCAATAGTTGTCTGAATCGGACTAATGCCTTGCGTTGATTCGATTTCTTAGAATCTTCGAGGCGACTCAATGCTCTCTCGGACCAACTTAACACTTGCATCGAACTTACTCGATACGTTTCCTCGGGTCAACGATACTCTTTGCATCAATCTGACTCGATACGTTTCTCGAGACAAGGTAACTCTTGTATCGATTTGTATCGATACTTAATCGGGTCAACGCGACTCTTCGAGTCAACGACTCAGCATAATGCACCGTACGGAGCGGGACATTACATTAGGTACGCCTTTCAGCAAGGCGCAACAAAGAAAAGGTACGCCTAGGCTCGCCTTATGTATTTTTTGTTTTTTTACCAAAAAAAAAGATAAATTGAGATAGTCCTTACCTCATACAAGTGGTAGGGAGGTAGTCATTTCCAGGGTTGCCAAAGTTGGCTACAGTTGAACTTGAAAAACTAAAATTTAGTAAAAGCGTGGTAGAAAAAATACAAATTCTTGTTAGTTTTGTTGTGTTATTGTTGCTATGCTAGTTCACTTGGTTATGTTAACAATGTTTTGTTGGTTTTAATAAATTATTCGATTTTACTTCTTACGTTACTAATTTATTTATATTTTATTATTTTTTATTTTGCGCCTCACTTCACTCGTGCGCGCGCCTTAAGTGCGCCTTACGCCTCGGACGATATAGACCCTTTACGTCTCGAGTGCGCCTTGCGCCTTTGACTATCTTGCGCCCATGTTATATATTGTTAAATGACCCGAGGAAAAAGAGTAGAAAGCTCATTTATATATGATTAAATTTTCGCATGAATATTGTGTTGGTTTAGGTGAGTCAGATTAATACTGTTCACCAGTGCATTCCCCAATGTGTTCCCAATGTTTGAAGCTCATTTGGCAAGTTGAAACTTTTCTTTGGAAAATGTTATCGTTTGTAATAAAGGATATAATGTATGGAACATTGTACATTGTAACAGTCTCATGAGTTGTAAGCCAATATGGCATATTCAATTGGCCATTGAAAGCCTTTGTATTTGTTGCAATTATCAATAAAGAGAATTATTTTCACTATTCTTGGTTGTGATTTAATTTGTATGTTTATTTTTGCTGCATTGACTTTGATTTGCGATCATTTATTAACTATGCACCTCCATGTCTTGCACAAGTGCAATTTAGACTTGTACGACATCACATCCAGTAACGACTTATCGGCCTTGCGGAACCGGGGAATGACACTGCCCACACCTAGCTATTGCCTATGATAGAATTAGAATTTCCTCAAATCTAATTACCTTGAGACAGCTTTATTTTTAAAAAATATATACAAAAGAGAGACCTCGTACTCCAAAAATAAAACTTACATCCACAAAAGAGCTTCACCACTACCACCATAAAAGCATAAACTACTTTTCCTATTAACCTACAAGTTTCTCATACTGATTACCATAATCAGAGTTGAAAAGTCATGATAGAATTGCTCTGCAATGCCAGCCCCATGAAAAACCAAAAAGGGCTCAAAGATTACCACCATAGGCCCCCTTGAGATAAATAAATTGTTGTACTAAATAAGGAACTAATATGCTCAGTGGCCGACAATACATATATAACTTATAAATTGATCGTCAACCCAAGGATCACATTATGAGCTTTATTTCATAATATTAACAATTAAAAGTGTTTCTTTGATACCCGGATAGTTGCAGATTAGTGTATATGATGGAGACTACATACTAACCAAAAAGTGAAGTTATTTATTTTTTTAACAAACTGGACATCATCTTCATAATTTTTAATAAACAATGAAAAGAGTTATATGCAGCACTTATAATGTCATATATAGTTAGATTAGCAGGTTTCTATTATTACGCAGTGAGAGGTGTGGATAATACCAAAAGGTCAAATTATTGAAAAATTAGACCAACTGAATGTAATCCAAACAAACCTCTCCAGCAGGAACCACAAAATTGATGACCACATGCAACAGCACTCGGCATCTCCTCCCGCGGATAGTTCTCGAAACATATTCCACAAGTTAGCTGCCACAAAGCACAAAGACTATATATAGTGACCAAAGAAGCTACAAACAAATAATATGGACTTCTTTCAAATATTTTAATGCTTAAATTCTAAAATCAGAAAATATGGTTATTGGTAATTCCATGAGCAAATCCTTAGACAGCTAACATGCATATATACTTACTTCCCTGACATTAGGCAGTTCCTCTGGCTTCTCCAACAAGCCAACAACCCTCCGAACTCTTTCTTCATCTGCAAACCATTCATCATGCACCTTACTGACACTCCTGCATTCAAAAAAAACACTTCAGAAATTAGGACACCTACTCAAATTTAATTTACAATCATGTCATACAAACAGTTTATGTCAAAAACTATCAACTTTGTTGTTGCTCGACAAAAAAAAGGGTCAGCTTCACTAAAAGCTAAAATCCCTTAAGTTTAAGGGACATATAACCATGATCACTATTATAGTCTCAAAAAATGGTCATTATACCTTGTAAGGTTTAGAAAGTTCCATATTTTTTCCCGTCAGTTTTTAGTGTATGTGATGCCACATATCCATGCTTTTTCAAACTATGGCAAGATTGCCTTACAGTAAGTGCCAAAAACCTACTAAATGTTAATTATTATTTTATAAAATAATCTTCTCTCCTCAACTTAACTGCTGACCACTCTTGAGCTCGTTGGTGGATCCGGCACTCGAACTCATTGGAAAATATATGTTTCAAGCCTGTCAGGGATAAATGGGTTCAACTCGCCAGTGGGTTCCGACTTGAACTTACCTAATCTCACACTCAACCTCATTAACGTATCTTGGGCTAAAGATCGAGACATTATCAGGAGAAAGAGTAGGGTTGATGGGCCTTTGTGATGTTGCCATATTGGAAGATGTAGACTAGAGGGGATTGGTGAGGTTATGGAGGTGAATGTCGGAGATGGATAAGGTATTAGTAGTGTCGATGTTGCGAAGGAGAATAATGAGCTTCATATGGTAGTGATTTAGGTCTGGAGGAGCTGATAATCAAGATGGTGGATCCGATTTAGGTAGACAATGAGGTTGGGGATAAGAGCGATGGTGATGGAAGGAGACGGATGGGGTGGTGGGAAGGTTTGTGTATGGATAGGAAATAGTGGAGGGGAAGAAGAGGGGAGAGGGAGATTGAGGTAGAGCTTTAGACAAGCTTGACGTTGATTTGGTTCAAACCGCTAGCTAGATCGAAGGTGATCGAATCGTTAGGGAGGTGTTTGGGAGGGCAGAGAGGAGGGGGAAGCCAAAGGTGGGATGGCATAAGACCCGTGAGGGCGATATTCAATCCCCAGTGGGAGCGATCATGGATTTTTTAGCTTCTTCAAATATATATATATATATATATATATATATATATATATATATATCAATGAAATTACCTTCTCTCTCTCTCTCTCTCTCTCTCTCTCTCTCTCTCTCTCTCTCTCTATATATATATAGGGGTGTCCTTTTTACGTGGCCTTAGGCGCATGCGCCTAAGGTGGGGTTCGAACTCGGACCTCTTTGAGATTGAAGGGAACAAAACTGGAAATCCTCGCAAAATAATATTTAATTTTGCACCTTTGAGAATCATGTTATAAACAACCAATTCAAAACCACCAAACCCTATGAATGCCCCCCCCCCCCCCCCTTTGAAGCTGAATTAAGAAGGATCTGACACCGTTACTTTGAACCATACCCCTAGCAATACCCTTATTTGTGAATTGTGTCATTAGGCTCGAAACACTGATATCAATAACCCATGTGATAATTGCCTCAACCTCTTCGAGATTGAAGGGCACAAAAGTGAAAATCCTCAAAATAATAATATTTTGCACCTTTGAGATCCATGTTATAGTGGAGGCTTGTCAATACTTTAGACATGCAACAGAGAAAGAACCATCTACTACTGGGAGAGCTGAAGTTTAAACTATATCACATATCTTTACCGTCATAGAATGATACGATTGTTAAGTGTTATTTGTTCTCCCACTGTGGCAACATTGACGTAGGGCCTACATCAATGGCAACATATGTTGCACAGACATAACAATGCCAACTGGTGTCCGTATTCATAACCTATGTTGCACAGACATGGCAAACGGTCCTTGTTATGAGACCACCTAGACAATCAAGAAGATCACAGAATCTATTTTGGAGTTTTTACTGGTATATAATGAAATAGCCAATATTCTCATTATTTCATTTGTGCATTTGATAGTACTGTTTTCTTGGAAGAGAAGAGTTCCCCTTGGATGGTTCAGTTGATTCAAAATCAAAATCATACAGTCGTTACAGATTTGAAGATCTCGTTAAAGGTGAAAGGTGCATCACAGCCCTAGTGGTGTTCGGAACTGAGGCACGAGTCGAAAGTGCGAGCCCAATGAAGGCAAGGCACAACTTTATTTAAATTGTGTAAAAACTATTTATGTTTTGTTCCCTAAACTATATGCAATAGCATACTAATACTATAATAGCAGTCACTGTTGTAAAAATCCGACTAGTCGCAAAAAAATCGGTTCAACCGACTAGGCGGCTAGACGGGCCCAGTCAGCCGACTAGGCCTCGGCTCAAAAAAAGGGGTAAAAAAGATCAAAATTTGAACCGAAATTCAGTTCTTTCAAAAACCTAAAAGCAACCAACTGAGAAGAAGGAGAAAGAAGAGAGGGAGAAGATGTTTCAGAAAATGTGCATAGCAAGGACATATGTATTATTTTTTTTGGGTACTTAAGTTAATACTTTGATGACATATAGCATATATTTCATATATATTATTATATATTAATAGCATATATTTCATATATTATATATATATATATATATATATATATATATATATAGCATATATTTCATATATATTATTATTTATTAATATATATATATATATATATATATATATATATATATATATATATTTGGAATAAGGGTAAATTTATTCCTCGCACATAGCGGTAAAGGTATTACAATACACTAATATCACAACTTCTCATGCCCCAAATTATAATGTTATGGGGCCATTACTGATATATTGAATTCTATGTTATGTAGAATTCCAATTGGAGGGGTAGTCGGGCTTTCGAAAATACGTCTGTTCCGCTCCTTCCAGATGTGCCAAACGGAAGCTGCGAGACGAACTCTGGCTCTTATGGCCCACCCCGGATCCCGGCCTCTGTGATCTTGGATCCAACTTAGAATGCTCCTGATGTCTCTATCCACACCAACTCCTCCTCTCAGCTGCACGCACTGCTCAGTCCAAATGTGCCAGGTCGTCGGACATTCAAAGAAAAGATGCCCCATAGATTCGTCCTCCCCATTACATAGCGCACACTTGGCATCTGGGATCTGCATCCCAAACCTGAGGAGTCTGTCTCTCGTCATCAATCTGCCCCGCAGAAGTCTGTATGCACACAGTTGCATTTTTCGGGCAATCCCCTTACCCAAAATGAAGTCCACCTCCTCAGTCCGGTCGTGGTGAGTCCGAACCATGTCATAGCAGCTACGAAAGCAGAATAGTCCTGACCCTCCACCCGAATCTGGGCCGGCCCAGCTCCAGGAGTCCTCACGCTGGCTATCGTCAATAGTAATAAGACGTATCTCCTCGGCTAGCTGAGCTATATAAGGGTTCCTTCTGGTCTCAATATCCCATCTCTGATGATCCGACTGCATGTGAGCCCCATGTCCGCCTCTCTGTCCAGCTGTCCTCCCAATATCTCCAGCAAGGATCTGGAACCCAACCAAGGATCAAGCCAGAGATTAATGGTCGTCCTATCTTTCATGTTCCTGCTGATAGCAGTCTTAAGCACCGGCCGACACCTCAGAATGGCCTTAAACGTGACCGAAAAATTATTGTCTATCCTGCAGGCCCAGAAGTTTGTCCGCCTTAGGTATCTGTTCGCCATCCATTCCGCCCAAAGCGACCCCCCTTGATGAATCTCCAGGCCATCTTCACACCAGCTGCCTTCCTGACCGCATGTAGAGACCGCAGCCCCACTGCACATTCCTCCCGAGGACGACATAGCTGGTCCCAAGAGATCGCATGCATCCCTCCCTTCCAGATGAAGTCAGCACAGATGGACTCCACTTTTCGAATAGTGGCCGTCGAGATCTGGATAGACTGGAGCCAGAACATCGTGATGCCAGTAATAACCGATCTCACCAACTCAATCCGTCCACCAAATGATAGACCCGCAGCCTGCCAGCCTTCCACTCCTCTCTGAGCAAAATCCACCAAGCTGTGACAATCCTGCTCTCTGGCGTAGTTGACCGTCAGCGGGACCCCCAAGTATTTCACTGGGAGCTCGCCTTTTTCCACTCCCAGAGCGAAGGCGCTCTCTCCTCCTTGAGTGTACATCGGAAACTGAAGTAGACTCTGCTTTTCTCCCTATTTAACTGAAGCCCAGATAGTCGCCCGAACTCCTCCATAATGTCTGAGAGCGGTCTCATGTCCCGCATGGAAGGCTGGAGGAGCACCAATAAGTCGTCAGCATAGATCAGATGTGAAACCACCGGTCTCACCAACCGGAAAAGGGGGACGATCCTCTTGATATGCACCGCCGTGTCAATCATGCATGTGAAATACTCCATCACCAATGTAAACAAGTACGGTGAGAGGGGGTCACCCTGCATCAACCCCCTGTTGCTCCTGAAGTAGCCATATGGCGTGCCCTGGATGAGGACTGAGAAAGTAGGGGAGCAAATGTACTCCCTCACCCTCGCAACCCACCTCTCGTCGTACCCCATGGCGAGCATCAAGTGACACAGGAAGTCCCGGTTGACCGTATCATAGGCTTTCCGTAGGTCAAGCTTCACACAAGCCTTCATCTCCCAGGTTTGCTGAACTCTCTCACCATCTCATGTGCAAGTAGGCTGTGCTCCGCTATCGATCGGCCCTTGATGAACGCTGCTTGATTCTGGGACACCAATCCCTGCATAATCCCCTTCATACGCCTGCACATAAGATGAGTAATAATCTTATAAAAAAGTTACAGCAAGCAATGGGTCTAAAGTCTGCGAGCGAGGTCGCGCCCTCCTTCTTAGGAACCAGCGTCAAGAAAGTGCGGTTCATCTCCTTCAGAAGTCTGTCCTCCGCGAAGAACTCCTGTACCGCCTCCAGAACAGGAAACTTAAGCACACCCCAGTGTCGCTTAAAGAACCCTGAAGAGAAGCCATCAGGCCTAGGAGCTTTGTTTGAATTAGCCTTCATCACAATGTCTTCCACCTCCTCCAATCTCACAGGGGCCAATAACAGGCTATTTCCATGGTGCGACACCAGCCTCTTCGTAACAAGGGCTGGAAACGTACTAGTGTAATCCGTCTGCTGGTATAAGTCAGAATAAAATCTGACAGCCTCCTCCTGAATCTCCATCGGGTCCCCTACTAGCCGTCCCTCGCCATTCAGAAGTCTAGGGATGTTGTTCCGGTGCTGACGGGTGCGGATCACATCATAGAAGAATTTGGTGCAGCGGTCTCCATCTTTGAGCCAGGTACATTTAGCCCTCTGTGCCGCACTAATCTCCTCCTGCAATCTCATAATGCTGACCTCCTCAATCAGGGTCTTCTCCCTAGCCGCCAACTCCCCGTTCAGAATGTCAGTTTGGAGAGCCACCTGAGTGTCCCGAAGCTCGGCTTCCTTTTCCGCCAGAGAAGAGCGGTCTCATCTTCATCCAACCCCTGAGTACTCGCTTGATCTACTTGAGTTTATGTACCATGCGGAACTGAGCCGTGCCTTCCCGGAAGTGCTGCATCTCCCCGTAACCACCTCCTCATATCCAGCCGACAGATACCAGCTATTGTTATACCGAAACGGCCTCGACCGCATAGTAGGTCTCTCACAGAGGCCAACCCGGATAGGAGAATGGTCGCTAGTTCCAGCCGCAAGACCTTCCGCCACCGAATTAGGGAAGCACCGAAACCATTCACTATTGCCCAAGGCCCAATCCAACTGACATGCAATCCGATTATGCGTAGCCTTGTTGTGCCAGGTCCAGATATGGCCAGCTCTCTCCAGCCCCCTCATACCAGACATAAGCAAACATCTCTGGAAGTCATATAAGATCGAATCCGGAACAGGGCGACCTCCCACCTTCTCTTGGCGAAGCAGCATAGCATTGAAGTCCCCCATGATAAGCAGAGGAAGATGCATGCTGTCCGCCATAAGACCCAGGTGCACTATGTCCTCCCACAAGGCCTCCCGGAGTCTCCGATCATTGTGCCCGTATACAGCACCCAGGATGAATCGGAACCCACCTTTGTTCTCAAAAGAAATGCCAATGAGTTGTTCCGATTTATGGATCTGCACCCCCTCCCAGCTATCTCGGTTCCACATAACCCAGATCCTTGCCATATCGCAGAGATCTAAGTTGTGAATGTGGTCCCAGTTTGCCGGAGTCCTACGCGAGAGCATAGCGGCCCCTCTGATCTTCGTCTCCAGCAAAATAGCTATGTCACACGCCTCTCTCAGAACCCCTCCAATCTCTCTTCATCGTCCAATGGAACACCCCCCCAATGTTCCATGCTAGGATCGACATTAATTAATAGATGAGGGGTCCCCCTGAAACTCGTCTGGATCAACACTCGAGGAAAGTGTCTCATCCGCCTGATCAATGACTGCATCCACCATGAAGGAAGGAGCAAGATGTGCCTGAATCCTGCTAAGGGTAAGAGCCCAGTCAGGATTGGCCTCAGTCTGGTCGTCCAGATCCCTCGCCTGGGGGATATCCTCCGGCGTGGCCGGAACATGTCTTTTCCTGCTGCTGTATATCATGATCGTCGGGGAAGCCTCCATCACCTTCTGACCACTGCCAGCCGCGCTCATACCCCTGATCACCATGTTCCTCTGTGGCCTGAAAGTGACCAGCGCGCCCTGCGTACTCTCCTGTCTCTGCGGTGATCCTGCCTCCAGCCTCCTGTCGACCTCCATCACCGTGTCCTTCTCCATATGTCTGTCTGGCGACGTCTCCCCAGGTAAGTGGCTGGGAGTTGTCTCCATCCCGGATGCCTCCGTCTGAGCCGCCGGTGGCCTGGAGGCCTCCTTCCCCTTATACTTGCACGCACTAGTAGCGTGCCCAAAGCACTCATAGTAGGAACACATGGGGGGAACCTAGTCATACTCCACCGACTGTGTCAGAACCTCCCCGGACGGCACCTGATACTCAAGCATACTCGGTAGTTTCGAGCCCGCCTTGATCTCCACAAAGACCTTGGCATACATTAGTCTGGTGCGGAAAGCAGTAGCCTCGTCTGCCTTGATCGGTTTTCCCACGAGGCTGGCGAGTCTCATGAGGAGCGGGATGCTCCAATACTTCACTGGAAACTCTGGAAATCGGATCCAGATGAGAATAGCATTCAGCACCTCCTTTTCACATCTCAACTCCAGCGTCCACTCCTTTAATATGATGAGCCTCCCATCAAATGACCAAGGCCCTCCCTGCAAAACCCTGGTCACATCCTCCGCTAGCCCAAATTTGACATAGTAAAACCCATTCTCCCGGAAGAAGAATTCCATGCTGCCTTCTCCCGGAAGAAGAATTCCATGCTGCCTTTGGGTCTCCAGACTCGCTCCGCATACCCCCGGATTTGGCCATAGAACGGCTTGTTCCCTAACACATACAGCACCAGAGTGTTCTTCCAGAAGTCTGAAACCTCCGCTATTTCCTCTGCAGGGAAATACGCCCGGAGCCCTCCTCCAATCGACATCGGTGTAACAAATTCTATCGACATCGGACTTTTCGTCTCCACTGGTGTGCATACCTCCTTCCAAAACCGAGGCCTCTGCTCCTCAATGTGAGTCCTGGTTGGGGGGCTCGCAGATCCCGGACCTTGCCTACCGGCATCAACAGCAATGCCCTTAGCCTTCTCTGTCGTCGTCGCCTTTGGCCGCCATCCCGACACAGTGCGCACCGTACCTCCCCCTCGGCGACGGGGATCAACTGTGCCTATCGATGGGCGATTCCCATAATTCCCAGGTCCCGTCCGACCCGAGTCTTGGGTCTGGGCCCCTCGTCGCCCTCCAGCCCGTCGTCTCACCACCGTCTGCCAGCCTGCATCTCCAGTCCTGTCTACCCCCGGCGTAGACCCCGACCCGAACTCAAATACATGTGCCGAAGCCCCCGACCCTCCTACTCCTTGGTCGGTCCCACCATCACCGGCGCCCTTCCTCCCCTCTGGAGGAGACCCAACACCGGTGCCCGGCCCCGCGCCCAACCCCAACCCGCCTTTGGGGGGCCCTCCACCCGCGCCTGGGCCCCCCCCGCCAGGATGTGGTCCGCCTCCTACGCCCGACCCCCCCCCCCGCCTGGGGGGGGTCCCACCAGACCCGTCCGACCCCCCACCGCCGGGGGGAGACCCTCTTGTGCCGCCCGACCCCCCCTGCCTGGGGGGGGGGGGGGGGGGGTCCCATTGCTGCCGCCGCCCGACCCCCCCCCCCCCGGCCTGGGGGGGTCCCATTGCTGCCGTCGCCGCCGGTCAGGAGGGGCCGCCCGCCCCCCTTCCCCCCGGTCTGCCGTACCCCCCCCCCCCGGCGAGAGGATCTGGGGGGCGGAGGGGGAGGTGTAGTAGCCGCCATAAGGGAAACCCTAGCAGAGCTCTTCATCTTTATATGTATTTATATTTTTTTTCTTTATATATATATATATATATCAAACCGATTAATCCGACTAGTTTCCGATTAATCTGATTAATTCCTAGTCCCCGTGAACTGACTAGTGGCCGACTAGCGATTTTTACAACCTTTATAGCAGTACTAAGAATCCTAATTGGAACGGAAATGGGTTTTAATCATTCTGAGTACTTATCCTGAAAATCCATTTATCTCAAACCAAAAGTGGCAAAGGAGAATGATGGAAGTCGAAGAATAGGTTAAAAAAAAAAGATTTGGAAGAAGATAGAAGGAAAACATACATTTGATTGAGTTGTTTATAACCCATGGTGAGAAGATGACACTCGTGAAAGATGGAACGACCTTAGGGTTTTTTCTGTTTTTTTTTAATCTTGTTTTATTTCTTTTTATTTGTTCTCAGCCTTTTCTCATGAAAAGGATATTAAGAGGTACATCCAAGGGTGATTCTGAACATACAAAACAAATCCAATGATACGTAAAACATAATAAAAATAACATATAAAATAGATTATGCATGAGACGTGCCTCATATGGGCTTGAGCCTTGCTAAGAGGCGTCGTGAGGCATGAGAATCATGAAGGGATCCTCTCTCCACCTACAGGCGCTAACAGATGAGCCTTGTCAGCCTCATGCCTGCGCCACCTCAGGAGCGCTTTTCACAACTGAGTGGATCATTGTTGTTTGTCTTTACTATGTTGAAAAAACTAAATTCTATACTCATAAAACCCGATGTCTTTGTAATACTATTGAGTGTACACTTAATAACAATTTATAACAGTTGGCAGTTAGATGACTGAATATGTAATAAGATATTTTCTTGGTTTTGTAACCCTTTCTTTTCCCTCCCAACCTTGTCAACAGTTGCCATTCTACTGCTTTTCATGCTGAACAAGTCAAGTTAAATTGCTTTGCAGTTATCACTTCCCTGGAAACCTACATACCCTTCAATGTCATTATCTATCCACCTTCAATTCTGTAGTGCCATGTCCCTACATCGTGCCCCGTTCTTCGTCCACGGGGTGCGCGAGGAAGGAACATTGTATGCTATCGATTCGGTCCTATGTTGTATTAAGGGTGAGGCGAGGCGAGGCGACGAGGCCGTCGCCTCACTTAATGGCGCTTAAGCGGCGCTTAGTTAGCATCCCACTTTTTTTTTGCTCCTACATGTAAAATACTATATATAGTATATACACATAAATTTTAATATTTTTTCATACAATCCTACTAGTATATGCATGAATAACAATACCATTTATCAATCAAGCAAAGTAACAATACAAATACTAGAATCAAAATGCAAACTACAAGCCACACAATGCATACATACCACATAGTCATCAAAATACCATCAAACATAAAAGTTCTCTAAAGTTCCTACTTAAAGTTTTCCAACTATCCAACTATGTAAATAACAAAAGATTCGGTTCAATTTATTAAAAAAATAAAATAAATCAAAAATCAAAAATTAAAAATCGTTAAGCGAGACGCCTAAGGCGAGGCGCTAGTAAGCGACGCCTAAGCACGCTTAAGCGCTAATCGCTTTTCTGGGACGAAAATTCATTAAGCGAGTCGTCCTAGTACTAAATCTCGCTTAAGCGTGCTTTTCACAACATAGATTCGGTCGGAACCGATTGGACGAGATCGATCGAATCGGTCGAACGGGAACGATTGAATTAAGATCAATTTCTCATTATGGAAAGGCTTCTTCGGAATCAAGTCTCATATTCAGCGGATTGCGCCTCGAGGATAGACTCTACGGCTGAGTCGGAAGAGACCTCCCGTTGCTCTGCTTTTCATGCCGCACTTACTTGGATTTAGGTTTTGGCTTTCTGAATGCGTTTTCGTGAATGTTTTCGATAGTTTTTATGACTTGTGTTTTCGAACTCGTATTTACATATCGAACCCTTGAATAATACCGTGTTCTAATCAGTTGCTTATGCGATTTTAGGTGATCACGTAGGCGACGTCTAAGCGCGACCAACCAGTCTCTCGCCTGAATCAAAGACTAAGGTGAGTAGATGACCTCCTTCACATCGACCCTCTAGTTTCAAATCAAGAACTCGGAATAATTGTATCAATTTAAAGTGATTTACTCTAAAAATATAATTTTTACACCAAAAAGAGAAAAAATAAGGTTCTAGAAAAGGGATAGAATTATTTCATGATCTGCAAAACCAAATAAATGAATCGATTATAAACCAAATAAATGAATCGATTATATAATTGTCGCAACGATACCATAAAACGTGTCTTGAATAACTTGTTAACTTAGCATGGTCATGGACAACTTGTACACAAGGACGATTGTTTCTTCGGACGATATTCCGGGACCGATTCGACCTAGGAAGAAACACGATAGCTATGCTGGATTGTACCGCGGATATTCGGTGCCCTTCAACGGGGCTAGCTACCCGCGTTGAACGTGCCACCGTCTAAACCAAGCTATGTCCAGTATGGCTTTCATGCCAATGACCTCCGCAAATATGCACTAGTTAAACTTATGTTATGCAATATGACAGGGAAGAACATGGTGAGCATTATATTGCACGGCACGCTCTGCCGTAGGTAAGTTCTAGCGTATATCTCCTTGTTTATGTTTCGTCAAACTGCTTGCATGAAACTGACTAGGATGACTAGAAATATCACTAAAACATGTTGCATGTTTCATCTAAATTCTTGAACCAAATGAGAGCACGAAAAATAATTAGCCACTCACCAGTACACGTTGAGTGTACTGATCCTCGCTCTCCGCAGGTACTACAAATCAGGAGGAGCGTGCCACCTGACTAAAGGCAGCACTCGCGTGTTTTGAAGCTTCGTCTGTGCGTGCGAAAACTCGATCAATCTCTTTTGAAGGCTCCGCAACTCTCCAAGCAAAGATGTCTCAACTCTCCTCTATTCAAGGTGTCTGCATATTTTGTATGTATAAAGGGGTGTGATGTATGGAACGGCTAATCTCATCGACGTTCATTTTGTAATGGAATAGTTTGTAAGCCCGCGCGGTGCCTTTGTATCGAGTCTGTAATATGATATTCATTATCAAAAAATCTCAAGTTTCTTTCATTCAATGTGTTCAATTTACTCTGCGTACTCTCTTGCTGTTGTGTTTCGGATAACCTTATCAAAATGCCTTGTGCGAGCGCAACCTAGGCTCGTACGACATCACGCCCGGGGGACGACTATCGACTCTCCGGAATCGGAACGTGACATAATGGTATCAGAGCACAACTTTACGTCATTTGGCCTTCCGTTTGAGTCTCGAACCTTTGACCTCGTGTCGATGAGATGAGCTGTTCCATACAGTGAGTTCGTAATATTTTCTGAGACTAATATGAGTTGCCTTCTAATTTCAGAAGTCCGAGAAGCTGCAGGCGGGAACGAAGAAATTGCTTCGAGCGGCTCGAGCAGCTCAGGGGCGAGACCCTCAAACACCCCCATGGAACCCATGGAACGGATGATGCGCATGCTAGAAGCGCAACAACGACAGGCCGAGGCCAATCAGCGCCTGAACGAACAGCATCGAAAGCACGTTGAAGACCAGCGGAGACAAGCTGAGGCACGACAGACTCAGTTTGAGGCCCGATTCAATGCGCAATTCAAGTTGCAGCAGAAGCAGCTTGATACTCTTAAGCAAATCGTCCAGACAGTTGTGGCCAACAACAACTCTGCAACGACTCATACCGGAACCGTGCTTGTGGCCCGACCGATCAAAATCGAGCCGGAGGTACCCGAGCACCAAGGAGCTCCAACTTTGAGGTGTCCAAATTCACGAAAAAATTGTCGCACGTCCTTCTGCGGTACTGAAGACCCTTCTTTGGCGATCGATTGGTTGGAAGAGTTGGAAGACCGATTCGAGCTTCTGGGCGTTGATGAGTCCAAGAAAATTGCATGTGCTCAGCTTCTACTCCGATTGAACGTGCACGACTGGTAGGCCGTGCAAAAGCGAGCGATCCGGCGTGACAACAAGACGCGGCAATCTCTTGAGCCACCTTCCGACAGGCGTTCGAAATCAAGTACCTCCCTGCAGCCGTTCGACAAGAAAAGGAGAATAAATTTATGCAGCTGAAACAAGGGAATATGAGGTGCGGCAGCACGCAGCAGAATTCAATAAACTTGCCAAATTTGTTGGTTCATTCCTGCCTACAATGGAGAGTCGCACTCGACGGTTCGAAGTGGGTCTGCGGCCCTCTATCTCTGCTCATGTGTCAGTTCCGGAATACAAGACAATAGGCGAGTCCCTGAATCACGCTTTCCGCCTTAAGCGCCAATATACTCCGGCTGCTGCGGCACTGTACATACATACAATCACAAGCGCCCTAGCCATGCGGGAGGAAACAATGCAACCAAGCGTCCGAACAACGGGCACTAGGACGGATACCAAGGGCGGAACATGGGACATCGTTGTACCAGATGTTGCCGATTCGGACACCAAGTCGTCGATTGCGAAGTTCTTGAAGGAGGATGCTGGAACTGTGGTAAAAGGGGCCACTTTAATTCAAACTGTCCGGCCAAAAGACCGAACCCTACGGCACCTCAGCAGTAGCAACATCGTCCAGGAAACCAGGGTCCAGCACCTCGAGCCCAACAACCCGCACCGCAAAATGGCCAAAATCGTCGCCCCAATGCTCAGGGTCGCGTCTATGCCATAACTCGAGATGAGGCGTTCGCCTCTGATACAGTCGAAACAGGTATACTGCTTTTCAATAATAAACATGCTCGTGTACTGTTTGATTCAGGTGCTACGCATAGTTTTATAGTGGCGGATTTTATTGATGAACACAAATTCTCCATGGCACCGTTAGGCCTTAATCTTAGCGTTAGCACCCCGTCGGACACACAAATCCCTGTAAACACTATCTGTAGAGACGGCTGCATATGTATTGGTGGGAGAAAATTGACTCTAGATGCGATAGTTCTATACCTTAAGGACTACGACATTATTCTGGGAATAGATTGGCTCGGCACTTGCTCGGCCACCATTGACTGTGCAGGAAAGAATGTCACCTTCCGTCTACCAGGGGAAAACGAATTCTGCTACTCGTGTGGTGAAACGTCGATAGCCTGTATGGTAATCTAGGCAATTTATGCTCGATGGATGCTACATTCCAGATGCAAAGGCTACTTGGCGTTCGTTCGAGACACGCAACAAGATGGTGCAAACGCGAATCAAACCGACGTTGTGGCAGAATTCCCAGATGTGTTCCCGGATGAGCTACCCGACATGCCACCCGATCGAAAAATCGAGATCACTATCGATACCTTTCCCTCCCCAACACTCAACCGATTTCCAAGGCCCCGTACAGAATGGCCCTCTGTAGAATTAAAAGAACTCAAAGTACAATTACAGGAATTGCTCGACAAAGGGTTCATTCGTCCTAGCGTCTCGCCAAGGGGTGCGCATGTGCTCTTCGTCAAGAAGAAGGATGGGTCGATGCGGCTCTGCATCGACTACCAGGAATTGAATAAAGCCACCGTCCGGAACAAATATCACATGTCCCGCATTGACGATTTGTTCGATCAGCTCCAAGGTGCTACGGTGTTTTCGAAGATTGATCTTCGATCGGGTTATCACCAGCTCAAGGTCAAGCCAGAGGATGTGCTGAAGTCTGCCTTCCGCACTCGTTACGGCCACTACGAGTTCTTAGTGATGCCATTCGGCCTGACAAACGCTCATGCCGTCTTCATGGATCTAATGAATCGGGTGTTCCGTCTGTTCCTCGATAAATTCGTAATAGTCTTCATAGACGATATCCTCATCTACTCGAAGGATCGAGCGCAACATGCAGAACATCTGCGAACCGTACTCCAGACCCTCCGAGATAATCAGTTGTTTGCGAATAGGAGCAAATGTGAGTTCTGGCTGAACAGCGTATCTTTTCTTGGGCACATTATCTCTGCTAGAGGCATTTCAGTTGATCCGAAGAAAGTCGAAACAGTTGTTGATTGGAAACAGCCTGCATCTATCAGTGAAATTCGAAACTTCCTCGATTTGGCGGGATACTATAGACGCTTCGTGAAGGACTTCGCGAAGATTGCATCGCCCTTGACTCGCCTCACCCAAAAGGGAGTCGTGTTCGTATGGTCAGATGACTGTGAAGCTTCGTTCCAAGAGCTAAAACAGCGGCTCGTTTCGGCCCCAATACTCGCTCTTTCTGAAGGGACCGAGGGATTTCAAATCTAAAGCGATAATTCTGGCCAGCGCTTGGGGTGTGTGCTCATGCATCGGGATAAGGTGATATCTTTTGCTTCCTGACAGTTGAAGCCGCATGAGAAGAACTATCCCACGCACGACCTAGAATTGGCGGCAATTGTGTTCGCGTTGAAGCTATGACGTCACTATCTTTTTGGCGTGACGTGCAGGATTTATACGGACCACAAGAGCCTTAATTATCTTTTCACCCAGAAAGAACTAAATTTGCGGCAGAGGCGATGGCTGAAACTGATTAAGGACTACGATTTGTCAATCGACTATACGTCGGACAAGAGGAATGTTGTAGTTGACGCGCTGAGTCGGAAGTACATAGCTTCACTATCCAACAACAGTTGACTGCTGCGCGACTTGGAAGGAATGGGCATAGAACTCCGAGTTCGAGGAATGGGCATAGAACTCCGAGTTCGATTTGTGGGCGCACAGCTGGCACAACTGGGGCTAGAACCGAGCCTATTGGAAAAGATCAAATCTGCTCAGAAAGATGACTCATAACTGGAGAAGATACGGAAGCTGATATCAACAGGCAAGACGTCTGACTTCGCAAAGGACGAGTCGGGAACATTGCGAGTGAAGGGCAGGCTATATGTCCCGGATAATCCAGAACTCAGAAAGGAGATAATGTCGGAAGCACATTATGCAAAATATTTCTTGCATCCTGGCAGCACCAAGATGTATAAGGACCTCCGCATTGTCTTTTGGTGGCACGGCATGAAGAGAGATGTGGCACTCTTCGTGTCACAATGTATGGCCTGTCAACAGGTTAAAACTGAACATCAGCGACCAGACGAGAAGATGCAGAACCTTGCCATTCCAGAATAAAAATGGGATCATATTACTATGGATTTTGTTCTTGGCCTGCCAAAGACGCCGCGGGAGAACGATGTCGTCTGGGTCATTGTTGATCGATTAACCAAGTCAGCGCACTTCATTGCCATTAAAGTCACTTGGAGCATCGATCGCCTTGCTCAGATCTATCTTGATGAAATAGTTCGGCTGCACGGGATTCCAGTATCCATTATCTCATATCGGGATAGACGATTCCTGTCACGCTTCTGGTATCTTCAGTCAGCAATGGGGACCAATTTGAAGTTTAGCTCAGTATATCATCCTCAGACCGATGGCCAAACAGAGCGGATGAATCAGATTCTCGAAGACATGTTACGCCTCTGTGCAATCGACTTGAAGTCAAGCGGGGACGTTCATCTACCGTTGGCCGAATTTGCATATAATAATAGCTATCAGTCCAGCATCCAAATGGCGTCGTATGAAGTCTTGTACGGCCGGTAGTGCAGATCACCCATTTGTTTGGATGAAGTCGGAGAGCGACAAATACTCGGCCCGAAACTGGTGGAACAGACTGTACAAAAAGTCAAGCTGATACGGAAGAGATTAAAAATAGCACAAAGTCGGCAGAAAAGCTACGCCGATACCCACCGTCGACCCTTTGAATTTCTGGAAGGCGACCACGTGTTTCTGAAATAACGCCTATGCAAGGAGTCACGAGATTTGGAGCTAATGGCAAGCTTAGTCCAAGATTTGTATGTCCTTTCGAAATATTGAAGCGAGTCGTCCCAGTAGCTTACCAGATTGCATTGCCGCCAGCACTGTTGGATGTGCACAATGTCTTCCACGTCTCTCAGTTGCAGAAGTACGTGCATGATCCGAGTCATGTGGTAGATTTTGGTCAGCTGAATTTGCAGGCAGACTTATCGTATGTAGAAGAGCCTGTGCAAATCTTGGAGCGCAAGGATAAACTGCTTCGAAATCGTACTATCCCTCTCGTCTGCGTGCTTTGGAAAAATCACTCGGTCGAAGAGTCGACCTGGAAACTGGAGTCGGAGATGAAGGAAAAGTTTTCTTCATTACTGTCCTAGAGGTAGGCTCTATTCTTAAGTTTCGAGGACGAAACTTTTTCTTAGTTGGTTATAGTGTAGTGCCCCGTCCCTAGATCGTGCCCCGTTCTCCGTCCACGGGGTGGGCGAGAAAGGAACAATGTATGCTATCGATTCGATCGGAACCGATTGGTCGGGCTCGATCGAATCGGTCGAACGGAAACGATTGAATTAAAATCATTTTCTTGTTATGGAAAGACTTCTTCGGAATCAAGTCCCATGCGCCTCGAGGATAGACTATGCGTCTGAGTCGGGAGAGACCTCCCGTTGCTCTACTTTTCATGCCGCACTTGCTTGGGTTTTGACTTTCTGAATGTGTTTTCGTAAATGTTTTCGATGGTTTTCATGGCTTGCGTTTTCGAACTCGCATTTACATATCGAACTCTTAAATAATATAATGTTCTAATCAGTTACTTATGCGATTTCAGGCGATCGCGTAGGCGACGTCTAAGCGCGGCCAACCAGTCTCTCGCCTAAAGCAAAGACTAAGGTGAGTGGCTGACCTCCTTCACCTCGACCCTCTGGTTTCAAATCAAGAACTCGGAATAACTGTATCAATTTAGAGTCTGCAAAACCAAAGAAATCAATCGATTATATAATTGTCGCAACGATACCATAAAACGTGCCTTGAATAACTTGTTAACTTAGCATGGTCATGGACAACTTGTGCACAAAGACGATTGTTTCTTCGGACGGTATCCCAGGACCGATTCGGTCTAGAAAGAAACACGGTAGCTATGCTAGATTGTACCCGGGTATTCCGTGCCCTTCAACGGGGCTCGCTATCCGCGTTGAACGTGCCACCGTCTAAACCAAGCTATGTCCAGGATGGCTTTCATGCCAATGACCTCCGCAAATATGCACTAGTTAAACTTATGTTATACAATATGACAGATAAGAACATAGTAAGCTTTATATTGCACAGCACACTTTGCCGTAGGTAAGTTCTAGCGTAATATCTTCTTGTTTATGTTTCGTCAAACTGCTTACATGAAACTGACTAGGATGACTAGAAAGATCACTAAAACATGTTGCATGTTTCATCTAAATTCTTGAACCAAATGAGAGCACGAAAAATAATTAGTCACTCGCCAGTACACATTGATTGTATTGATCCTCGCTCTCCACAGGTACTACAAATCAGAAGGAGCGTGCCACCTGACTGAAGGCAGCGCTCGCGTGTTTTGAAGCTTCGCCCGTGCGTGCGAAGACTCGATCAATCTCTTTTGAAGGCTCCGCAACTCTCCAAGCAAAGATGTCTCAACTCTCCCCTATTCAAGGTGTCTGCATATTTTGTATATATAAAGGGGTGTGATGTATGGAACGGCTATCTCATCGACGTTCATTTTGTAATGGAGTCAGTTTGTAAGTCCGCGCGGCGCCTTTGTATCGAGTCTGTAATATGATGTTCATTATCAATAAAGCTCAAGTTTCTTTCATTCAATGTGTTCAATTTACTCTGCGCACTCTTGTTGTTGTGTTTCGGATAACCTTATGAAAATGCCTTGTGCGAGCGCAACCTAGGCTCGTACGGCATCACACCCGGGGGACGACTATCGATTCTCCGGAATCAGGACGTGACAGATTCCTATCTCTAGCTAGATCCATTATTGAAGTCACAAATTTGAACCTACTGCAACTCTTAAGTTTGAAGTTAATCAAGTTGAAAGGTGAACCTCTAAAATGTTAGATATTGTAATGCCCCATCAACCATAACAATCTCTTCTTCTGTTAGATATTGTAATGCCCCATCAACCATAACAATCTCTTCTTCTTAATTGAACATACAATACAATTGAAACTTTTATTGGCTTGTGAAGAAAGCATAAGGATCCTTTATGAACCTAGCAAAAGAAATTTATGTTATAATTTGTCTTTTATTAGGCTTTTAACATAAGGCGTTCTCAAAATCCTTTATAAGCCTTTACAAGCATCACATATTATCTATTTATAATGCTTTGGCTAACTTTAGAAAATAAAATTGCCTCATTGAACTGCAACAGTCCATGAAAGAATAAAGGCTCCTTTCAGGTTCCTGGCCTCTGCATTTGATTGCCTAGTCTATTTTTCAATGCAAGTTTTATAACTAGTTGAGTTGCTCAATTTGAAGGCATCCTTCTTTCTGAAACAATACTACAGGCGAGTCTGTCCTCAGATTTAACATGAAAAATAGGGGCCTTGCAAATGCTCTCAATATAGCCAGCCACCATGTCTTGGGCAGAAAATAATAGGAATAATGTAAGTCGACAATTTCACTGCAGAAGCTACTAGAGAGGACCATTTTTGGTTCACACTGTTTCACTCGATCTTTTTAGTGCACAAGCAATACAATTTTCATGCACATTTAGATTATACCAGATATGGAAATCACAGAAAGTGCATCAGCTAAAAGTAAAACCTTAGACGACCTTCGGAATGATATTCATGAATAGTACATTGCTCGTCAATTTGTCAAGATGAGAACTCCTGGTCCAATAAACCACTTTAAAATACCACCAAGGGGGTGGTCCAGAGGAGAACTGATAAGGGAGGGAAGGAATGGGTGTGGGTTCAAATCCCAGCCAGTTAGAATTAAATGGGAGAGGGTCTTGTTGCTAGTAGCCCAGGACAAGCACAGCCACTACTGCTGGCCTTATCTCCAAAACAAAACAAAAAAACCACATAAAAATCTTGATGGGTTTCCTTCAGAAAGAATCTGCATTTGTTTATGTTTCGCAATAGCCTGATCCTGATCTAGTGAAATGATTTGCGCAATTGATGATTGGAGATGCCTATTACTGGATTAAATAGAAATACTTCGTTACTTGAATTAAGTAATTTACTAAATGCCAATTAGATGCACGAAGTTTCTTCAAATTTTTAACAAGAAAACTCAAGTACAATCACAGATCAAGAAGATGCTTTCATCGCTAAGTTTGCTGATTTTCAAGGTAGAAGGTAGCTGATGAATAAAACAAAGAGGTGGTGATTTCTTATACTATATTATAGGAGAATGGAACAACCAAAAGTTTGTGATTCCACAGCCAAACAATTGTGACTACTATTAATAAACTTAAGAATAAAACTAGATGGACAGGCATGAGAAACTGCATATTTTCTTAAATGGTTATCCATAACCAAGAAATTAGAATACTTAAATCTCTATAAGGTTAACCCTAACACATATTCATTCAAGAAGCTTAACTGCTATGATATATGAAAGAGAGCAAAAAAAATATTTATAGGAATAAAGCTTTAGTGTTTGATGATAAACTGCATACAAGTTATTCTAGTATATCATACAGATCTATCTTTAAATGACATTATGGTTACATGATGTCAACAAAACCCAGCTACGAAATTACATCACACAACATTATATATAATAAGTAACAATATGATTAGGAAAACTTGTAAAGTTAAATGGCAGGAAGATGCCATAGTGACTGTTAACTATAAATCTACTTACCAGTTATAATAACGCAGAAGGATGCATGCTGCAACCCTTGATATAGATAATACAGTAGATACCCTATTTATATCTCCCTCTTGGCGTTGCCGAATATCTTCATCACTTAATATAACATAATTTTGCTGAAACAGAAAATAGGAAGGCCAAAACATTAGTAATTTTATATTAAAAACAATTTACAATAAATGAAAGATCTATGCCACATATTATACTTCCCAACTGCAATAGTTCCATTTATTCGTTTACAGATTGGTTCCACAACAAAGTAGGTTACAACATTGCAATTACAATCCTCAGATAGAACCAAACTCTTTGAAACAACAATTTGGAAATGTTGATATTATTTTCATTAGGCTCAAGGCATAATTACGTAGGAAACTAGCTAAAAGCATAGACTAAAGAACACGAGGATAGACACCTAAACAATGGCACTATTCTTAACCATCACCACCACCAACCCCCACCACCCATAACAAACACACAATCATGATGAAGAGTTTGCTGGCCAAAGAAAAATGAAATGTCGTCGTATTATCACAGCTTAGTTCCATCATCTCAGAACTTAGGGCTTAAATGTCATGGAGGTGGGCTTAGGTGCCGTATGAGATGTAGGCTTGAATGCCACAATAAGTTGGCTTCTGGAAGCAATGAGGGCAGTTGCAACTATTGAATCTGTGTGGTTGGCAGTAGCAGACGTGGGGGAGCCCTAAAGGGAATTTTATTGACGAAAAAACATAACGAAAAAAAAACTAGAAAGTGACAAAGATGTAGGACAAAAATGACATTGCTTGAAGAGATCTTGATGGTATTATGCTTGATGCACTAGCTCGTGTTCACAAGCAAGGCAACAAGCAAGTTGTGTGCAAGCTGTAAAAAATCAAAGCAGATGAAGAGGATGCCTGAAAATGGGATTCTGCTGTTGTCGAATTCAACTACAATAAATTCCCGCTGCAGTAGTGTAAAGGAGCAGATGATGGCACTAGTGTAAAGGAGCAGATGAAGGCTGAGGAAGGAAGGTTGTAATAGATTAAGTTTCCTGTTATGAAATCACTAATTTTCATACAATCACTATATTGTTAATACTTAAACTTGGAAATAGTCCTATTGTGCACTAATCTTATCATCTTTGCTACTGTGTGTATTGATTTGTTCGCCTAATGTTTATTTCGCAAAAAAGCAATTCAGATATTTTAAAATAACTTAATCATGGACCTACACAAATGAAGAAATCATGATGGACCAAAGAAACTATTAGCCCAATGATTTTCTTGAACCCCTACGATATCTCCGGGTCTTTTAGCATGGTTTCAGCGTCCCGCTGACCGATTGGCGGGTGGGGGTCGAGGGGGCAGTGCCCCTCACGGGGGTCCCCCGAAAGCTAATCGGCTTTTCGATTATCTAATGAAAATGCAAAAAAGTCAAAGCTCTATGAAAGATGAACTTGAAGAAGCCAACCTATTTGAAGAATCAAGTACTCGAGTCCAGTTTAAATCTTTCTTTTAAATTTATACTCTAGGAAAGATTGTAACCCAAATGGCAAAGTGAAAGCTAACAAAAACTAGTCATTTGAGCCAAAATGACCAAAACAGTATATCGTCGACGATATACTATAGGTATATTGTTAAACCCAAAATTGATTATAGTATTTTTCTGTCCTGCTAAACATTATACTGTTATGCACTGGCACTATATTATCGGTATACCGGCAATCTACCACCAGTATACCGATGGTATACTATTAGACCCAAATTTGATTTCCAGAAGTTTGTCTTGTCCAACAGTATTCATTTTTGTCTTGGCAGTATACCAACGATATATTGTCTAGCCTAAAATTTCTCTACAAACACTGCAATACCTATATTACAACAGTCAGATATATAGTCGTTACTACTGCAGCAGTATACCAACAATATACCGTTGCAACAATAACAATCCTATATTGAGGAATTGTTTGTGTGTTATTTAAAGCACTTGAAACCCCTTCCTCTATAACTTTTTGGAGCCTAAAATTCTTAGACCATACACTTGAAAACCTTATCTAAACCTCACCAATTTATTTGAGAAAGAATTTTAAATTGAGTTGTAAATTGCGATCTTCAAATTGTTGTAAGATCATCAACATTTGTTGTAAGAGGCTGAAGTCTGCAAGCCTTTGCATCAATGCTTGTGTAGAAGTCGACGAACCCTTCTTATCATAACTCGTGTGTATGAAGTTGACAAGGCCTTCGGATCAAAGCTTGCAAATGAAACTATTTTCGTAATAGTAGATTAAAGTCGAAGAGAGTTTCGGAATTGTAGTACCCCACGAAGGATATCATGATACATCAGGTGTTTGTCTTCTTGCCTTATTTTATCACTTATTTTAAATTGCCTATTTACATTCTTTAATTGTGTTTATTTTTAGTTTTCCCCTATTCACCGCCCTCCCCTCCCGCTAGGGTGCTTTCAAAGGTGTTCGTTTCTGCTTTATTAACTTCTACTTCAAGAAATTCCTGGTACATTAGTGTTTCTATTGTTGTAAACTACAATCAAGAAATTTTCGATATATTAGTGTAAAAGGGAAAGAACAGGGTGGTGGTAGGGGAGGGGAGGTGGACATCAGTGGAAGGGAAGGTGACGTCGGTCCAAGAGTTTGATTGTAGAGGTTACCGGTATGCGGTTGAAAACTGCAAATCGAATATAACCAAATTAGAATATTTTGTTCAGTTTTTGGGAAGACGGTTTGTTTTGCGGATTTGCAATTTAATTTGTGATTCTGGGAAGAAGATTCGGTTCTAACTGCACAAACCGTACAATATTACAATTACGTCACCTACCGTATACCTATCTAAGCCTAATAAACCCCAACCCTAAATCTACTATGTCCAACATCCCCTCCAATCTCCACTCTCCTTACTTGTGAGTCTCTCTAGTAGCATGAGTCTTTATTAGTATGTTTTAAATCATGACTTACCTTTTAATTTCTTTTCTTTTTGAACGTTATATTGTGTACGATTAAGACCAAATTAAATGAACTATTAATATTGTTTGGTCAAATACGTATTGACATTATAAATTTATAAGGTGCAATTTTCTGCAGTTCAGTTAAATCGAATAAACTAAATGCACAACCTTGTTTAATAGGGCCTAGCCAAGACGGTGTCGAGGCTCCATAGGATAAGGGAAGAGTTGCAATAGCACAAAGAAGATAGTTGCAATGGCAAGAGGGAGCTAGTCGGAGGCTGGTGGTTGAAGGGTTGAAGACACTGTGGGTTGCTATAGTGGGTCGTGGAGCACTGGACTGGGGCTCGTGGAGCAATGGCAGGTGATCAGAGATTGTAGGGGTGTCCGGAGGGGTCGTAGGAGCTGCAGGAGAAAGTGACTAATGTTTTCGCTGATAAGATAGGGCCAGGAGATTGTAGGAGTGGCCAAAGAGGTCATAGGCACTGTTGGAGAAGGCAACAATGTTGTCGCTAACGAGACAGGACAGCACGTTTGAGTATAGCCGGTCCAACGCAATCGAGGTAATGGGTTGCAGACATTTTGATTCCCCCCAACCAGTCGGCAGGAAGGCAAAGTGGAACCACAATGAACCGATATTTGAGAAAGGAGTTGTTGTTGGTAGAAGTAGCTGAGGACCAATTAAATGGCCTGCAGCTGCAGAGAACATTCTCCCATACCCTACCAAAAGTGCTCTGATTGGGTTTGAGTGTGGATAGTCAATATCTAGTCCCACATTGCTTAGAAATGGAACTGAGAGTATATACTCAGAGCAATCAATGAAATGTATCACATTTAGTAGAAAGCCTTTTATCTCTACATGGTACCAAAGTATCGGTGATCTTGACCCTTGTTCTCCACCCTCCATCAATTTCAGTCATTCATTTCTTTTCACACTCAAAAAAATAACTAAGTCTAAACCCTTGCCTCTCTCCCACATTTCCTCTTCTTCTCTAGATCTCTTCCTCGCCAAAGTATCGGAGATCTTGACCCTTCTTTTCACAATTAAAAAAAAAAATCAACCAAGGTATATCCATCCCCCATTTCCTCATCTCTATTATAATCCTCTTCCTTTAATCCTTATCACCACTTCAAACTCGGAAACCAAACACCACATGCCTCCATTCTCTATAAACTTCGATCATCAGGAAGTTTGACTCTACTTCGGCCGTTCTCCTGCCACGAGTTGTCCATCTCAGACCACTGCATCATGTCAAGACCTCTGCTTTCAGATTTACACATCCCTCCAAATCCGGCTAAGAAACTAGCCCCTTTCTTCCTTAGCTCAGGCATATTTCTCTCTCTCTCTCTCTCTCTCTCTCTCTCTCTCTCTCTCTCTGTGATCTAGAGAACAGATCTCATACCTACATCCCGATAACTTCTCAGTTCTTGCCCAAAGCTCTGCTAAGCCTCCGATGCCCCCTTGTGTTGCCCCACCTCCGACGCCCCCTCCTCCAACCAACTTGTTGAGAACCGTCATTGCACCTTTCAGACATACACCCAAAGCTACTCCTCCAAGTTATAGCCATCAACACCTCATCGAGCTCCAATACCCTGATGTCTCCGACAATTGGAAGCTTACTCCCCAGTGACCTATTGCCTCCAACGTCGTGCCTCCCTTGTTGCAATCATGCCACCCCAAAGGATCAACTATATTGTCTCCCTAGAACAAGTCAACAACACCGTCCTCGTCATCTATGAGCACATCAAATCTATATCTAGATCTAGTGGTCGTCGAGCTCTAGTTGCTAGCATCTCCAATGACGAACTTATCGACACCCCAGTCCAACAACTTCCCAACTCCGACCTCCGCCTCCGGCAGCCTTCGCCAACCTCAATGTCTGGCCAAACCTTAGTTTTTTAGTTTTTATTTTTTTGATTCTTTCAGAAGTAAAATGAAAGAAAAAGAAAATAATGTAACAAAAAAAGTCTTGGGGGGACACCTCGGCCTACACAGCAACGAGTGAGACCATCATATAACTATGTGTTCCTTCGTCTCCTTGGTAGCAACCCACTAGTTGGTATCACCATTATTTGTTAGCTAATCTTTCTTCAAAGTTGTGACATTCATGACATGTCCAACTTAGAGGGGAGTAGTGAACTCAACATATCCCACACTCTCGACATTGCTATCAGCCACGATTACTACTTGATTTTACTCACAGTCGAGCACTCTTGTGTGCAGACAACTCTCTCGATCGAATGTCTTCATAATTGTTCTAAAAATCGAGATTATGAGGCATCTAGGCACTAGACACCCGGTGTCCGCCAACGCTCGACAACAGGTTATTTGGGATTTATGGACAATTTTCAACATTGTTTTTGAACATTTTTTTGCGGACCACCTAATATTAGGCGACGCCTAGGCAGGACTAGAGGCCTGATGCCTGCCCAACTCCCTCCTAGCAACTTTTACAACCCCGGTCTTCATACGGAAACAACTCTCTTGGTTGAGAGTTCTCGTGCGCCGCCATCTACCATTACTTGGTCGAGCATCTTCATACATTGGCAACACCTTTGGTAGAGCATCCTCGTACGTCAACATCTACTACTACTCTCTTTAGGGTCGTGTGTCAACCTTCACTAGTTGACTCTTTTTCTTTTTTCGATATTGCTATTACTTTTGCTATCAGGTTCAGATTTTCTATTTTTTTCTAGTTCCTATAATAAGCTGGAAATATTTCAAATATTCCAGCTTGAGGGGGAGTGTTTGAGTGGTAGTCAATGTTTAGTCCTACATTGCTTAGAAATTAAAGTGAAATAATCACTCTCTTTCATATATATGTACTCAAAGTAATCAATAAAAGGTATCACATTTAGTAATAATATAGTCAGTGTTTCTACATGATGAAGTCGAGGGGATATGTGATGATCGTGAAATGCTCGAGGTGAGTTGTGCTAGCGGGAGAAAAAAGCTCGAGTAGAGTTGTGTGGCCGAGATAGGCTCGAGGGAAGCGGGCTAGCTAGGAAAAGGACAAGGGTGTGTTAGGATTGTCAAAATTCATAGGGTAGGCACTCGGAGTCGCCAAAAGTGGACTAGAGTTATCAATTGTTGGTGGTGGAAGATTATGTGCTTGGGTCGGCCAACATTTGAGTCATTTGAATCGTCAATTGTTGGTGGTGGACTAGAGTCGTCAATTGCTAGTAGTGGCCGAAAAAGGCTACAGGAGAGCTGGGCTAGCTTGGAAAGGGTAAGGGTGAGCTGGGATTGTCAAGATTCATAGGGTAGACACTTTGAGTTTCCAAAAATAGGCCAAGTCGTCAATTGTTGGTGGTGGGAGATTGAGTCCTCATGTCGGCTAAAGCTTCGGATGTCGGGTCACATCCTCCTCTAAAGGTGCGGGCAAGAGAGGAGTTCAAACACTTAAGGCCCGCTAAAGGACAGTAACGTTTGTGTAGAGGATAATAGATGGATGCACTGTTCTAAATGGCGGCCGCCTAGGCGGCACCTAGAAGGTAGGCGATCTCTCTCCGCACCACTTTTCGGTAGGCGGTGGAGTAACAGAGGTTGGCAGCATAGGCGGAGGTGAGGTGGCGTAGGTGGAGCAATACCTAACAAGATATTTTGGCCAAAAAAGTTTTGTAAGCATTATGGGCCTATGGTTCACTTTTACAAAACTAAAACTTTATAAATCTTCGTTCTACAACTTAGTTATGCATGGAACACCCTTAAAATATGCATATTATGCAAAAAAAACTGTGACAAAAGGGTAAAACATGTTCAAAATGTATCGACCGCATAGACGGCCTAGGCGACAGGAGGACTCTCTCCGCCACACACCCGCCTACCGCCGTTTAGAACCTTGGATGGATGGCTAGACCGCTAGGGTGAGAGAGACTGGAGACTGGAGAGCTGCTAAGTATCATGCTACGTATCAGGATCACCCTTTCTATGCTATCATATTCTATGTTGTACTGGACGCTAGGCGAAGCGAGGCGACAGGCCACCCGCCTCGTCCGAACGCGCCTAGACGTCGCCTAAGCGCCTGCCCAGGATCCGCTGCTCTTGAATCAAAAAATTATGCATTTATGTATATAACAAATATGTAGTATAACTAATGAGCAATAAATATTAACCAATAAGCATAAAAGAAATATAAGCCAAAAAGATGAAATAATTAATGTTCAACATCAAGTCAAGATAGTAAGTATAATTAGGCGGTCCTAGGCAACCCTATGCGGGTCATTTTTTCCCCTGGACGACCCTAGGCGGGTGCCTAGGCGAGCATCGCCTCACCCGTAGGAATTTTCCCCAGGTCGAGGCGAGTTCTCTCCAACCTGCGCGCCTAGGCGTCGCCTGTGACAACATAGATCATATTAGAGACTAGTTTTGAAAATCTTGAGATTACTTTCATTAGGCCCAAGCCGAGTATATGTAGCGCACAATACATATGAGGGTGGCTACTCTAGCCAATGTAGGACTAGTAGAAGCATAGACTAAAGAAGATAAGGATAGATCTATACAATGACACTATTCTTAACATGGATATGGTTCAAGTAAAGAGTAGCCCAAAGTATATAGCATAAATCTTATATCATAAAAAGTTGAAACCTACCAGCAGATCCATGTCCACTCTAAACCATCATTCCACATAAAACATCAACTCTGGCAGTTAATCACTTCAATACATAAACTGGTAGATAGAAGAGAGGAAATATGAATTGTACAAGCCAAAAAATGCAAACTGCCTTCTCAGCAATCGTCACTTCCTCCTCTAGCTATTTTGCTCCAACTTCCAAATATTATCCTCTCCTTTTAATCCCTTCGTATGTAAATTTAAAGCTTTGTAGTGGCGCCAATTATGGAGCTTCAGGTCCTTTAGTTTGGAATTCTGATATGACTATTCTGTTGACTTGCTTCCTTACTATCTCATGTTAGTCCCTTTATCATCTTCTATCTCAACTATCTAAACCGGGGCAAATTGTTTTTGTGGATCTATAATCTTGTGGTGATCTAAACCTAAGCCTCATTTTGGGTCGCTGAAATTTCAACCTATTGAGTTGGATGATTAATTGTGTATATTGAGTTAATTTTCTTTATGTGGAATATCATCTCTTTGAAAGTATGTGTTTCAAATGTTGCTGAAACATGTTTCCTTCGTCTATAAATAGGAATATAACACCCTATGATGTGAAATTCCAGACACTTCTCTATTTGAGCCATTTGGTGACTCATCTTGTCCTACAATAAATGTCCTATTAATGTTGAAGACAAAGCATTTTATGATGTTAAATTGAATACATTAAACCCTATAATGCTATTGGTCAAGCTTAGCCATAACCAACCTCATATTCATCATTCTTCCAGTGATCCTTCAGCCTTGGGCCCCAAGCAACAAATGTTCGATGGTTGGGACTCCATCCCTTTCTTTTCCTTTTTCTTCTCAGTATTTGCAGGCTATCCTTTCTTCTGTAGCTGTGTTCTCATCTCCTTTCCAAGAGTTTTCTTCCAAAACCTAGTCAGGCTCTTGATGCCATCTGGAAACTCCACATGTTAGGACATGTTTGCAAATTGTCGATGTTCCAACAGATCCAATTCCGGCATTGCATTAGTGCGCCATCCAGCATTCTTAGTTTATTCGCTACCATCAGTTCTTATTTGTTATAGAGACTTGCCTTCATATATCACTTAGAATTTGTTCCCAATCAATCTAGCTCTTACTCAAGTCAACCTCAATTTATGAGTTTAAGAATGGTGTGAACTGACAAACTTCCTTGAAAACAGTTTAGATGTCAGTCTACAATAGACCCATCGTTTACGTTCTCACGTTGCATAATGATATGTA
This sequence comes from Iris pallida, assembly GCA_029216955.1. NCBI lineage: Eukaryota > Viridiplantae > Streptophyta > Magnoliopsida > Asparagales > Iridaceae > Iris > Iris pallida. Next base: position 27,596,899 of record JANAVB010008599.1, read on the forward strand.
ATCAAGCTTGCGCCTAATGAAATAATAATGCAAGATCACATTGACAAACAAAAAATCCAATCATAATCTGTCATGACAATATCAGTGGCTCCATGCAAGCCCTCAAACAAGATCACATTGACAAACAAAAAATCCAATCATAATCTGTCATGACAATATCAGTGGCTCCATGCAAGCCCTCAAAAAACTTGCATTAATAATTCGACAAATATATGGCAGTATGTTCGGTGAACCTTATTTTCACATGTAATCAATTAGTTGATAAAATTGTTTTACTGAAAAGCAAAAAAAAAAACAAGTCTCCCATAAGCTACTAAATCCTATGGATCGACCGAGAAAAAGTCGAATAAAGTTCTCAGCTTTCTTCCCCGCATTGCTATCATTCAATCAGCAGAATGACAAAAAGCACAACATGAAATCATAAGAGAGCCATGCAACTATAAGAACACGCAAACACGGCGCTTCAAAAGGAAATGGTAGCTAATGATATTTAAAAGATCTCGTCTCCCCGCAAGCTCCAACCTTTCCATCAAGAATATCAAAGAAACGAGACTCGAAACTATCAAAGACGGGATCTTTCCCGATCGAATCACCTGCTGGCGATGGGAAGTGATGTCCTCGGAATCATCGGAGTCGTTGTCGACGAAATCGTAATCGCCGTCGCCGTCGTCGCTCCCCATCCCCGTTTCCCCGCTGTAGAAATCATCGTCGGGCGACTCCAGGTCGTTGGCGTCGTGCATGTCGTCCTCCGAATCCATAGATCCACCCCCGGAAACCCTAACCCTAATTTGGTCGAGTGGAGGAAATTGCGATGGTGGAAAGAAAGGGGGATCGGTGAGAGGGGGAGAGAGAGAATCTGCACCCCTATTAATATTTTTATTTTTTTGAGATGCCCTTTTAATAATAATAGATTAGTGGAATTTACTATGAATGAAATTAAGTAATTAATTTGTTTGGATTAAGTTTTTTTATTCCAAAAAATCCATTTTTTAATCCTTTTTCATGGAAAATGAATTCAACATTTTCAAATCCATGTTTTGTTATGGGAATATATGGTCCAAAATTCAATCTTTTAATTCTCGTGTTTGGTTCACACAGGAGAAATATTAATTTGTTTACTTTTTCATAAAAATAATTTATTAATTTCATGATGGTACTATTACAAAAATTCACATATTTGGGATAGAAGTTGAAATTTTGAAAATAAATGGAGGATATTATCGTCCAAACAAAATATTCAAACAATATTTCTAGGAAAGCAAAACTATTTTCAAAGGGGACTTGGAGATAGTTTTCCCACATCAGTGAGAATATGAAGTCCCTCGTATTCTCCCCCTAATTTCAATCCTAGACATACCAAACATGGGTAAGAAATTCAAAACACATTCCCAAGCATCCAAAACTTGAACCAAATGCCCCAAAAAGAGCTTGCTACATGTTATTCCTTAGCAACATAAAATAAATGAATTGTAATTGCTAAGGAGTTTCTTACAATGTCCAAAAAAATTTAAATGGATTATCAAAATTATTCTCAATTTATTACAGTTTCTAAAAAATAAAATTTATATCTTTCCTTATAAATTAAGGATAGCTTTGTTAAACCACTTTAAAAATTATTGGACATTGTAAATGCCTCCTTGGCAATTACAGTTTTTTAAAATAAATATTACTACATTAGTAGTTTTATTACATGCAACTATTTTAGTATAATTATGTCGTGTAAGGTTTTTAGTACATTGTAGAGGGAAAAGCAAAGGCGAGGGTTATTAGGCAGAGAGAGACGAGGGTTATTAGGCAGAGAGAGACGAGGTCTATGTTATAGGTTGTTTGGTGGTTAGAAATTGGTGAGATATAAAGTGAAATCAAGAAAGTATGGATGAAAACTGAAGGTGAATTTCTCTCTTGTTTGAAAGTGAAAGGCTAGTTTGCAACTAAATATTCTAAACTTTTTCGAATTTGCGAGTTGCTTCCTTTAACTATTAAAATTAGTATCTTATCATGCTAAAGTATTAATTAGCAACTAAAAGCATCGTCTTTGGTCGATGGATATCATCGCAGCTATGGAGACATTAACTTTTGTAGCACGTGTCATGACTATGACTAGGTCTTGACGTAGAGAGTATTATTGCGCTACTCCACAAAATGAGGTCTTCACAACATACCGGAGCGACAAGTTCAAGAAAGTAAAAATGGGTGACAAGGGGATAGCGGAGTTGTGGCATCGAGGATATGCACTTGGCGACCAACCTTTGACAGAAGTTTGCTCTCAAGAAGGTTTATCACGTATCGAGTTTGTGCCTCAACTTTGTGTCAGTAAGAAGATTGTGTCACGTCCAGAACTAGAATACTAGAGAGCTTGGGCGTACAAATCCAGCTACGTATATCGGAGTACTCTAGTACCCCAAGATACGGTCACAGCTGTAAAAGACATGGGGGTTATCCTACAATCCAAAAGTCTATACTAGGTCAAGCAATCATATGTGTCTCAATCACAGGCAAACTAGTAAGATACAATATATATGATCATCAGACATAAAACAGTAAGCATCCCAAACTATGTATATATATATGATCACGAAGTTTGTAGTACCAAATAAAGAACTAGCAAGAGTATAAGTCATACATGATCAGCTCTAACTACAGACTAGAATATACACAAATTATGTTCGTAAGTAGGCAGAAAGTCAAGTCCAAAACATGAGCTAAACGCATGTTCGGTTGCTAAATGTCACAAAAGAATATATATATATATATATATATATATATATATATATATATATATATATATATATATATATATATATATATATACTTGTAAACCCTTGGAAATAATTATTTTCTTTCTTGACATATTTATTTTTATAGTGTTTAAGGGACTCAAAACCTATAAAAGATTATTCAAACAAACGAGAATAGGCCCATTTGTAATATCGACCTTCTCCAGGGGCCATTGTGCAACTTAGCAAATTAAGTTTTAAATCAAACGGCCACTGTTGGAAGTTCGAATATTTCTTGAACTCAGAAATCAATCCAAAATCGATTCCTATGTTAAATCCTCTCTATCAAAATCTCCCGTTGATCATATCCACACACTAGGTATATATAAGTTGTCAAGAGATTGATCCTAGGCATCACAAACCCTAACACCTGCGGCACCATTAGGATTGGGAAAAGGACTGCTATCGAGAGGTTGTCAGTAGCAAGGCCTTCCAACTTCACCTGCCATCTTCCATCACCTGCCATCTTCCATGATTCCCTGTTATCATTTTATTTGAGATGGGGGCGGGTTTCCAACTGGGTTCAGAAGAGATGCATAAGGGAGTTATGCTCTGTTCGATCAAACCAATTTCATAACAGATGGTCGCTGTTTTAGTATCAGATAGGATACCATACTCCACTTTAGTATCATATCTGATATCATACCAACCTTGTATCCAAGAAATATTTACAACCAACTCAGATCCTTAAGTAGAAGGATGCGTGACACCGAGGCTGATACTTAAGTATCAGAGTATTTCTGATTCAAGACAGATACGTGATACGAATCTGATACTTAAGTATCAGGGTATTTTGATTCAACAAATTAAGCATCAGATGAGTACTCAATACCAGTTCAGTGTCAGTCCAGGGACAGAGGAACTCAATGACCATACTAGGGGTCGAGTTGCACAGGTAGAACTCTGCCAACTCTGGTTGCATTACCAACATAGAATAGGACCCTAAGGAGTCAAGGTTGGGGAGTACCAGATCAACACTGAGTGTCGTAGCCGAGTGGTTAAACTATAAGGTATTTGGAAGTCACCTTGGTACTGCCATTACTTATCAAACTTTTAAGATGTTTGTTGTCAGCATTAAGACAAGGACAGGGGTTGCACTAAAGTAGGGCCGCACAGGTAAATGCCTAAGTACGAGCACAAGACAGGGTTTGGGATAAATCTATAGCATCGACCTGACATGTAGACAGAGGGTACAGGTAAAATAAGGGATGGTTGGGGTAGTTATGTATTGAAATGCCGGAGTAGATTGGTAGATGGATTTTATTCAGGTATAGAAGACCAACCCAGGATAATCTTAAGGAAAAGATAGTTAGAGACAACCTCACCAAATGAGTATAAAGGATAACCATGTTAGAAACCTACTAAGTTTTGATAAGAGTACTATTGATTTATATTTTAGCCTATTGACTTTGTAATTCATAAAATAGGTCAACTGGACTCGAGCTTGACACCAGAACCATATCAACAGCTCAGGACGCCAGGCGAGTACAGTTTGTTGTTTGTTTTCGATATTGATCTTTACTATACCTCATTGTTAGTCAATAGATATGTGATTTTCGTCTTTATATTTTGTTATATTTTGTCGTGTCGGAGAGGTAAAGTACCAAGGATGTGTGATCTGACCTTATACAGTGTATACAGTGTAGGCAGTGATTTATCATTGTATTATACCGTAGACAGTAATTCATTATTGCATTATACCGTATAGACAGTGTTACATTATACAGTGTAGATATCGTAGACAGTGTAGTGTAATTGTCCCGAGACCGATCACATATCAAAGGTACTTCAGTTAGTCAGTCGGTTTATATTTTCTTTGTATTTTATTTACTGTCTTTCTATATTTAGTTTTTATTCTGTCTTTCTTCGTTTATTTTTTAAATCATATATTTAAAGGCTAACCTATGTTTTATAGTCATTTTCATATATTTGAACTGCATTCAATGAATTATACTCGTTCCATCCTGACTGGAGAACCAAACAAATTTTAGGTGATTGCGAAGAGGTCGTGTGCCCTGACTAGTATGGCCCGTACTTGGAAGATACAGTAGAGATGGACTTTGCCTATCAGGAGCAGTACGCAGCATCTGATCCTATTGCGCTTGCTTAGTTATCTTTAGTTAGTGCTGAGACATTGTAGTGGATACTGAGTTGACTTTGAGACATGTAGTTGAGATTTTATTTGTCTTTAGACATCACACATTTCCTATTATGAGATGGTTCTATTTATATTCATCTTTTAGAGCGGAGTTGTGATATTGAGTTGTTGATTCCCAAGTGGGGAATATCATTTATTGCGTGGTTATTCATCATATTGTTACAGCATTCTACCGTCGACTCTGCGACGTAGGCTGGGCGTGTGCATGGTTCATACCCAATTATTGGGTGTGGGTCGTGACACATTTTTATGGTGGCCCATGCAGGTCAGATTTCGTAAAGACTGCGAAACCGTGGTAGTACTTAGGTTAGTCGTACTGCTCCGGGCCTATAACTAGGAATAGGATTAGGAATCTAAGGACCGCCCATATATGTCTAAAATACATTATTGACCTCTATATTCGATTATTCTTTGAATTTGCATCCAGTTTGAATCTTTCCAACGGCTAATAGTTTTCCTTATTTCCAGTCAATGGATTCGCAAGACAGGAACAACGCTCCTCTGAATACCCCACCGACTGCAGGCGGACTTTTCACCTACGGGATTCCGTCGATGCAGGGAGGCCAGCTTACCCACCAAGGCGATCCGGCCCAGCCGCAGTACTCAAGGTTCCGCCGAGACGACATCCCACCACCTCCACAGTTCCCTCCGCAGACTCCACTACCAGCACCCATTTTGCCTCCAGCACCTGTTCCAGCACCAGTTGTAAAATCCCTAAATTTCTACTATTTTTTTATTTATTAAATTTGGTACTGATTTAAAATTTTGTATTGTACGTCGCGCGGGAATTTACGTTATTCGTATTTACTCGTCGAGTGCAAATATGTGCGAGATACATATTTTAGAAAAAAATGGTTTTAATTTTATTATCTTTTTGAATGTTTCAAAATAATATGTATAATAATTATTTTTATTAAAAGTTGTGAAAAGTATCTATCGAGGTTGGCAAACTTATTATTTTAATTATTTATAAAATACTATCTTATTTTAAGAGTAATAAATTAGAAAACTAGATTTATGTGAATATTTTATTCATGTAAAGCACATGAAAATTATTTCATGTATATTTTCAAATTTTATTTTTTATAATAAATTATTTAGCAATAAGGTATTTTAAATATTTATGTTTATTTTCGAAATTAATTATTATTAAAATATTAGTGTTAAAAAAAATATTTTTTAAATTTTGTTTGATTGATATTTAGATAAATTATTATGATTTAAAAATACAAAGTTATTTTATGGATTCTATTTTTAATGTAAAGATAGATATACCTAGATTTAGATTTGATTTGGATTTAGATTGAGTTCGATTTAAATCTATTTAAATTAATATGGTATTATCTATTGGGTTTTAAATCAATCCTAATCCTATCCAAATGGGAATTTCCACATCCTATAAATAGGCAGGTACTCCTCCATAATTCCACAAGCCAAATTTTCTCCACAAACAATTCTCCAACCCCTCGTGTATCGTGTCCGTGTACGTGTACAATTCTTATTCCACAAGTACATATACACTGCATAAATTCTGTGTCGGACAAACCCTGACGCAATCAAAACCTATATCTATCCTAGCAAATTCTGGCCGTCCACCACTGTCCTCGGCCTCGACTCCCCGGCCTTCCCCTGTCAACCCAACTCCGTCTACCTAACCTAACTTGAACCCTACGACCACCACACTACTAAAATATGATCTATTAGCGACGTAAGTTAGCGACGGCGTTAAATTACGTCGCTATATATAGAATTCAGCGACTCCTTTATATAAACATCGCAAAACGTCGCTATTCAGCGACATTCAGCGACAGATAAAAAATTATGTCGCTGAAGAGCGACGTTACGTCGCTGGATTATTAAAATATGTCGCCAGTTTACGACGTTTAGCGACGTCCTCATGTGACGTCGCTAATATTTTTACTTAGGACACAACGTTTCGTTTTCCCACTCACTCGAAATTTCCAATTTTTCCTTCCCCCCCTCCGGCGATTCCTTCGACGACCGCTTCCCCCCCCGGCGACTCCCTCCCCCCCCGGCGACTCCCTCCCTCTCCGGCGATCCGTACCCCCCCGTCGACCTCCTCCTCCTCGAGCTCAGGTAAACCCTAACCTCCTCCTCCTACTCCTCCTCCTCCTCCTCCTCCTCTCCCACGGACACACACACACACACGGACACACACGCACACACACACAGAGACACACACACACACACACGGACACACACGCACACACACACAGAGACACACACACATACACGGACACACGGATACACACACAGATGGACACACACACACACACACACACTGGACACACTGTGTCATGTTGTGGTGGACACGAGACACTATGTTGGACACGTACACATAGCCTAGATCCTTTACCAACAATTTATTTTCCATTTTAACATGTTTAATTAGGTGTACTCACATGTGAATTTTGCACAAGGCGAAGCTACTGTGTATATTGTATTGATGTAATAAGCTTTGGTACTTCAATTCTGGTTGAAACTCCACCTGTTATTAGCTTTCTTCATCAATGCTACTTGACTTGTTTGAAAGACAAGTGAGGGACATTTTTGCTCTTATATCCTCTTATTGATTTATATGGAATAAAGAACTGCCTCAATTCTTACAGCCAAGGATATTTACTGCTTATGTAACATCTTTAGTAGCACTCTCTCTTCTTGTGATGACAAACATTATGCATTTTCGTGCTTTGTTTATTGTGTTGGTTTTGAATTATTAATTCTACACATGGACTAAAATATGGGCATGTTGATATTTGAGTTGATTCTGGACTGAAATCTGGGCATGTTGGACCCTCAATATGGTGGCGTAATATTCTAGATCATAATATGATATCATATACCGTAATGTGATATACGTTTACTACTTTGTATGTTTTCCTAAAATTGCTATCTTCAGCTCTAGACCTGTTTCAGTTTTGATGCTCAATGGGTTGTTTTTTCCTCTTGAACTCTCAATATAGTTTCAAGGAGTCAACATTTCAATATACAATATGTCGGCCGATACTTTAAAATTATATGAAATAGTAGTCACCCCCAAGGTTGACTATTTTTACTGAAAATCAAAGTAGAGTAAACATCTGACCTAGATTGGACTAAGAGTTGACAAAGTCAACTATAGGTCAACCCTTTACCTAGTTTGACCTAGTTTGACTTTGTTTGACTTAGCTTGACCTTGTTTGACTTTGTTTGACTTAGCTTGAGTTGACTCTGGTCATTATTGGTACTTGAATTATAGGTTAGGCTTGTATAGCCTTGAATGGTGTGTGCTAGCTAGTATTGGGATACCAATAGCGATAAGGTAAAGGGTACCTTGGTAGGTCATGACTAGAAATAGGATATTTGACTTAGATTTGACCTTGTTTGACCAAGGTTGACTATTTGACCTAGTTTGACCTTGTTTGACTTTGTTTGACTTAGCTTGACCTTGTTTGACTTAGTTTGACCTAGTTTGACCTAGTTTGACCTAGTTTGACCTTGTTTGACTTTGTTTGACTTTGTTTGACTTAGCTTGACCTTGTTTGACTTAGTACAACCTAGTTTGACCTAGATTGCATATCATTGTTATTAGTAACTGTTCGCTACTAATGTGTGTCCCATAATAAGACATAATATACGAATTTGTGCCTGTTGGATAATGTGTGTCCATCTTTGCAGAATTATTTTCAAATGGATATGAATTACTACTTGCGGAATCGTTCATGGATGTACAATCGTCGTCCTGATGATATGTGTGGTGTGCGGGATAAATACATAGCGGGAGTAGAGCAGTTCCTGCAGTTTGCTAAGGCGTTCCCTCAGTACATGGACGGTACCAAAATTAAGTGTCCGTGTGTGAAATGTCATAACGTGAAATATTATCCAGAAGTGGAAGTGACATATCATTTGTACTCGAGGGGTTTCACGCCTAATTACTATCAGTGGACCGCACACGGAGAACTTGTGTCTTTAGCATCAGAGCCGGAGCCTTACGTTGAGCCGTGTATGCATGCGGGACCTAATTTTGTTTCAGATAATCATGCATACGACGACGGGTGCGTGAACATGGTTTTCGACGCTGCGGGGCCTAGTTTCGTTCATGATGCACCTGAGGAGGCACCGAACGCCGATGCTGCACAGTTCATGGAGTTGCTGGAGAATGCAAGGACTCCATTGTATCCTGGTTGTAAGGATCATTCACCGTTGGAGGTGGTTACAAGACTGTTGAGCATTAAGTCAGATTTTAACATGTCGCAAGAATGCTACAACCGAGTGTTGGAGTTGATTATAGAGATCTTGCCGGCGGGTGCTAAGTTGCCTAAAGACTTCTACCGGTCTAAGAGGATGGTGAGATCGCTCTGGATGGGATACGAGAAAATTGATTCCTGTCGCAATGGGTGCATGCTGTACTACAAAGACGACAAGGACGCAGATGTGTGCAGATTTTGTGGTGCTGATCGCTATAAGACAACTAGTACAGGAAGGTCTACCGGTGCAAGAAGACCGACCGATTCAATGCACTACTTGCCTTTAACGCCGCGGTTGCAAAGATTATTTATGGTGAAAGAGACGGCCGAAAATATGAGTTGGCACATGCGAGAACAGATTGAAGGAGTGTTGGATCACCCATCCGATGGAGAAGCGTGGAAGCACTTTGATCGAGTGTATCCAGATTTTGCTTCAGATCCGCAAAATGTCAGGTTGGGACTATCTTCTGACGGTTTTACTCCTTTTGGTCTTTCGGGATCCCAGTATTCGTGCTGGCCTGTGATTGTTACTCCGTATAACCTACCGCCTTGGATGTGCATGAAGACTCAGTACATGTTTCTAACCGTTATAATTCCTGGTCCGAACAATCCCAAGAGGAACATTGACGTATACTTACAGCCTTTGATAGATGAGTTGAATCAGTTATGGAAAGTAGGCGCTAACACGTACGATGTTTCCAGGAAGCAGAATTTTCAGATGAAGGCAACCCTTATGTGGACCATCAACGACTTTCCGGCCTATGGAATATTATCTGGATGGAGCACTCATGGCCGTCTCTCATGTCCGTATTGTATGGACCGTAGTAAGGCTTTCCGCTTGAAACACGGCGGAAAGCCGTGCTTCTTTGATTGTCATCGGCAATTTCTGCCAAAAGATCATCCGTTCAAAAGGAACAGGAATGCTTTCCGTGCCGGCGTTGTAGAGAAGGGTGATCCATCGCCAAGGTGGTGCGGAGATACGATATGGGAGGAGGTTAAAGATTTTCCAAGTGCTATCGAAGATCCTACAACTGGGTACAAGTGCGATGGATTTGGTAGAGTTCATAACTGGACAAAGAGGAGCATATTCTGGGATCTGCCATACTGGAGTACCAATCTGATCAGACATAATCTTGATGTCATGCATATTGAGAAGAATGTGTTTGATAACATAATTAATACTGTGATAGACGTAAAGGGAAAAACGAAAGACAATCCCAAGGCCAGGTTGGACTTAAAAGAAATATGCAAACGCCCTGCGTTGCATTTGATACAGCAGAATGGAAAACAGTTCCTTCCGAAGTCAATTTTTTCGCTGGACAAGGAGGATAAAGTGAGACTTTGTCGGTGGATCCAGGGCCTAAAATTTCCAGACGAATATGTGTCAAATCTGAGAAGATGTGTCGATCCGAAGGAAAACAAATTGACGGGTATGAAGAGCCACGATTGTCACGTATTCATGGAGAGGTTAATTCCGATTGCATTTCAGGAATTCTTACCGCAGGCAGTTTGGGATCCATTGACGGAGCTTAGCATATTCTTCAGGGATCTTTGTTCTAAGAAATTGCTCGTTGATCGTCTAGAAAAGCAAGAGAAGGACATTGCGGTAACACTATGCAAGCTAGAGAGGGTATTTCCTCCTGGATTCTTCGACTCTATGGAGCATTTGCCGATTCATCTATCCTATGAGGCACGTGTTGGTGGACCCGTCGAATATCGATGGATGTACCCGTTCGAGCGACATTTGAATCACCTAAAAAGAAAGGTAAAAAATAAGGCACGGGTCGAGGGTTCTATTTGTGAAGCCTATGTTCTCGAGGAGATTACAAACTTTTGTTCGATGTATTTCAAGCCTCATGTTGTAACTAATAGAACGAGAGCTTCCAGAAACGACGAGAGAGATCATGAAAGTAATGATATAATACTGAAGGTATTCAATGCTCCAGGAAAGCCATCGGGTAAGATGAAAAAGAGATATCTGAACGATGATGAGCTAAGGGCTGCTCAGGTGTTTGTATTACTCAACTGCGACGAGGAGGAAGTAAAGAAACTGGAGGGGTAAGTAATTAATACGTCTATATTATTTTAATAGTGTTAATTATTATACTATTACATTAATTGAACGATGTTGTTTTCAGCATATTTAATGATGATGTAAGGTCGGGTAGGCCACACATAACAGAAGAAGAACTAGAACAAGAAATGAGGCATTATTTTCCATCATGGTTGAGTGCATATGTAAGACTTGAGAACTCTGTAATTACCTTTTTGTATATGCACTTGATTGAGAATGAGCTTAATTGCTTCTTTCGTGGTATTTAGGTCGATCGTCCATACGCAAGACTTGAGAATGAGTCTATTAGAACGCTAGCCAAGGGACCAATTTATGCTGCAAAAATATGGCCAAGCTACTGTGTTAATGGGTTTAGGTTCAAGTCAACAACTTGCCCGATCAGAGACAACTTTGTGGATCTCGATTCCACCAAAAACAGCTGTTTGTGTATCAGATCTTCGAACTACAAAGATGTTGATGCGGGCAACGATTTCTATGGCGTGTTACGGGAGATTGTGGAGCTGACATATAGTTATGGAATAGAGCCTGCTAAGATTGTGTTATTCAGGTGTGATTGGTTCGATCCGATTGAAGGTCAAGGTTGGAAAGTAGACAAGCACGGTCTTGTTGATATAAACTATCGGCGTCAATATCAAGCCTATGAACCATTTGTCCTATCAAGTCAGGCTCAGCTCGTGTACTTCACAAGTTATCCTAAACGGGGAACAACAAGGTCGGACTGGTAGGCAGTATGCAAGACCAAAGCTAGAAATACCTTTGAGGTTGACGATATAGCTTATCAACAGGATGAACTACCTCTTGTAACAAATATTATAGAAGTGGACACGACGGAAGTTTTCTATTACACATCTAATTGTGTAGAAGAAGTAGAATTATCTGAAGAGGAAGATGCAGATGAAAGTGAAGATGTAGAGGAGGAAGAAGAAGAAGAAGAAGAAGAAGTAGATGAGCTAAACGAACTAGATGAATTTTCAGAAGAGGATTAAATCTGTACGTTTGTTTTATCATCATATTTGACACTTTAGTGACACTTCTATCATATAAATCTGTGACACTTCAGTGACACTCTATTGACACTTTTATTGACACTTCAGTGACACTTTTTGACTATGATATTTTTTAAAAATCTGTGATGTCTATCATATAAATATGTTTTTTTGTTTTATTGTCATATATTTTATTGTCAGGTATGACTAGACCATTCGGACGACGCGGAGGATTATATATTAGGCAGTCCCGTCAGCCTCGGGCTGGGGATGGAGAGGGCAGTTCCATACCCTCATCCTCATCTCCGAGTACGCCAGTGTACCATTCTGTTCCCGGTCCATTACCGGGACAGGCTAGTTCTAGCAGGTTGGCGACTCCTCCCTCGTCGTCCAGCCTTCCTGTTCCCGGTCCATTACTGGGACCGGGCAGTTCTAGCAGGTTGGCGACTCCTCCCTCGTCGTCCAGCCTTCCTGATCCCGCGTCCAGCATCCCTGATCCCCCGTCCAGCATTCCTACTGTCGACGGCTCTATGGAGGGAGCCCACGCCGATCATATGGAGGACGACGATCAGACTGATCCTGCCCAGGTAGGAGGTGAGAGCGACCCTCCATGCGCTCCCCCGGGCGAGACGCGTATGGAGATTTGGACGGACGGGCCTATGAAGTAAGTTAATTAATTATTATATATTTCTCAAATGATTATATGTACATATATATTCATGAAAAATTATTATTGTATAGATATCGGCCTTCTGCAGTACAGAGACAGCTGGGGACATTTATGAGGCAGAACTATGGTGGGCCTTGGCTCAACTACTCAGATGCTCCCGCAGATAGGAAGGCCTTTTGGTTCGCCCACTTCAAGGTAAAAAATTTGTTTATTTTTAAATTTTAATAATCATTTGTGTATATTATACAACTTTTGTATTTTACTTCTTGTAGAGGACCTATTTCTATCCACCACACCGGGCGGCGAGGATCGAGGGCCAATTTCCTGCCGTCATAGCCAAGCTCATCCGTGATGCGATCGACGACCAGAAGCGTCGTGATCGCGCCGGACGTCCGATCCAGGGTTGGATTACGCCAGAGCAGTGGACTGCGATGAAGGCTAGATTCAGCGAGCACCAGTACCAGGAGCGGTCTGAGAAGGCCAAGGTGGCGCGGTCGAGCGCCGGTAAGTGGTGTGGCGGCTCCATTCCGATGACGGAGCATTTTCGTCGTCTGGTACGTTTCCTATGACGGACATTAATTTATATATAGTTCGATATAATGTTTAATACTAATAATAGATAATATATTTTAACAGGTAAAGAAGGGTGAGGACCCGAACATGGTGACCGTCTTCATGGTCACCCATCGGAGGGCTGGAGACTTCATTGACGAGAGGGCGACGCAGGCATATGTAAGTTCTATTCAACTAATATTAACTGACTATAATTTAGAAAACAGGAAAATAGATATCAATATAGACTTTAGTAAACACTTACACGTTAGCAAACATGTTCTAGGCCGAGTTTGTTCGGCTACAGAAGGAGGCGGCTGATGCTGCTGCTGCTGCTAGTGCGCAAGCAGAGGGAGGGGCTGGTACTTCCTCCCAGCCGCCTGCAGAGCCATCGCCGGACGAGCTCTGGATGACCGCCATTGGCGGTCTTCAGAAGGGTACGTACTACGGTACGGGATCCTACGGCGCGTATTTGGCTTCGGAGTCATCCCGGGCCCCCTCTGTCAGTGCGCAGTCTCCGGCTACGCAGGCGTCGTCACGAGCTGAGGATGTTCGTCGTCAGATCGAGGAGCTGCGTCGCGAGTTGCAGCAGCAGATTTCTGATGCGGTCGAGCGACGATCCGACCCTTCGATCGTCACCGGACGATTTGATGCGGTCGAGCGCAGTATACAGGAGCTGATGAGTCTGCATCAGGCTGCAGCTGCCAACTTGCAGACGCTCACCGAGTCTACGCAGTGCACGGAGCGTAGACAGCTCGAGCTGGACGGATCGCAGAGGAGCCTTTCTCTCTCAGTCGCTCAGTATACTGAGAAGGTGGTGAGTGCCCTTGCTGCGCATGGTGAGCGACTGCGAGAGCTGGAGCAGGTACGTCCTCCGGGTCCATCGACGACGCCGACTCCAGATACTGTACTGCCTCCGGCGCCGACTCCAGACATTGTACTGCCTCCTACTGCCCCTACGGTACAGCTCACCCAGGAGCAGTATGACTACATTCTATCCCAGTTGTGCGGCAGGGGTCCGCAGTGATTTTATTGGTTTTTTTATGACTTGTATGTATTGGCCCTATGGGCAAATTGTTTATTCATACACTGTTATCTATACACTTGGTGGGAGACTTTTTATCATCTTCCATTTTTATTTGACTCTATTGGATGTTTGTGAGGATGTGTGTCTTTGATATTTACTTTGCACTGCCTCCTATTTTTATTGTGATATTTACTGTGATATCTGCGACGGGATGACAAATATACCTACGCTGGGTTATAAGCGATGATCTGATATACAAAGGAGATGCTGTCGAAATTTTAAAAAAATATATTGTGTATTTTTGTTATGATGTGTGTCTGTGTTTACAGTGAATGTGAAATACAGTGTTCGGAACCATCGACAGTTTCGACTACTGTTGTATGTTTTATCTTGGATAGAAATAACAACAGTTCAGGGTGCACTTCTGAGAGCTTCATTTTCACGTCCTTCACTTTCTCGGACGTCGTAAAGGTTCCCGAGAAGGTGAAGGACGTGAAGAGGAAGCTCTGAGAAGTGCACCCTGAACTGTTGCTCTTTCTATCAAAGATAAAACATACAACAGTAAGCAAAACTGTCGATGGTTCGAACACTGTACTTCACTCACACTGTAAACACAGACACACAGCATAACAAAAATATCAATTATATTTTTTTTTAAATTTTTTTTTTATATTAGCGACGTATAGCGATGTTCTGCGACGTACTGCGATGTCATACAGACGTCGCTATACGTCGCCAACTAGCGACGTTACGTCGCTCGACGTCGCTAATATACGTCGCTACGTTGCCCACGTGGCCACGTGGATGCCATGCCTCGTCATCATTTATAAACTTTTGAAGCGTCGCTAGTGGTCGCTTTACGTCGCAATGTTGGCGATGTACTTATACGTCGCTCTCTGTCGCTCATTTGGCGACGTCTAGCGACAATGGACGTCGCATCGCAAATAGCGACGTTCGGCGACGAAATTACCATCTGCGACTTGCCTATAAGCGATGTAGGTTTTTCGTCGCTAAATACGTCGCAAATCAGTGTTAGCGACGTACTGCGACGTATTTAGCGACGTCTCCTGACGTCGCTAATCTGGGTTATTTTAGTAGTGCCACACCGCTGCCCCACGTCGCCGTTTCACCATCACCCCGCCACATCCGACACCACCCTGTCCACCAAACAAAACCACCGCCAACGCCACCATTTTCCCCAACTCCCAGCAATCTCCGTCCCCAACTCCACAACAACTGCCACGGCAAACCCGGCCAGCGCTACAACTGAGCAGCCAACATCCATCACCACCCCTGCTACTTCCTCCATCAGTGCCCCACTCGCCAGCACCACTGCACACCCTCCGCCGTCACCGTCGTAGCCATCTTCGGCCAATACCATCCGCAGCCACCCCCAAACCAAAACACCATCCCAAAGAAAAAGGAGGAATAAGAAAACCTAACCTCATCCCGCCACGTCGACAGCCCCCTGCTCAGCCGCTTCCCCTCGCGCGCCACCGAACTCCCGCCCCGGAAACCCCTTTTTTCCTCGGAGCCACCCGCGTTCGCGCCTCGGATCCGCAGTCGCCGCCCCACGGGGAGTGCCGCTCGCGAGTGCGTCCGCCCCGTGTCCGTAGTCCCTCTCCGACTTCGCCCTCTCCGTCTTCCTCCTCCACCGTCCTTTTTCCGCACCCTCCGCTGGCGTACGCCGACGCCAACCGCCCGACCGTCGATTTCCCGACGCCGCCTCTGCCCTTGTCGCCGAGATTGCACCGACCTTGCCCCGAACTCGCTTCTCCGGCGAACCACGCGTGCGCCGTCGCGTACGCGCGCGCCTGCTCCGCTGAACCATCCGTCGCGTGCCAAACCCACTTCTTCGGCCGCGCTGATCTCCCGCCACCGTGTCCCCCAGTCAAAACCCTCGCCTGCGGCCCCTCGCGCTTCCCCCTCACGCCGGAGCGCCGTACCGCATCTCCGCGCTCGCCTCGCGGAGCCTCCGTGAGAACCCCCCTTTTTCCGATCTTTCCTCCGCTCGATTCCTCTCTCCCTCCTCTTCTTCAGCTTTTTGGAGAAGAGTTCACAGCTCTCTCTCTAACTCTTCTTCATTCAGAAGTGTATTTGGTTTTTATTTTTATTTTATTTACTGACATCCTGGGTAGTTCCTCGAAAGAGGAAGACACCAATACACTTGGTTGTGTTATTATTATTATTATTATTATTATTATTATTATTATTATTATTATTATTTTCTTTTATTAATATTTGTATTATTTTTGTTAGCTTATTAATTTATAAATAACAGTATATATGTATTAGATATGTGTAGGAAGTGTTATTATTATTATAATTATTTCAAATAAAGTATATACTAAGTATTTTAAAAAAAAAGAGTTATGTGTGTAACAAGATATATATTAGGCTAGTCATATATTTAATTTCAAATCTGATTTCAAAATACTAAAAGAATATTGCTATATTATTTTTATGAAATTTTAATTATGATTTTGAATAAAAACTATAGTCTGACAAAACTTATGTTTTTAAGCCCTAAACAAATTTTTGGGGTTTACCAAGTATTTGTCTAAATATATTTTGACTAAAGTAGAATTTTCAAATATATATATATATATATATATATATATATATATATATATATATATATATATATATATATGTTTTCTAAAAGATTATTAAATATTTATTTATACCAATTATCTTTAATTATCAATCTTGTCCCTGGCTAGTCATATTCCTATCTTCTTGCAACTCTCGAATTACTTATATCGACCCTAGCTAATTTGGCTATTCCGGACTCAATGACACGGTCCGTCCCATCGATGGAGATCATCTTGCGTACTTTTGGCATGTACGACTATTTTGTGCCAACACAATCATACGCGCGTCAACTGCAACCATGTCAAGGACTTGTTGGATTATGCACCACACCAGGTAGCTCACCAGGCGTCGCAACAGGCAAGTATACCTTGCTAATTTACTATCAAATTATTTATTTTCTACATTATTTATTTTATTTCATATTGTTAGTTTCCTTTGTTATAAACTGTGCGTCCAAGCCACACTTGGGTGCAAGCGACTATATTAGTCTTTTTACTTTATTATATGCATGTTAACTTAGTGTTAGCTGACTACCTTCTTGTTGGGGGATATCCTTATATCTCCTTTGGTTGTGACACTCACACTACACGGTTGGAGACATGTTGCTAGGGGCACGACTTATGGACTAGCTATCTCTAAAGTCGTGCGACGGTAGATATTCGTAACTGCTATGACTAGGGTTTAGAGACTCAAGCAGTTACACAACTGGACGAGCCATGGACATGACTTGAACAATATGAGAAATATTGGGGGAGGACAGTCGCTAATGCGTATGGGAAGCCAAACAGGTAACCCACAGTCTCCGGATGGAACTATGGTGATATATTTGCAGATACCCTCTGACGTTTTGGACGTTACGGCCGGATACAGATGACTGGATGCCAGTTACGTACACATAGCCTAAAATTCCACCCATGCGCATGAAAGTTGTCCTCTAAATTGCACATTAGGCGGTTAGAATCTCCGTGCATATTTGTGTCTAGGATAGTCATTTATATATTATTTTATTCTGACAGTTCATATTAGCTCGTTCTTCCTGTATCTTGCTACGTCCGTCTAAGGACCTGGTTTTTCCCCAGGTGTGTGTTCATGTTTTTCGCAGGTATCCTAGCCAAGGCCGTGGTTTTTTCCATTCTTTTGAAGACGATTGCGCTTGGTTCGTCTTGCCATTTTTTGATTCATGTACATTTCTTTCATTGAGATAGTTGGTAGTGGACTTTGTCTCCGCCCAACGATTGTACCATAAATATTCGAGTTGATATTTATATTATTATTCTTTTTATTATGGATGAGATTTAGTTTGTCTTGGATTACTGCATTTTACAGCTTATGTATTCATACGAGACCTATGTACTTCGTATGAATACAGCTGGCATGTTTACGTACTTGGTCCTACGAATTTTGGGACTGGGGCGTTACATGTTTTGTGGTAGCCCATGCAGGTCGAGATAAATTATTTGGTTACTTTACCGTACCAAGCAAGCCTGCGTATAGGATTAGAGTCTAGGATCTCATCCACATACTTGACCTCCTCGATTCTATTTTGAATCTCTTGATTTGCATCTTACTTGATCCCTTCTATCGTGATTCGTGCCCTTCTTTCGTGCTTGATAGAGATTAATAGGGTAACCCATACTAGGTGGACATGACCCATTGTTCCATCACCCTACTAGTTTAGCTCTTGTAAGTTGGGTAGAATGCCTTATGGCCTAGCAATCCCTTTGTCCTTGTGACCTATATTAGCAAGTTCACTTAGGTTCTAGAATTTAGAGGACCCTAACCCATCTAGTCAACCAAAGACTTGGACAAAAGAGACTATAGGACGACTGTATAGAGACCAACATAGGATATAACTTAGAGTCTTAAGGAGTTTGAACTAATTCTACTCTATTTCAACCTTAATCTCTCGTGCTTATGTTTTTTTTTACCATCTTAACTAAATGTTGCTACTATAGCCTAGTTTTGCAAGTTTAACCATTATCAAACTTGTTCGAGACACATGCTATTGAGCGTGCGCTCACTAACATATTGTCTAGTCAAGACCGGTGCATGATGGTCTGATCAACCAAATGCACTTTGGTTCGCTTTTATTTATCGTTCTACGTAGATGGGGACATAGTTAAACTTGTCCTATAGGGTCCCATTCGCGACAGCCTTGACAATTCTTTTTGAGTTACTCACTTGCCCTTGAACCACATGTTGGTATTCAAAAACAACTCCTTTGGACTCCTATTGGTTTTCGTCTTTCACTTATTTAGACGAAGACTCGTACCTAATAGATAGACCCAAGGTATCACCTTTAGTTATCCCCCAACTATTGCCAAAATAGTTAGCCACCGACCAACCGATGGGACTATATTCCCATCTCGACTTACTCGTCCTTTCCCTTAACCCTAGATTCATTGTCGCGACCATCATTCACTCCCTAAATTAAATTCGTGATTTATTTTTCATAGTTATCGAAGTCACGACTTTCTAATGCATGTTTTGAATGTCGTGATTTGATTGTTCCTCATTGATATACCCTTGTACCCTCTCAAACCTCCTACTCATTCTTAATTTCGAGGACGAAATTCTTGTAAGTTGGGTAGGATGTAAAACCCCTAAATTTCTACTATTTTTTATTTATTAAATTTGGTACTGATTTAAAATTTTGTATTGTACGTCGCGCGGGAATTTACGTTATTCGTATTTACTCGTCGAGTGCAAATATGTGCGAGATACATATTTTAGAAAAAATGGTTTTAATTTTATTATCTTTTTGAATGTTTCAAAATAATATGTATACTAATTATTTTTATTAAAAGTTGTGAAAAATATCTATCGAGGTTGGCAAACTTATTATTTTAATTATTTATAAAATACTATCTTATTTTAATAGTAATAAATTAGAAAACTAGATTTATGTGAATATTTTATTCATGTAAAGCACATGAAAATTATTTCATGTATATTTTCAAATTTTATTTTTTATAATAAATTATTTAGCAATAAGGTATTTTAAATATTTATGTTTATTTTCGAAATTAATTATTATTAAAATATTAGTGTTCAAAAAAAAATATTTTTTAAATTTTGTTTGATTGATATTTAGATAAATTATTATGATTTAAAAATACAAAGTTATTTTATGGATTCTATTTTTAATGTAAAGATAGATATACCTAGATTTAGATTTGAGTTAGATTTAGATTGAGTTCGCTTTAAATCTATTTAAAATAATATGGTATTATCTATTGGGTTTTAAATCAATCCTAATCCTATCCAAATGGAAATTCCCACATCCTATAAATAGGCAGGTACTCCTCCATAATTCCACAAGCCAAATTTTCTCCACAAACAATTCTCCAACCCCTCGTGTATCGTGTCTGTGTACGTGTACAATTCTTATTCCACAAGTACATATACACTGCATAAATTCCGTGTCGGACAAACCCCGACGCAATCAATACCTATATCTATCCTAGCAAATTCTGGCCGTCCACCACTGTCCTCGGCCTCGACTCCCCGGCCTTCCCCTGTCAATCCAACTCCGTCTACCTAACCTAACCTGAACCCTACGACCACCACACCGCTGCCCCACGTCGCCGTTTCACCATCACCCCGCCACATCCGACACCACCCTGTCCACCAAACAACACCACCGCCAACGCCACCATTTTCCCCAACTCCCAGCAATCTCCGTCCCCAACTCCACAACAACTGCCGCGGCAAACCCGGCCAGCGCTGCAACTGAGCAGCCAACATCCATCACCACCCCTGCTACTTCCTCCATCAGCGCCCCACTCGCCAGCACCACTGCACACCCTCCGCCGTCACCGCCGTAGCCATCTTCGGCCAATACCATCCGCAGCCACCCCCAAACCAAAACACCATCCCAAGGAAAAAGGAGGAATAAGAAAACCTAACCTCATCCCGCCGCGTCGACAGCCCCCTGCTCAGCCGCTTTCCCTCGCGCGCCATCGAACTCCCGCCCCGGAAACCCCCTTTTTCTCCGGAGCCAACCGTGTCCGCGCCTCGGATCCCCAGTCGCCGCCCCACGGGGAACGCCGCCCGCGAGCGCGTCCGCCCCGTGTCCGTAGTCCCTCTCCGACTCCGCCCTCTCCGTCTTCCTCCCCCACCGTCCTTTTTCCGCACCCTCCGCCGGCGTGCGCCGACGCCGACCGCCCGACCGTCGATTTCCCGACGCTGCCTCCGCCCTTGTCGCCGAGATTGCACTGACCTTGCCCCGAACTCGCTTCTCCGGCGAACCACGCGTGCGCCGCCGCGTACGCGCGCGCCTGCTCCGCTGAACCATCCGCCGCGTGCCAAACCCACTTCTTCGGCCGTGCTGATCTCCCGCCACCGCGTCCCCCAGTCAAAACCCTCGCCTGCGGCCCCTCGCGCTTCCCCCTCATGCCGGAGCGCCGCACCGCACCTCCGCGCTCGCCTCGCCGAGCCTCCGTGAGAACCCCCCTTTTTCCGATCTTCCCTCCGCTCGATTCCTCTCTCCCTCCTCTTCTTCAGCTTTTTGGAGAAGAGTTCACAGCTCTCTCTCTCTCTAACTCTTCTTCATTCAGAAGTGTATTTTGTTTTTATTTTTATTTTATATTTTATTTTATTTTACTGACATCCTGGGTAGTTCCTCGAAAGAGGAAGACACCAGTACACTTGGTTGTGTTATTATTATTATTATTATTATTATTATTATTATTATTATTATTATTATTATTATTATTATTTTCTTTTATTAATATTTGTATTATTTTTGTTATCTTATTAATTTATAAATAACAGTATATATGTATTAGATATATGTAGGAAGTGTTATTATTATTATAGTTATTTCAAATAAATTATATACTAAGTATTTAAAAAAAAGAGTTATGTGTGTAACAAGATATATATTAGGCTAGTCATATATTTAATTTCAAATCTGATTTCAAAATACTAAAAGAATATTGCTATATTATTTTTATGAAATTTTAATTATGATTTTGAACAAAAACTATAGTCTGACAAAACTTATGTTTTTAAGCCCTAAACAAATTTTTGGGGTTTACCAAGTATTTGTCTAAATATATTTTGACTAAAGTAGAATTTTCAAATATATATATATATATATATATATATATATATATATATATATATATATATATATATATATTTCTATATATATTTCTATATATATATATATATATATATATATCTATATATATATATATATATATATATATATATATAGATGTTTTCTAAAAGATTATTAAATATTTATTTATACCAATTATCTTCAATTATCAATCTTGTCCCTGGCTAGTCATATTCCTATCTTCTTGCAACTCTCGAATTACTTATATCGACCCTAGCTAATTTGGCTATTCCGGACTCAATGACACGGTCCGTCCCATCGATGGAGATCATCTTGCGTACTTTTGGCATGTACGACTATTTTGTGCCAACACAATCATACGCGCGTCAACTGCAACCATGTCAAGGACTT
This sequence comes from Iris pallida, assembly GCA_029216955.1. NCBI lineage: Eukaryota > Viridiplantae > Streptophyta > Magnoliopsida > Asparagales > Iridaceae > Iris > Iris pallida. The sequence goes on from JANAVB010008599.1 coordinate 27,619,464, forward strand.
GTTGGATTATGCACCACACCAGGCAGCTCACCAGGCGTCGCAACAGGCAAGTATACCTTGCTAATTTACTATCAAATTATTTATTTTCTGCATTATTTATTTTATTTCATATTGTTAGTTTCCTTTGTTATAAACTGTGCGTCCAAGCCACACTTGGGTGCAAGCGACTCTATTAGTCGTTTTACTTTATTATATGCATGTTAACTTAGTGTTAGCTGACTACCTTCTTGTTGGAGGATATCCTTATATCTCCTTTGGCTGTGACACTCACACTACACGGTTGGAGACATGTTGCTAGGGGCACGACTTATGGACTAGCTATCTCTAAAGTCGTGCGACGGTAGATATTCGTAACTGCTATGACTAGGATTTAGAGACTCAAGCAGTTACACAACTGGACGAGCCATGGACATGACTTGAACAGTATGGGAAATATTGGAGGAGGACAGTCGCTAGTGCGTATGGGAAGCCAAATAGGTAACCCACAGTCTCCGGATGGAACTGTGGCGATATATTTGCAGATACCCTCTGACGTTTTGGACGTTACGGCCGGATACAGATGACTGGATGCCAGTTACGTACACATAGCCTAAAATCCCACCCATACGTATGAAAGTTGTCCTCTAAATTGCACATTAGGCGGTTAGAATCTCCGTGCATATTTGTGTCTAGGATAGTCATTTATATATTATTTTATTCTGACAGTTCATATTAGCTCGTTCTTCCTGTATCTTGCTACGTCCGTCTGAGGACCTGGTTTTTCCCCAGGTGTGTGTTCATGTTTTCCGCAGGTATCCTAGCCAAGGCCGTAGTTTTCTCCATTCTTTTGAAGACGATTGCGCTTGGTTCGTCTTGCCATTTTTCGATTCATGTACATTTCTTTCATTGAGATAGTTGGTAGTGGACTTTGTCTCCGCCCAACGATTGTACCATAAATATTCGAGTTGATATTTATATTATTATTCTTTTTATTGTGGATGAGATTTAGTTTGTCTTGGATTACTGCATCTTACAGCTTACGAGACCTACGTACTTCGTATGAATACAGCTGGCATGTTTATGTACTTGGTCCTACGTATTTTGGGACTGGAGCGTTACACCAATGATGTATCCACCATCTACCATGCACCCGACACCAGCGATGTATCCACCTACCATACACACGGCACCAGTGATGTATCTACCACCTACCATGCACCCAACACCGGCAGTGTACCCACCATCTACGATACATCCTGCCCCAGTTATGTATCTAGCACCTGTTCTACCTCCGCCACCAGTACTGGACAATGTTACACTCCTGGGGATTTTCCAGCAGCAGGCCAACATTTTTTGCAATACTTTGCGAGAGGCTCTTCAGCAAAGAGATGCTCCCCAACAGCGCCCTGGAACTTCCAAGAACTTTATGGACCTCAGGAATGGGGAATTCCATGGGACAGAGGGGATTCTCTACGCTGATGAGTGGTTGGAGAACGTGGAGCGATACCTGAAGATGGCCCGAGTCTCAGAAGATCTGAAAGTGGAGTCAGCTAGTGGACAACTTTTCGATATCGTGCGAACGTGGTACTAAGGAGAGCCCTAATTTGCTGCTCCAGACGTGACTTGGGAAGAATTTAAGCGTCTATTCAAGAAGAAATTCTATCCCGACGTAGCTCGAGAGGCATTGGTGAGTCAGTTCGAGCACTTGGAGCAAGGAAATCTCACCGTCGACGAGTACATTTCAGAGTTTTTCTGCCTCAGCCGCTTTACGGAGAGTATGGTCAATACCCCAGAGAGCAAGGCCAGAAGGTTCAGGAAAGGATTATATCACGAGATTTGCTTAGCCATCGCCACCAGCCGAGCCACTACTTACGAGGAGATTCTGGAGGTCGCCCAAGCTGTAGAAGAAGAGCTGAATTATAGGCCAAAGAGGAGTCGAGATACTTTCGGATGAAGCAACAACCAGTCAACACATGCGAAGCGACCCCAAATTCAGCTGAGGACCTTCCAGCACCAGTAACAGTTCCAGTCCGCTAGTAGATCCCCAGCACATCAATAGAACAGAGGTCCGGCCAGAGCTCAGATACAGCAGCCACAGAGACAGTTCCAGCAGGCTCCGTATTATACTTTTTACGGAAAGATCGGACGCATTTGGGACGACTGCAGACAAAGGCTTGGATTGTGTTTATACTACGGATCACCTTCACATCAGTTGAAGGATTGCGCACTGGCTCTCGATCGGGCAGGACGCGAGGCAGCTCCAGTACAGCGAGGACCAGCTAGACCACCAGCCGCCCCACCGCCGCGAGGTCCACCACTCCCTACTCAGCAGCAACGATTCGCTCAACACCAGCAGAGAGGAGAACCCCAGCAGGGCAGAGCTTTTGCCATGGCTATTGAGGAGCCCGAGCCTATCCCAGATGTGATAGTAGGTCCCATACTTCTCGAAACTTTTTCCGCTATAGCTTTGTTTTGATTCGGGTGCGTTCCACAGTTTTATTTCTGTAGCTTTTGTATTCAAGCATAGCATCTGAACCCTTAGGTGGTAGTTGCAAAATTATAACGAGCGGAGGCGCTATCCTAGTCAAGGATATTTGCATGAGGTGCCACATCACCTTGGAAGGTAGAGTGTTGTGCGCTAACTTACTCATAATGCCACTATCGAGTTTCGACATCGTTCTCGGAATGGATTGGTTAAGAATTATGCCAGTATAGACTGCCACTGAGGATGTGTTGTATTCAGTCCTCCCAGGGAGTCTGTATTCGAGTTCACTAGAGGGGCAATTGAACAGCAGAGTGAGGCTTCTTGCGGAGCTATGATTGAAGAGAAAGAGGTACCGTATCCCATCATCGCAGAATTCATGGACGTTTTTCCTGAGGACTTACCGGGATTGCCGCCAGATAGGGACATCGAGTTTGCTATTGATCTGGTGCCAGGCGCAGAACCAACGGCACAACCGGTGTACTGGATCAACAATAAAGAAACTGAAGAATTGAAGAAGCAGATCGATGAATTGCTAGAGAAGGGGTTCATTAGAGAGAGTTCATCACAATGGGGATCCCATGTTCTTTTTGTGTCAAAGAAAGATGGTACGGTATGGATGTGCATTAACTATCGAGCCTTGAATAATCATACCATCAAGAACAAGTACCCATGTAACGCCCCAGTCCCAAAATACGTAGGACTAGGAACATAGACATGCCAGCCGTATAAATAATGTACGTAAGCTGTAAAATGCAGTAGAACCATAACTAATCTCATCCACACAGAATAAATGAATCAAAGATACCATATAATGATAATAAATTGTCTTGATACAATATGTTGGGCGGAGACAAATCCACTACCAACAAGTAAAAGAAAATACATGGAAAATAAAATAAATTTGGCGAGCGAAGCGAAGACGATCCAAGCGCAATCATCCTCGAAGAAATAGCGATGACCACGGCTAGAACTAGAACACCTGTGAAAGATAAGAGCACACACCTGGCGAGACAACCAGGTCCTCAGAGGGACGTAAAAAGACACATAATATCATGCCAATAACTGGATAATAAAGCTTAACAGAAAAGTAAATGTGACTACACAATTAAAGGTCCTTAGCCATTCTATGTGAAATACAATTTGAAGACAACGTTCCACACAAGGGCTCCCGAGACTAGAAACACGGCGCGTTAGCATTTCAACCAAGGCAGTGGCGTCTAGAGAAAAGTAAATGCACGGCCCATTAGCACTCGAATGAGAACTAAGGGGCAGCTAGAGAAAAATAAATGCACGGCCACTAGCTCTTGGGTGAGTCACTAACGGCAGCTAGACGAAGGTAAATGCACGGCACATTTGTGTTTCAACCGAGGCACTAGTGGCATCTAGAGAAAAATAAATAAGTGCATGGCCACTAGCTCTCGACTGAGTCACAAATGGCAGCTAGACGAAGGTAAAGGTGTGAAAGCCCCTGCGCCTAATAACTGTCTTCACCCTCCCCATGCACTACTCGTGCTGAATCCACACCACGATATTTCTAATAACCGCTAAGTCTTCTAGACAACTATATTAGCAGTTATATTCTAACGCTCATTCTGTACGCACCGATGTACGGTCGGTATGCAAGTCCGAATCTATATGAGACACGTGACATCGTGGTACACAAGTGTCGGCCCATGAATGCGGCACAAACAAAGGTGGTCCCTTAACTCTAGGCCAAATGCATAAAGAAAACTAAAATATAATAATTTGCAACTACATATGGTTTTGAAAGGACAACAATTAAAAACATGCATGATATTGAGCAAGAAATTAAACAGTGAAGGCAAGGTGTCTTGCCTGGGGTCGCCTGATGTGGTGCAATGTTTTGCAATGTTCTGATTGTCCAATTGCCATGTTTGAATTACAGAGGTCTCGGTTTAATTGGAGTTGATTGGAGCGATATGATCATGTTGGTACAAAATAGTCATAGATGTCAAAACTACGCAATATAATCTCAAATGGTAGGACGGACCGCGCCATTGAATCCAGAATAGTCAATTTAGCTAGGGACGATATAAGGAAGTCCGAGTTTTGCAATATGACTAGCCACGGCCCATATTTATATATATAACTAATAAATAACTATTTTGGAAAATATCTATTACATTAAAAACAATATTTTATTTGTCAAACTATTTTGAAAACTATATTTTATGGATCAAAATATTTAAATAAATACTTGAAAATTTTTAGGAAGTTATTTCAGGCTCAAAACCTAATCCTTGTAAAAATACAAGTTTAAGTCAACACTATATTTTATCGGTAAATTTTTTTTAGAAATATTTATTATACCTTAATAAATAACAATAGCATTATAAAATTTAAAAAAAACGAAGAATAATATGATAATAATACTTACAATAATACATGTATATATAAAATTATACAATCATGATGCTAATGGCAGCTAATAACAGTAACTAATAAAATATAAAATAAACCAAAAAAATAAAGAAAAATAAAAAGTCAGCAGTGCTCTGCCATAAAACGAGAACACAAAGAAAAGTAGAAAATCTTCTGTTGATTTCTGAGAGGAAGAGAGAGAAAAGAGAGGAGAGTGAGAAAGAATAAGCTGAAGAAGAAGAAGAAGAGGGTGAGAGGGAAGTCGAGCGGAGAGAAGGGTTCGGGCTGGAGAGAGAGGCGGCGAGCCATCTCGGGGCGGCGCCGGAGACGATCGGAGAGGGGTTCGCGGCGAGGAAAGGAAGGCTCGACGCAAGCGCAGGATCGGAGGGCTGCGGTCAGCAGTGCACGAGAGTCAGCGCCGGGAGCGGCGCTGTCGGCCTAGGCGGCGGCCGAGTTGGGGGTCGGGCTGCGCGCGGAAAGGGTTCAGCGGAGGGAAAAGCTGGGGTCGGTCGGCCGGAGCTGAGGCGCTGGTGGCCTTGGAGTCGAGCGCCCACGGAGGCACATGGCGGGGCTCGGGACTGCAGAGGACGGGTCGCGGTGCTGTACGACACGCTGGGTCGTTGGCGGGGCGAAGCAGATCTGGGCCGGTCCTCATTGGGGACGGCGGAGGTGACGGCGACTAGGGCACCCGGTCGGCGGAGTAAAGGAGACACGACGGCGCGGATGGCCGGGCGGGGCTCGCCGCGGAGGAGGAGGAGGTAAGTGGTGGCGCTGGTATTGTTCTATTTTTGGTTTGGAGTTTGCGTGGACGGGGTATGGTTGGCCGGGAAGTGTGGCTGAGACGGGGATGCAGTTTGGTTTTAGGTGTTGGCCAGGAAGAAGATGGCTAGGGACGGAGGTTGGCAGTGGCTCGGGTAGGATTAGAGTTTTCCATAGAGTTGCTCTTTCCCGAGGGTCTCTAGCACGATCCTCAGATGCTCCTCGTGTTCCTCCGGTGTTTTCGAATAAATGAGTATGTCATCGATAAACACCACTACGAACTTGTCAAGGTATGGATGGAATACCTTGTTTATCAAGTTCACGAAGACTGCCGGGGCATTGGTTAACTCGAACGGCATCACCATAAACTCGTATTATCCGTACTTGGTTCGGAAGGCTGTCTTCGGTATATCTTCTTTCTTCACCTTCAATTGATGGTAGCCCGACCTCAAATCTATCTTCGAGAATACCCGTGCGCCGCTCAATTGATCGAAGAGATCGTCAATCCTTGGCAATGGGTTGTAAAACCCCTAAATTTCTACTATTTTTTTATTAAATTTGGTACTGATTTAAAATTTTATATTGAACATCGCGTAGTCGTATTGTACGTCGCGCACGAAATTTTATTATTCTTGCTCGTCGAGTGCGAATATGTACGAGCGTACATATTTTAGAAAAATATTTTTCTATTTTATTATACACTTTCAAAATATTACATATAATTATTATTCTTCCTATAAAAAGCCTTTTGTTTTTAAGAGTTATTAATCATAAATAATATTTTATTGTGTACTAGGAAAAGCATAATCATGTATGCATTATTTGTGCTTGCATATATATTTCATAAATATTTATTTAAGTTTATAATAATGTATTTCAAAATTATTATTATAATATTTTTAGAAAATATATTTCAAAATTATTGTGGCGATTTAAATCTTGATTTGAATTTATGGATTTATTTAAATAGTTAAATATTTGAAATTTGATTTATCCCATTTGATTTTAAACTAAAAATTTAATTAGATTTAAATTAGATTTTGATTTGGATTTGAATTTGATAAATTTTAAATTAAATAGCAAATTATCTAATTGGGTTTTAAATACTCCTAGTTCTTATCCAATTGGAAATTCCTACATCCTATAAATAGGCAGGTACTCCTCCATTATTTCTCCACAATCATTTTCCACAATTCTACAAGCCAAATTTCTCCACAAATCACCCAACATCTCATCATGAGTGCATCGTGACTGTGTCCCTATTTTTTTCCTTTCCACTATTTGTATTACATTTACATGTCATCTTCTTCGTGTCCACACGTCGGACACGAACACGACCCCAAGGCTATATCTCGCAGGACAACCGACACCAAATCTCTAAACCGAACACAACCCAGTCCTTTGTCCGAGGCATCACTGTAAATGGTGAAACCTCCTGATCCCGAAGGCAACGCCAAAATAGGAGTTGTCGTCAGCCTCTTCTTCAACTCATCTAATGCAGCCTGGCAGTCCTCTGTCCACACGAACTCTACATCCTTCCGAGTGATCCTAGTCATCGGCTTCGCAATCCGAATGAAGTCTTGCACGAACTTCCGATAATACCCTGCCAATCCCAAGAAGCTTCGTATCTCTGCCACAGTAGTCGGAGTAGCCCAAGCTTCCACAGCAGTAATATTTCTTGGATCGACGGATATGCCGTCGCCTGTCACCACATGTCCAAGGAACTCCACCTTGTCCAAGAAAAACTCATACGACCTAGAGTTGGCAGCCGTAATCTTCGCCTTGAAGTTGTAGAGACATTATTTGTACGAAGAGCGAGTAGAAATCTTCACTGACCACAAAATCTTGAAGTACGTCTTTACACAAAAGGAGTTGAACATGAGGTAGCGCAGATGGCTTGAGCTGATGAGTGACTATGATATTTCTCTACAGTACCACCCGGGAAAAGCAAACGTTGTTGCGGATGCTTTGAGCAGGTATCCCGTAGCAATGTGCTTGACTCGAGATTGTCACTTATTAGCGGATTTGGAGAGTTTGGGCATTGAGATCGTCATTCCAGGGGCCAAGATATAGATGATGGGCATACAGATTCAGTCAGGACTGATGGACAGGATTCGAGAGGTACAGCACCAGGACGAGCAGCTAAGTGGTATCATGGCGCAGGTACGGGCCGATTTGATAGACGACTTCACTATTGCAGAGGATGGTTCGTTGAGGCACGGGATGAGACTTTGTGTACCTGGTGGAGAGCTTAGAGAGGAAGTTATGCATGAGGCACACCGTTCCCAGTATTCTTTACATCCAGGAGCCAATAAGATGTACAAGGATCTGAGAAACCACGTGTGGTGGTATGATATGAAACGAGAAGTGGCCCGCTTCGTTTCTATATGCCTTGTATGTCAGCAAGTCAAAGCCGAGAGGCAGAGACCAGGAGGGTTGTTGCAGCCACTATCGATACCCGAGCGAAAGTGGGAACATATCGTCATAGATTTTGTTTTCGGTCTTCCACGATCATCGGGAGAGAAAGATGCAATTTGGGTCATCGTTGACAGGTTGACCAAATCGGTCTACTTTATACCATTCAAAGTGGGGTTATCTACAGAAAAGTTGGCGGAGCTATATGTGAAGCAGATAGTCAGGTTGCACGGGGTTCCAGTGAGTATCGTTTTCGACCGTGACAGCAGATTCACATCCCTCTTCTGGAAGTCTGCATACTAGTTTGGGCACATCGTTCAAGTTCAGCACATCCTATAATCAACAGACGGATGGAAAGTCGAAGTGGACCATTCAAACGCTTAAGGATATGCTGCGGACATGTATGCTAGATTTCAACGACTCTTGGGAGGACCACCTTCATCTATGGAGTTCTCCTATAACAACAGCTACCAAGCTAGTATCGAGATGTCCCCTTTTGAAGCGTTGTATGGACGGAGATGTCGTACCCCATTATCTTAGGACGACGTGGGCGAGCGAGCACTGTTGGGACCGGAGATGTTAGTAGATGCTGCAGAGAAGGTCAAGCCAATTAGAGAGCGGCTTCGCGTGGCTCAGGATAGACAGAAGCACTGGGTAGACAATCACCGTAGACCGTTAGAGTTTGAGGTATAGAACCTCCTTATTATAAATTACATGTATAGTTATGGGATTCGTGGTAACATTTTGTGCGTTTGAGGTTGGCGACTTGGTATTTTTGAAGATTTCCCCGATGCGTGGTACTATTCGTTTCGGTAAATACGGTAAACTCAGCCCACGTTTCATTAGGCCGTTTGGTATTCTCGAGAAGATCGGTACAGTAGTGTACCGATTGGCCTTGTCGCCTGCACTGGAAGAAGTACACAACGTGTTCCACGTATCCCAGCTGAGACGATATGTGGCGGACCCCAGCCATGTGTTGGACCATTCGGAGATCGAGGTAGGACCGAGTCTCAGCTATCATGAGCAGCCCGTAGAGATTCTGGACCGCAGGGAGAAGGTACTGAGGAATCAGGCGATTCCCTTCGTTCGCGTCGTGTGGAGATATCACTCTCCGGGCGAGTCCACTTGGGAAAGAGAGGATGAGATGCGCGAGTGCTATCCCTATCCCTTCGAACTTTGAGGTACATTTCTATCGTGTGACCATCTCAAATTTCGAGGACAAAATTTTTCTAAGGGTGGTAGATTTGTAAACCCTTGGAAACAATTATTTTCTTTCTTTGACATATTTATTTTTATAGTGTTTAAGGGACTCAAAACCTATAAAAGATTATTCAAACAAATGAGAATAGGTCCATTTGTAATATCGACCTTCTTCAGGGTCCTTTGTTCAACTTAGCAAATTATGTTTTAAATCAAACGGCCATTGTTGGAAGTTCGAATCTTTCTTGAACTCATAAATCAATCCAAAATCGATTCCTATGTTAAATCCTCTCTATCAAAATCTCCCGTTGATCATATCCACACACTAGGTATATATAAGTTGTCAAGAGATTGATCCCAGGCATCACAAACCCTAACACCTGCGGTACCATTAGGATTGGGAAAAGGACTGCTATCGAGAGGTTGTTAGGAGCAAGGCTTCGCAATTCCTCAAACAGGTAAGCATTCCTACTTCACCTGCCATCTTCCATGATTCCCTGCTATCATTTTATTTGAGATGGGGGCGGGTTTCCAACTGGGTTCAGAAGAGATGCATAAGGGAGTTATGCTCTGTTCGATCAAACTAATTTCATAACAGATGGTCGCTGTTTTAGTATCAGATAGGATACCATACTCCACTTTAGTATCATATCTGATATCATACCAACCTTGTATCCGAAAAATATTTACAACCAACTCAGATCCTTAAGTAGAAGGATGCGTGACACCAAGGCTGATACTTACGTATTAGAGTATTTCTGATTCAAGACAGATACATGATACGAATCAGATACTTAAGTATCAGGGTATTTTGATTCAACAAATTAAGCATCAGATGGGTACTCAATACCAGTTCAGTGTCAGTCCAGGGACAGAGAAACTCAATGACAATACTAGGGGTCAAGTTGCACAGGTAGAACTCTGCCAACTCTGGTTGCATTACCAACATAGAATAGGACCCTAAGGAGTCAAGGTTGGGGAGTACCAGATCAACACTGAGTGTCGTAGCCGAGTGGTTAAACCATAAGGTATTTGGAAGTCACCTTGGTACTGCCATTACCTATTAAACTTTTAAGATGTCTGTTGTCAGCATTAAGACAAGGACAGGGGTTGCTCTAAAGTAGGGCCGCAGAGGTAAATGCCTAAGTACGAGCACAAGACAGGGTTTGGGATAAATCCATAGCATTGAGCCGACATGTAGACAGAAGGTAGATGTAAACACAAAGGATGGTTAGGGTAGTTATGTATTGGAATGCCGTAGTAGATTGGTAAATGGATTTCATCCAGGTATAGAAGACCAACCCAGGATAAGCTTAAGAAAAAGATAGTTAGAGACAACCTCACCAAATGAGTATAAAGGATAACCATGTTAGAAACCTACTAAGTTTTGATAAGAGTACTATTGATCTACATTTTAGCCTATTGACTTTGTAATTCATAAAATAGGTCAACTGGACTCGAGCTTGACACCAGAACCGTATCAACAGCTCAGGATGCCAGGCGAGTACAGTTTGTTGTTTGTTTTCGATATTGATCTTTACTATACCTCATTGTTAGTCAATAGATATGTGATTTCCGTCTTTATGTTTTGTTATATTTTGTCATGTCGGGGAGGTGAAGTACCAAAGATGTGTGATCTGACCTTATACAATGTATACAATGTAGACAGTAATTTATCATTGCATTATACCGTGTAGACAGTGATTTATTATTGCATTATACTGTGTAGACAGTGATTCATTATTGCATTATACCGTGTAGACAATATTATATTATACAGTGTAGATATCGTAGACAGTGTCGTGTATTTGTCCCGAGACCGGTCACATATCAAAGGTACTTCAGTCAGTCAGTCGGTGAGCATTTTCTTTGTATTTTATTTACTGTCTTTCTGTATTTAGTTTTTATTCTGTCTTTCTTCGTTTATTTTTCAAATCATATATTTAAAGGCTAACATCTGTTTTATAGTCATTTTCATATATTGGAACTGCATTCAATGAATTGTACTCGTACTACCAAAATAAGTCATATCAGCGACGTATTTAGCAACTCCAAGATAAAATATCGCTAATATTTGGGGGTTTAGCGACGTTTATCTAAGACGTCGCTGTTTGTCGCTAACAGCGACTAAAAGCGACGTCTAGCGGCTACAATTTGTTAAATGGGAATATGCGTCGCAAGTTCGTCGGTACACGTCGCTGATATAGCGATGTGTAGCGACGCATTTTAAGTAGCGTCGCCATTTATTAAATATCAGCGACGTTTAGCGACGGCTGAGAAGGATGGCGCTAAATGTTTCATATAGGCGGCGAGGGTTTCCTTTTCGATCATTCACAAATTTTTCTCCCTAATTTTTCGCGCGCTCCTCCTCCGCGACGCTCCTCCGGCGATTTCCCTCCTCCGGCCTCCTCCTCCGGCGATCTCCCTCCTCCGGCCTCCTCCTTCTCCTCCTCCTCCTTTCTCAGGTAGCTCCTCCTCAGGTGATCCCCTGTCCCCGCTTCCCAATTTTTCTTCGTCTTCTAGCTCTCTCTGAAGATAGTAGCTATAGATACATGGCCAGTTTCCTGTACCGTCGCAGAAGTTCGGAGTTTCCTAGGATTGGCCGGCTATTACCGGCGGTTTGTGTCAGACTTTGCTCAGATTTCAGCATCATTGACGCAGTTGACCCGCAAGGATGTGCAGTTTGCTTAGACAGTAGAGTGTCAGAGTTTATTCGAGAAGTTGAAGCGAAGATTTATGACGGCTCCCATTCTCACGCTTCCAGATGGGACTGGAGGATTTTTAGTTTATTATGATGCTTCTGGTAGAGGATTAGGATGTGTCTTGATGCAGCATGGTAAGGTAGTAGCTTATACGTCACGTCAGCTTCGTGATCATGAGAGGAATTACCCAACCCATGACTTGGAATTAGCAGCGGTGGTTTTCGCACTCAAGTTGTGGAGGCATTATTTATATGGAGATCGGGTGGAGATTTTTACCGACCACAAGAGTCTTAAGTATGTGTTTACCCAGAAGGATCTCAATATGCGTCAGAGAAGATGGCTAGAATTACTGGTGGATTATGACATCAACCTGCAATATCATCCTGGGAAGGCTAACGTAGTAGCAGATGCATTGAGCAGAAGAGCTGGAGTTTATTTCCTAACAGCACAACCAGAATTATTAGCTGATCTTCAGGAGATGGGGATAGAGATAGTTCTCACTACTAATGTGGCATTGATGGACAACATTGTAACGCCCCAGTCCCAAAATATAAGGACTAAGTACGTATACATGCCATCTATATATATATATATATATATATATATATATATATATATATATATATATATATATATATATATATATAAGAAAACCCCCTCATTTTATTTTGTGAAGGCTCAAAATGTCGAAGCCTGTACAAGTATACCCTTAGGCACAAAATGTCGACGCCTGTACAAGTATACCAACAAAACACAAAATCCAAATTGGGGGCCTAGCCGAGGATAGGTACCCTAAGACTAGTCCGGCGATACGAGCAGGAGTCCCTGACCTTTCGGCACTGTCTGATCACCTCTCGAATGAGCATTTCAGTGTTGTACTGGTGCCCTTCATATCTCGCCTTGTTACGATTCTTCCATAATACCCATGTAGCGGCAGCCGCTACAATCTGGTGACCGTGGAAGGCGTATGCCTACGTAGCTAAGAGATCGATGAAGCTCCCGTTCTCCTGCGCCTGTCTGCAACGCTGGGACAGCGCTGTCCCGACCTGCACGGGAAGATCCCCCTTGCGGAAGATGTGGTCAATGGTTTCCGTCTGACGCTCTGAACAACAATTGCAGGCAGAGGCTAAGTTAAATCCAATGGTGTACATAATGCCATCGGTCGGTAACTTATTTCTTATGGCTCTCCAAATAAGGATGGACCACTTCTTAGGGATGCAAGTCTGCCAGAAGGCAGTGATGATCGGTGAAGGCGTCCCGCGACCGTGAGCCACTTGCCTGGCCGAACGGACAGAGAAGTCGCCTGCCGGACTAGCCGACCATTGTAGCTCGTCAGTATCTGAGCTGATCTTTAGACCTTGTCGACGGAAGCACTCTTCCGCTTCATCTCCAGTCCATTCACGGATCTTGTCCCAATCCTAGTCATTTTCGGATGTATCCCATAGGTCCCTGATCCTGTTGTTACCCGGAGCTTGTAGAAGTTGGGGGAGCGGAGATTCTCCTGCCCAGTGTTCTAGGAAGGTAGAGGACTCTCTGCTTCCCAGATGAAGACGAATTACCGGTTTGACAATGGTACGCCCGGTGATGATGCGCCGCCATGCCACGGAGGATCTGCAGTTGGCGGTCGCCTGTGACGGGTGAATGTGCTTGTAGTATCTGGCCTTCATGAATCTTGTCCATAAATTCCTACTCGTGCGGAGCTTCCACCACAGTTTCATCGAGAAGGCATCAACGATGTAAGATAGTTTAGCGAAGCCTAAGCCTCCGTCCTTATTGGGTTTAGCCATGGTGTCCTAGCTCGCCTAATTGTGCTTGACGTGGCCCTCACTATGTCCCCAAAAGAAGTTGCTGAGGATGCTTTCGATCGAAGTGAGCACCTTCTTGGGAGGGGAGCATGCGGCAAGGGTGTATATGGGAATGGATGTGAGGACGTGTTTGATGAGGATCATCTTGCCACCCAGAGATAGAGTGGCATTATGCCACCATACCAGTTTTTTCTGATTTTGTTAATGAGATCTTCGAAGATGCCGGCGTTGGATTTACCATACACAAGGGGGCATCTGAGATATTGAAACGGGGGGGTGACTTATAGAGAAAAAGGTAATATTGGAGATACTAGCCACGTTCTCTCTCTTGATGTTGTGGTGGGCGTAGATGACACTCTTATCAGGGTTGATCTTCTGGCCGGAGCACGAGGCGTATCTTTGCAGGGTGTTGTAGACCACATCCAATGACCCGACGTCCCCTGAGGTAAAAATGAGGATGTCATCAGCATAATCTAGGTGAGTGATGATCGTGCAGCCGCTGGCGGTGTGAAAGTGCTGGAAGTTCGGGGTGCTGGTCATCTTGTTCAGATTCCTGCTCAAGGCATCCACAGCAATGATGAATATGGTAGATGATAGAGGGTCCCCTTGCCTGACGTCGTGGCTCGATTTGAAGAATCTATCGGCTTGACCGTTGATAACCGTTGAGAACCATGAGTTGCTGATCGATCTCCAGACGATATTGGTCCAAGATTCCGAAAAGCCAATCCTCCTAAGGACCCAAATCATGAATTGCCAATCCAGCATGTCATAAGCTTTTTCCATGTCCAGTTTGATTGCTATGTTGCTACCTCTAGCAGGAAGTTTCATGCAGGTGATTAACTCTTGCGCAAGCATGATGTTATCCTGGATGTTTCTGCCTTTGACGAAGCTGCTTTGTTCTACAGAGATGATCTTGGGAAGTAAGTCTGACATGCGGGATGTGATGATCCTGGAGATGATCTTGTTGGTGAAGTTGCACAGACCAATAGGTTGGAAGTCATAAAAAGTTTCAGGGTTATCCTTTTTCGGAATGAGGATCAGGTTGGCGGAAGATATGGCTCTTGGGTAAGTAGCTCCATGGAAGAAGGCCGTAGCCGCTTCATGGATGTCCTTCTTGATTATATCCCAGCACTCTCTGAAGAAGACCCCCGAGAATCCGTCTGGGCTGTGCGCACTGTGAGCATCCAGGGCCCAGACCGCATCTTTCACTTCTTGCTCGGACGGAGGGAGATCCAGCTGGATGTTATCAGTGTCGTTGATGAGGTAAGGGATTTCAGCCAGAAAGTTGTTGTCTCTGTGGACCCGCTCTTTGGTGAACAACTGAGAGTAAAATTTGGCGGATGCCTCTTGGATTCCCCGTTGGTTGCTGATGATGTTGCCAGAATCATCTTTTATCTGATGAAGGAAGAGTTTCTGTTTGCGTGTCTACGAGAGCGTGGACTCGTTGCGGGGGACACGAGACTCACAGTGGACTCGCTGCGGGGGACACGAGAGCGTAGACTCACTTCTAGTTCGTGTGACACCTATTTTGTTGGTTTGGACACGTCGTGTCCCACTGTGTGGACACGAGACTCACAGTGTGACACCTATAAACTGATATTGGGAGTTTTTTGGGCATATCAACTGTCAATTTGATGTTTTGCTTGGATTCGAATTCTAAATTAGGTTTCGAGCCCTATTTACTAATACTGGAAGTTTTTTGGGCATTTTCAGGGTTTTGAAATGATGAATAAATTTACTAATAATTATTATTGAGCCTTATAAAATTTCAGCTATGTCAGGAAGGATGGATACTAATCATGTGAATGAGTTTTCTCCTAAGTATTCTCGACAGTTGAGTATAATTTAGCTTACTGACATTACTGAAATATGGAATGATTAGTGTAGGGTATGTTGGTCAGGTTTTGGCAGAGTTGGGATATGATAGTATGCATGTTACAATTAACAAGGAATGCTGTTGACACCAAATATTGCACGACAGGTTACTTGAGTAACCTGGAATGTTTTACCTACTGAAACAAATGGTTTGGGCAAGGGTGTGTATAGGTTTGGAAAAATGGTGAGATACACCAAGTCAGACACTATTCCTACAGCCATTCGACTGGCGAGGTAGAAATCTATGTATGACATTTGCTATAAGGACTTTGCATTAATCTACGGTACGATATCGTGATCAGGACATAGTCCCTGCAACCATTCGACTGGCGAGGCAGAAACTATGTAGCCGTAGATAAAGTTGACTGTCCTCCGACCCTCATCCCTCGGCAATGATGATACGACAACCTATCACTATATCTTATATAGTAGTAGATGATGTCTTAGTATTACATTATGTGAGTTCATCTTGATTCTGTTATATTCTTCAGATACTAGATACGATAAGAACATATACTACACCATATGTACAGAACATAGATGATTCACACTAATGTATGCTAGAATGAATCTTGGGTTGTGTTCTGATCCATCCGTTCTCACACTTGGCAAAAAATCAAATTTTTTATACTTTATCTGCTTTCAAAAATGTACTCAAATTACATGATGGTTCCTTTAGTTAGCTTGCTTATGTTACAATTATATTATTTGTGACTATCGATCTTACCAGATGGCACCCATGACCCGAGGAGCGGTACGTCGTTTGAGGGAAACAGTGAATGCTGAGGTGGCTCCTCCTACAGTTAAGGAGGAAGTGGCACCGGTTGCTAGTGAGACTGGGAGTTCTATTCATCCAGCACCGGTAGCTAGTGAGACCGGGAGTTCTATTCATGTAATACTTGTAATGGACGACATCTCTCCTCACGCTAAAGATCTCGCTTTTTTGAGGTGGTTGCGTGATCGTATCACTGAGCGTTTGCGTGAGCTGCGTGGTTCTCATTAGCTATTAGTACTTATTTGTATTGGACTATTTGTATTGGGTTGTTTTTGTATTAGACTATTTGTATTGGACTACATATATGAATTAGTACTGTGTCAATCTCTGGATTGTATTGGTACTACGACCCTCATCCCTCGGCAATGATAATACGACAACCAACCAGAGAGGATACTCTGAGAGATCCATCTGAGTAGGACGTATACTCTGAGAGATCACCTTTACAAGTATGATATCAGTAGTGGGATTGAGTGTGTACGTCCTACTCAGATGGGTCTCTCACCGTTACTATTTTTTTTCTGACAGCATGGTGGATGTGCTCCGTCAACAGATTCTTGCTCCGAGCCAAAACTTTGCCCCGGAGCTCAAGTGGACATCCTTCGTGTAGAGCTCGAGTGAGAGGTTCCTGACAGCATGGTGGTCTCCTTTGTCAAAGTATCCGTGCTCATCACACATTGGTTGTGGGACGAGCACGGATACTTTAACAAAGGAGACCACCATGCTGTCAGGAACCTCTCACTCGATCTCTACAAGAAGGATGTCCACTTGAGCTCCGGGGCAAAGTTTTGGCTCGGAGCAAGAATCTGTTGACGGAGCACATCCACCATGATGTCAGAAAAAAATAGTAATGGTGAGAGACCCATCTGAGTAGGACATACACACTCAATCCCACTACTGATATCATTTTTATAAAGGTGATCTCTCAGAGTATACGTCCTACTCAGATGGATCTCTCAGAGTATCCTCTCCGGTTGGGTTGTGTTCTGAGCCATCCGTTCTCACACTTAAAATACATATAAATTAGAACTGTGTTTTGTATTTTCGGCGAACCCAGGGATTTGATTCTGTATTTTGTATTTTGGTTTCTGTATTTTGGCTCCAGCTCCATTTGCATTAATCTACGGTACGACATGGTCCCTGCAGCCATTCGACTGGCGAGGCAGAAACTATGTAGCCGTAGATAAAGTTGACTGTCCTCCGACCCTCATCCCTCGGCAATGATGATACGACAACCTATCACTATATCTTATATAGTAGTAGATGATGTTTTAGTATTACATTATGTGAGTTCATCTTGATTCTGTTATATCCTTCAGATACTAGATACGATAAGAACATATATTATACCATATGTACAGAACATAGATGATTCACACTAATGTATGCTAGAATGAATTTTGGGTTGTGTTCTGAGCCATCCTTCATCTGCCCCCTTCCCTGTCCCTCTCGTTATGTCGCGAACCTCTTCCTCTATGCCATCAAAATCAGAATCCTCGACTCTCTTTCGCTTCTTGGATATTGACCCAGCTTCCAATCTCTCATTTCCCTCCGGGTCCACCATACTCCCAATCTCTTCCTCTTTTATACATGGATCTACAGAATCAATACCATCCAAGGAAGGCAAAACTGAATCAGCATTGTCTTCCGGATCGTCCTCATCAAGGCATAACGGGCTGCTCAGCGTGCCAAGCTTCTTCAACTTCTCGCTGGCTGCAGAGTCGAAATGGGAACGGGTCCTCTTTGCCGGCCCGGAGCTCTGACTCGCACTCGTCGCCTCGCTACCGGTTTTCTCTTCTCCTCTGACGTGGGTCATAAGAAAAGAAATTTCGTACCTCTTCTTCACATAAACATCATTGTCGTCTTGTACTCGAGCCTCCTCGTCTGTGACGCTATCCAACTTTTCGGTGCCTACATTGTCACTTGAATCTCCCCTTCGACTCGTATCGTCCTCTTCTTCGTCTGTCTTTTCGCTCCCCTTCTTGCAATCATCTGCTATTCACCGCCGACTCATTCGACTCCTTCTCCGATGACTCCAAGGAGAAGGAGGAGGAGGAGGAGGAGGAAGACTCAGAGAAGGAGTCGAATGAGTTGGCGGTGATAGTAGATGATTGCAAGACAGGGAGCGAAAAGACAGGCGAAGAAGAGGACGATACGAGTCGAAGGGGAGATTCGAGTGACAATGTAGGCACCAAGAAGTTGGATAGCATCACAGACGAGGAGGCTCGAGTACAAGGCGGCAATGATATTTATGTGAAGAAGAGGTACAAAATTTCTTTTCTTATGACCCGCGTCAGAGGAGAAGAGAAAACCGGTAGCGAGACGACGAGTGCGAGTCAGAGCTCCGGGCCGGCAAAGAGGACCCGTTCCCATTTCGACTCTGCAGCCAGCGAGAAGTTGAAGAAGCTGGGCACGCTGAGCAGCCCGTTATGCCTTGATGAGGACGATCCGGAAGACAATGCTGATTCAGCATCTTCCTTCTCCTCTCCTCCACCATGGCTCTGGACCCATCTGCTCCTCTCTACTTCCCTTTTTCTTATTTGACTCTCTCAGCCACATATGATATCCACCTCAAGTGTAGAGTTATGGGAGAAGAAGTGGGCAGGAAGAGGAGGGAGAAGCAGCACAGCCGGCGGCATGACCCGGAGGAAGTACATATATTTTCTTCAAATCCGTAGGAGAACTATAAGGATATATCTTTTCACAACATGTCATCTTGTCAAAGACCCTTAATGTGAATATCATGTTACCGCGGTATCGGAAGACTAACATGTCATAATTTTTTAAGCCGTGTGTTTTGACATAATCCTCCCAACTCTTTCCTCCTATGTAGTAATCTTGCATTACTACGTAGCAGGAAAGAGTTTGGAGGATTATGTCAAAACACACGGCTTAGAAAATTATGACATGTTAGTCTTCCGACCCCGCGGTAATATGGTTGTCACATTAAGGGTCTTTGACAAGGTGATATGTTGTGAAAAGATATATCCTTATAGTTCTCCTACGGATGTTAAAGAAAACCTCTGTACTTCCTCCGGGTCATGCCGCCGGTTGTGCTGCTTCCTCCTCCTCTTTCTGCCCACTTCTTTTCCCCCGACTCTACACTTGAGGTGGATATCATATGTGGCTGAGAGAGTCAAATAAGAAGAAGGGAAGTAGGGAGGAGCAGATGGGTCCAGAGCCATGGTGGAGGAGAGGAGAAGGAAGATGCTTGATCAAAACTTGAGGTGGAAAAGTTGTGACGTTGATAGCGTGAGAGAGGGAGGGAAGTGGCTGCATGCCTTTGGCTCACTCGAGCGGTATTTGTCCTCCGACCCTCATCCCTCGGCAATGATGATATGACAACCTATCACTATATCTTATATAGTAGTAGATGATGTCTTAGTATTACATTATATGAGTTCATCTTGATCTGTTACATTCTTCAGATACTAGATACGATAAGAACATATACTACACCATATGTACAGAACATAGATGATTCACACTAATGTATGCTAGAATGAATTTTGGGTTGTGTTCTAAGCCATTCATTCCCATACTTGGCAATTAAGTTGTGGACCATTATGTTTGACATTGTTGTTACAAATTTTCATATATCTGTGTTGATTGATGAGATTGTGTTTCAAACGTGTTCGTAATTGTGTGTATTTGTGTTGTTTGATACTGTGTTCGTGATACACACCGTCGTTGTTGTAACAAATGGTGTAGGGGATGCTGCAAATGCTGTAAATGCTATATTTTTTTTCAAGATTAGCGACATTCAGCGACGTCCAGAGCCATGGTGGAGGAGAGGGGAAGGAAGATGCCTTTGGCTGAGAGAGTCAAATAAGAAGAAAGGAAGTAGGAAGGAGCAGATGGGTCCAGAGCCATGGTGGAAGAGAGGAGAAGGAAGATGCTTGATCAGAACTTGAGGTGGAAAAGTTGTGACGTTGATAGCATGAGATAGGGAGGGAAGTGGTTGCATGCCTTTGGCTCACTCGAGCGGTATTTGTCCTCCGACCCTCATCCCTCGGCAATGATGATACGATAACCTATCACTATATCTTATATAGTAGTAGATGATGTCTTAGTATTACATTATGTGAGTTCATCTTGATTCTGTTATATTCTTCAGATACTAGATACGATAAGAACATATACTACACCATATGTACAGAACATAGATGATTCACACTAATGTATGCTAGAATGAATTTTGGGTTATGTTCTGAGCCATTTCGTTCCCATACTTGGCAATTAAGTTGTGGACCATTATGTTTGACATTGTTGTTACAAATTTTCATATATCTGTGTTGATTGATGAGATTGTGTTTCAAACGTGTTCGTGATTGTGTGTATCTATGTTGTTTGATACTGTGTTCGTGATATACACCGTCGTTGTTGTAACAAATAGTGTAGGGGATGCTGCAAATGCTGTAGGGGATGCTACAAATGTTGTATTTTTTTTAATTTTTTTTCAAGATTAGCGACGTTCAGCGACTTTCAGCGACGTCCAGCGACGACGGTAACGTCGCTAAGTAAGTATCACAACGTCGCTAACTGTGATGAATACCGTCGCTGATCGTCACTAAACGTCGCTACGTAAGACGTCGCTAAACGTCGCTATATGTCGGTACTATAGCGACGTAGCAAAGTCGCAGAACGTCGCCATTTGGCTCTCAAGCCAGGTCAGCATCAATGCATGTCAAGTCGCTCAACGTCGCTAGGTTACGTCGGTAAATGATGACGTTTTACGTCGCTGGTAGTCGCTGAATTAGCGACGTGTCCGCGTCGCTGAGTGTCGTCGCAATAGCGACGTATTGCGATGTTTTGTTGTTTAGCGACTAGGTTAATCGCGACTACGTGCAAACGTCGCTAAATACGTCGCTAATCGATATTAGCGACGTATTTTCCCTATTTAGCGACGTCCTGAGGCGTCGCTGATTTGACAGATTTTAGTAGTGTCGTTCCATCCTGACTGGGTAACCAAACAAATTTTAGGTGATTGCAAAGAGGTCGTGTGCCCTGACCAGTATGGCCCGTACTTGGGAGATACAGTAGAGATGGACTTTGTCTATCAGGAGGAGTACGCAGCATCTGATCCTGCCGCGCTTGCTTAGTTATCTTTAGTTAGTGCTGAGACATTGTAGTGGATACTGAGTTGACTTTGAGACATGTAGTTGAGATTTTATTTGTCTTTAGACATCACACATTTCCTATTATGAGATGGTTCTATTTATATTCATCTTTTAGAGCTGAGTTGTGATATTGAGTTGTTGATTTCCAAGTGGGGAATATCATTTATTGCGTGGTTGTTCAACATATTGTTACAGCATTCTACCGTCGACTCTGCGGCGTAGGCTGGGCGTGCGCACGGTTCATGCCCAATTATTGGGTGCGGGTCGTGACAATACTAGTGGGTGAAGGAAGTAAAAACCCACTCACGTACTCGATTGATGGTCCTCCTCGTAGATACCATCGAGCTGAAGGTACGATAGATCCTCCGATTCTGCAATAAGATATGGCCATACAAAACCAATGGGATCAGACCCCCAGATAACAAGTACCACAAAGAAAGCCACACTATGAACTAAACCGGTATACAAGCATAATAAATACATATATGAAAATTCAGCAAGTAAACAACATGTGACAGAAAGTAAACATGATGTAAACATATATAAGTGCAGGAACTGAAATCAAGAAGAATGTGAGTACATGATCAAGAACATGGCATGAATAGGTACAAGTATAAGAACAAAGACATGATCATGGTACATAAACAAGTACATAAGCAGAAAATGGATACGACCATCATTCACGACTAATCATGAGGTACTGCTTGCTACCGTTAACTAACTAGGTTATCAGAATCATAATTATTAACATATGTAATTAAGGTTTCCCAAATGGCCACACATACTATAGTCTATCCAAGTTATCCAAGCGAATCATGTTAAGACAAGTAAAAGTATAGTATGCACCACCCTCAAGTGTGCTCATATAGGCATCACTCGATGGTGAGATAATAACAAATCAAGGCTAGATGCTTCACCCAACAATGATCTAGAAGTGTGCCCCTCACGACGGTTAGCCCAACATCACAGGTATGGCCAGGATAACGGGACAACATGCAAACCGAAAATCTCCCTCCCAATTATTCTAGAGTTATTAAATCCTGAACATTTTTTATTTAGAATTCCAAGCCATGGTATATACGAATTCTATCTGTACATGATACTCCACTTGGGGATATGTAAGACTGAACAAGATTGACATTTACAAGCAAGGATACATGACAAGCTAGCAAACCACATTGTTATGAATACTATGTTTTAGAGTGCGTTGCAACAAGCCACAACGGGAATCTATACAAGATCAATACAATACATGTCAGGCAATATACAATACAATATAGGATATGATGGATAATGCACATCATAATATTAACGTCTCGTTGTAAGCGACCAGTCAAGAACAAGATGTTGCCATAATCAGGCCAACTAGATGAGTAGCAACATAGCGCAAAGGACACCTACGTATCTGAATAGTGCAAGATAATACACGAAGTAATAGGGGCTCTAGCATGTGACAAGCAAATCAATATATAATATGGATACCCTCGTGTACCAGGCATGGGTACCGCCATAATCAAGTCAAAGGTAATCAACAATCATATAAAATTATGCTTAAACTATAAGTATTCAAATGTGAAGCAAGATCGAGCCGAAAAACCTAAAGAAAATTAAGAAATAACAAATCTTGGTGTACTGGCGCTATACCACAGTATACCAATGGTACTCCGAGAAAACACAACAAGTATGAACATGTGGGAAACAACATTTGTATATCGGTAGTATACGACGGTATATCATTTCCACTGAAACTTCACAGTTTTAGTCATGATCAATTTTCGGAGCCAAAATTAAGTCCCGGATTCCACCAAATTAAATATAGCAAGAAGCAATATTAGGAGTAAGTCTTATATAGCAATATAGGCTAAGTTTTACTATGGAAACTCAAGTATCTCTCTCGATATCGAGCTTTTCCTATGGCGTTCATAACCAATACCAGGAAATCATTTTCTAGCTCAAAACTGTCATGCCCCAGACCCAAAATATGTAGGACTAGGAATACGTATATATGCCAACTACGTATCAAGTGGACTTCAGTCCAGCTCGAGTACGTATAAGTTGTCTACATTGGGTAGTAATATCTATATATCATTATGATAATTCTATATCTCAATCCACTGAAGATAAATCCATCGTAAGACCAAATGCACTAATATTGATCAGGTATTAACATACCGGATCCTATAAACAACCAAGAATAGACAATGTATAATAAAGTTGATCAGACTCTATTACAATTATCTGAACAAGCTCATAGAGAATAATAAAGCTTGCAAAACTAGGCTATATATCAGCATCGCCAAAGTAAAATAAAACATAATATTGGACGAATATAGAATGGTATGAACTAAATATATATCTAAAATCTTAGAGAAGCAATCATCAATCCTCCATCTAATCTACAAATGAGGTCAACAAAATTTAGAGAGATCACCAGTTCCTCAGGAGACTAGCAAGATATATATAAACATGCTAAATGTAACAGTATAAAATATACAGAGAACATAAAAAATAGTCGTGAATGAATCAACTGAGACACAAGGAACTATGACACCAAGAAACTAAGACACTGGCATGCCATACTAGAAGTGTAGTACTAGACGTGACTACAAGTAAATTGGAGTAACCGCAACTCAATGAGAGCTCACAATCTTATAGTAAGTAGGCTAATGGGGACTCCATAACTATAGTAAGTCTCCTTCACAGTCCAATGGGAGCTCATGAACGAGGTAGTCAGGTATGGTCAACGTCTAATAACATGTCAGGGTCAAGTCAAGACAAATACAGGTAATCAAATCAAGTCAAGATCAAGTCCAAGTGATAAAATCAAGTCAATTATGCAAGAACACGAACACTAAACAAGTGTAGTATAGCGTAGATCAAGTATATGATATGAAAAAGAAAGACATATAGCATATAAGAAAACAAGTAAGAAAATATCATGAGGCATGTACAAGAATCATGTGATAGTACAAGAAAGACATAAACATGAACAAGAATGACTAGAAATAAACATGCATAATATTGTAAAATATGGCAAGGTATACTTGTCAATACCACATTTCTAGATAGGGATATTTTTATCAATTTATATTATTAATAGATTGTGTTTAATTAATTAATTAATTAATTATATATGGTGGTTGCATTTATTAGTAGACTAGCCTATTTATTGGACCCTTGGTTAGTGAACCTATTTGGACTTGTCATGACACTCGGACTTACATTTTAGGTTGGACACAATTAGACTCATTTAAGCCATAATAGGTCATGGATAGGATTATAACTAATCAACCACTTAGGCTAAAAGTTTCCATAGGTTAATTAAACCTTCATAACAACTTGAGAGGGCATTTTAGACATTTCAAATAGGCAAATTAGGACTTATATGACAACCACAATAGGAAGAGATGTTTTATTCTTCATTTTGGAGCTCAAAATCCTAGTTCTAGTGCTCTTCCAAAGACCCATCCATTCCTCCACCAAAACCACTCCAAATCACCCTCAAACTTCTCATATTCTTCACCCAAGGAGCTAAGGAGTTAGGGGGCCAAGGGGCACAAGAAGATGAGGCCATTAGCTTGAGAGATTGTGTCCTAATTCACATTTGTGTCAACTTTGGGTGCTATATTGGGAATTCATCTTCCAATAGGTATATTACTAGACTTTTCTCTATGTTTAGACACTAATTCATGTATGACATTATTGGAGAACTCAACTATGGATTAAAGGTACCGATAGAAGGAAGAACATGGCTCTAATGACCATGTTAGTAGAAGTTACATAGGCTTTTTGTACCATTTTTAGAAAATTTCGAGAATGGTACACCAACTATTTATCATTTG